>CM030368.1:216004214-216443423 GCA_017893485.1 Hemerocallis citrina
CTCCTCATCTATTGTGCTCGAGATCCTCACTCATTCAGTTAACCACGTATACCATCTAGCACCACATGTTTCCCTAACACCAACTTGAAAGTGACTACATGATTAATTCTCCAATTATTAGGTGTACAATCCCAATGTTATATTTCCTACTAATTAAAGTAATCGATCCTGTTGCTTGCTGTCACATACTGTATATATATACTAAGCCAATCAAGCCAGTATATAAACCATACATAGGAGCAGTAACTACCTAAGCTAACAAAGAAGCAATGAGTCCTTCTACCTTCTTGAGATCCCTCTCCACCAAGCTCTCTTCTCACCTCTCCCCTTCCTCCGTCGCTCCGTGGCCCCCTGTTCGCTCCGGTTTCGCCATATGGCTCACTTCTGAACTCGACCGCCTACGCAGCTGCCACCCAAACCTCTATGCAACCTCCACTTGGCTCGCACAATGCCTAGACCTTGCCATCATGACTTCCCAACAAATAGCAACAAGCACGATCCAGTCGTCCAATTTGGACAAGAAGGTGGTTGGCAGGCTGATTGAGGACGATATCGTAGACTTGCTGGATGCTTGCAATGTCATTCGACGCAGAATTGAGGAGATACATGCCTACATGGGCTCGCTAGATATTGCGTTGCATTGGCTAGAGGGCGACCACAGGAATACTGATGTCGCCCTTCAGCGTGCTAGCAAGGCACTTGAGTCGTGTGAGGCTATTGAGAAGAGAAGTCCTGAGTTGGATTCATGCTTGTCTAGTTTGAGGAAGCTTGGTGAAAAGATCGCGATGAAGGGTTCTTGTGCAACAAACAATGGGTCGGACCAGCAGCTCCAAGAGGTTGTAGTCGGCTCCCGGGCAGTAGCTCTTCTGGTTATCAGTATGGCTACTGTTGCTCTATCTTTCAGAACTCGTAGGGGAATCCCTACGGTTCTTCAATCATCGAAGATGAGTAGTAGTAGTAGTAGTAGTAGTAACAACTGGTGGGGGAGTGAATTGTCAGAGTTGCACAGGGAAGCAAAAGAAGAGTACGAGAAGAGGAGGAGAGAGGGAGTGGTGCTTGAGGAGTTGAAGGTAATCGTGTCCGGTTCGCAAAGGCTAAGGAGTTTGTTACGTCAAGGAGAATGCGAGGTTGTGGGAGAAGTGGTGAGGGAGTTGAAGAGCAAGTGTAGGGAGATGGATGAGTTTAAGGTGAAGCCATTAGAGGAAAGGGTTGAAGGGTTGTACAGGGGGCTTATTGATGTTAGAATGTGCTTATTAAATGTAATCTCTGAGGCATAACTCAAAACTGTTCAAGAGATCGATTTAATTTGTTTGTACTAGCTAGGCAAATGTGTATAGCAGAGGAAAAGATGTAGTATAAAAATATACCATTCAATTTTGGTGAGAAACAGCAGAGTTCTGTTGTTGTTAATTACTGATTGATTGCTGTCAAATATCCTCTTGATTTTTGGTTGTTTGTTTTGTTAAATTTTTTAATGAAACACGGGGGGCCAAGGCCAACCTTTTACGATCAAAAAAAAATATCCTCTTGATTTGTACTCAAATCTGTCGAAATTGTCAAGTCTATCATACCTACCGCGCGCTAAGATTATATGTAATGAATTTCAAAGGAATGCCATTCTATTTGAAACTAGATTTTATATATATATATGTAATTCTCTTTTATTGTAAATAATTATTTCACATATGAACAATTACTTTACACACATAAAATATACAAGTACTAAATTTGAAAATCATTATTAGTCCGACAAGTTTTCCCCCTCTCCATAGTACGAAATGGTACTTAAGGTGGACAAACCTTAATTAAAGAATTATGTGATCATCAATGTACTTAAGAAACATGTTTGGAAATGTGTTATTGTTAATGACATGTAGCCTCAAACAACCAAAAGGAATCAGCAGTGCATCCCCCAATTATTAGGTAGACAAATACTGAATATTAGTAACATGATTCATCATGCTCTATTATTTCCCCCTCCTTTGCTTTCCTCTGCTCCTAGCATCATTAAGGTTAGATACATAGCAGCATAAGACTGACTTAAATCATTAATTATACAATCGATAACATTTTAAATTTGAATGTCGAAAGAATCATCAAAACCCTTTATGATTTAGAGCCAAATTCCTGGTTTTTTATGACTAAAATGACAGAAAAATATATTTAAAAAAAAAGATACAATCAAGTAACCTGGAACTAAAGAAGATATTCTGTAAAGATGTTTGTATATAGAATGAATGGGTGCCATAGACTTGGTTGATGCATGCACCAACCAGTGCCAATCAAAGTGATATATGGAGACACTCTAAATTAAGCAGGAAGTAAATTTTGCTGTCCCCTGCATATGCATATGCATCTGCATCTGCATGTTAAGAGAAGAAGAAGAAGCAGCTGATATTTGCAGAAACTTTGCAACCTATATTAAGAATAGAGACTGCAAGTAGTAGAATAGCACGTTTACAGTGCACATGAGATCGAGTTTTGTTGTTCCCTGCATCTGCATGTGATGACAGTTATCTAAATAAGATCTAATCATCTATGATACATGATAGTTAATTTAACCTAAAACCTAATTAATTATACACTAAACCTGCTTTACACTAACCTAATTCTCCCCTTTGCTGGACGGGACATCCCGTCCAAGCTAAAAATGCTTGAAACGGGACAACATGTCTCGTTTCAGCATAATTTTTTTTCCTTTCTTTCTTCAGACGGTCTTCAGATGATACATGTTGTACCGTCTGATCATTTTATCAAAAAAAATTGTTAGACGAAACAACATATCTCGTTTGATCCCATTAAAAAATTAAAAAAAATAGGAATTGAACAAATGTCTCGTCTCTTATAATTTAAGAATTCCAATTTTGTTTCTCTAAAATGAGAAGCGACTAGTAAACGGCTGCAGTACCTACTTTATCAAAAAAATGAGAAATTGGCAAGTATAGCAAACGATTGTGATGCTCTAAGAACCCCCACTATTACTTTAATTTAGGAAAATATCACAACTCAAATTAATAGAAGAGGTTTATTTGGAAATGTGCAAAATTGATATGCATTAATCAATTTATTGTGAAAGTCAGGACTTATCTAAAAATGTGGCAAAGATTAAATACGGTTAATTGGGAAAACGCACGAATTTAATTATAAATTCCTTGGTCTCTCTTCTTCGTCGCCGTTTTTGACCGTGAAAACAGAAAACCCTCTCCAAAAATTTCTTCCCCTTTTCTTTCTTCTTTTTCTTCTTCTTCGAATCCAAAACAGGGAAAAAAGGAGGGATAATAATCGCGTTTTTTTTGATTGCTTTTATGGATTACGGATGCAGAGCGTATTATTCTCAGTCAAGAATCATCGTCTCAGCGCCGTCCGATCGAAAGAAACAGAGATCTCAGCCGTCGATTATTGTCTTCTTCTCCCATCCCTCGACGACTTGGTTCCGGGAGCTCTTCACATAGTCCTACATTAATAAAGGTATAATCTTTGTTATAGTCCCCTCTCAATTTTATAATTATATTGCTTGTTTTTTTTTTATAAAATTTTTATTATTATCATATAATTCGAGAGAATTTTGTGTTATAAGTTGACATCTTTGAAGAGGGGCTAGGATGAAAGTTGGAATTTTGAAAATGTTTGATTAAAATACCTGAGTTTTGTAGGATTTATATAAAAATTACCAAAAGTTAAATTAAATATAACAGAAAAGTTAGTTGAAATTCATGATGTAACTAATATCTTAGTAATATCGTTCATGAGGATGTGGGATGGAAGAAAATACAAAACTATGCTAGCAAATTTATTAAGTTAAAAAAGTTACAGCAATACATATTTCTTGTTTTTGTTTATAAACGTTTCCAAGTTAAAACTCTTTTGGGCATTTTTTTGGTGCTGAAGTGAAGTTTGGAGTTTTGTGAAGTTACTAGATTTGCCCGTGGGCACGTGCCTGCGGCACGTCTTCGGAACGAAACAACACAGGAAAAACCCTGTAAACAGTAAAACAACAATTATGTAGTTCATGTTTGAATAGTATGACAATAATTAGTTGTAAATAAAAGTCCATGATTCTATTAGTATATGTTGAAAAATAATTATAAATGAGGGTGTAAAATTCAACTTCTTAGAATTTTAAGGGTGGAAAATGATGAAATTTAACTGTTGAAGAGATAATTGCTATTTTCTATATAACATGTGCAATAAAAAAAGCATAAAAATTCTGAAAATTTTACAAACATGAAATCTTAAAATCTAAATTTCTAAGTAAATATAGAAAGAATGGGAGAGAGAGCGGGAGAAAGAGAAAGAGAGAAATATGAAAGAGAGAAGAGAGAGATAGTAATAAAGTAATGAGTTTTTTTAGTTTGGGGGGATTTAATTTTGGGGTTTTAAATTTTGGGAGGGGGCGGGGAGGGGGAAATGTGTTTTGTGAGGTTGCATCTAGGCCTTTGATTTTGGGGAGGATTGAAGGTGAGCCACTTGATAGCTTTCTTTGTATTTTATTATATAGATTATGTACATCTTAACTTTGGGCTGTTTGGGGCCTTTTTTTTTAGAGTTGCGATAACTGGAGTCAAGAAAAACTTACTTACACAGTAACTAAAGTTATATCTTTTCAGTGGAGGTAGAGGTTTACTCACCAAAGTTTCCAAACCGATACCTCCACTTAAAGATAACTTTAGTTATCCAAAGTTTGTTCCCAAACACACCCTTCGGTAATAGCGACTGGAGTGTTCTCGGGTTATCTCAACTTAACTTCTGTTGTGATATTGTCGGGCTGTTTAGAGTCTTTTTCAGAGTTGACATAACTACAATTACGTCACCCCAAAAGTTGAGATAACCACTCGTTACTAGGCGTAGTTGAAAGATAAGTTATTTTTTAAATTGGAGGTAAGTAGTATGATAGACAAAGTTGCGTAGTTTTAAGGTTGTACCACTTTAGAAATAACTTTGGTTTTTCTAACTTTGTTCTAAAACTCCACCTTACTAGTTTTTAGATACCTGTATTAGTTTTTTTTATAGCTACGTTCATTTTTTATATTTCTGTTTTATGCTTGTTCGGAAGCTAATCCTTTTTATGATATAATTATATGACAGATACAAATTCTTCTGACCGTGATTCCAAATTCGGTAGAAGATATTGGTGGGGAACTTAGCAATCTCAAATTTTTGTCACATTTGTTGGGAGAACAAAACACATGAAAGCAATCCATTGTGAAAGTGCTATTGTGATTTTGATTTGCTTCTCAAAACGACGTCACGTGCTGCTTTAAATTCAAACATGCAGCGTAGGGGTCAAGGATGGGCTGCCTTTGATCACAAGCAGCGTGGAACACAAAGCCGTGGAGCAGAACATGGTGTGGATCCTTTTCCATCCATCTCAGGCATGGCCTCTTCAACGTCTACTAAAAGTTTGCTAACAAATAATCGTGCTACTACAAAGTCCTTTTCTTCAGTAGTCAACAACTCTTTAAAATTTTCACCTGCAAATAATAATTCTGTTTCAAAGCATCCAGTTAAATTGCTTAAAGAAATTCATAAATGGGCTGGGCAAAACCTCATTGAGGATGTACTAGCAGCTGTAGATAATAATGTGGACCAAGCTTCTGCTCTTTTAAAAGCAATGGCTTCCTCTGAGGAGTCCAGTTCAGTGAAGCCCAACCTCTCTGTCCCAAATTCAAGTACAGCGATTTCTCCCTTTGAAGATAATAATGGATGCTTGGGTGAAAACGTTTCAGTCGAAAGGAAGGTATTTGAGGAGAATCACGAGATGTTCATCTCTAAACAATTGGCTGCTATGCTTGTCGAACCTGAGTGGGAAGAAGATGATGTTTACTTAAGCCACCGAAAACATGCTATTAGGAAGATGAGGTAACGTTCTTGTATAATTAGGCTTACCGTCTAGCTAGGGAAATCAAGAGATTGAGATGCTTTATGAGTAACTGCCAAATAGGATACAATTGCTACGCTGTTCACAATTTAAAAACAGTTTAAAAAGAATTCTGTGCACCAGTTTTTGTTGTTATTATAATTAGGTACCGATTATGATTGTATCTGGCTGTATCCTGCAACTTTACTTCTCTTTTGGACATGAGTGTTCGTGTACATGCTTTAAAGTTTGGACACTATTACTGTGGGATCTATGTTGGGTTCAGCTGATGAACGAATAAATTGCTCTCCTGAATTGGGATTTTCATTATAATTATGATAAAGAATATTAATGATTCTTTATATTTTCTAGAATATGGTATTTCGTGTGAGCCATTGTGATGATACATAGCACATACTCTAGCTTGTTCTATTGACATCGTATATTTATGTTTGATTGACTTCATTTCTTCTTTCTGCTGTTCTTTTTACAAAGAACTGTCTAGTATTAGGGTATACACCATACAGTAATTTTTTTTTTGTTACCACACAATTTTACATGTGTCTAGGAGAGAAAGATTACAGCATGAAGTTGTCTAGTATTAGTTGGGACGAAATTCATGTTTATTTATTGTCTTCAAAAGGTGTTGTAAAAGGTATTTCCAAATCTCAACTTTTTTCTCCTCCTATAATAACAAACAGGATGGCATCCCAGCATTCTCGTGCTGCTAGTAACGCCTTTTTAAGGGGCGACCACGTTTCTGCCCAAGAACATTCCTCAAGGGCTCGTGGAGAGTGGTTGGCTGCCGAAGAGTTAAATTCAAAGGCATCTAAGGAAATTCTGGGCATAACGAACCGTAACAACGATATATGGAAGTTGGATTTGCATGGGCTTCATGCATCTGAAGCTGTGAGCGCTTTAAAGGAGCACTTGCAAAAAATAGAATTTCATGTAATGATGAAACGTTCAGCTTCCTCTGAAGCATTAGCAAAACTTGAAGGTAGCATTCCACGCACTCCATCATGCGAGTCTGTTAGTGATATGGAAGTGAAGAGAGAGGTTGTGAAGAAGGAATTGCCTCGGCAAAGGCAGAGCATACTGCATGTTATTACAGGTATATATGTAAGATATATATTTGCAATGAACAGTGTTTGGTTCCTGTGAATCTCTTTATAAATGTTGTTGTACAAGCTGTTTAATTGACAATGCCAGTTACTTTTATCGATAAACATAGATATTGAAAATGTGTAAATGTCTACATGTCTTACATTGTAAATTGTATGCTCAGAAACTCGTTTTGTATTTGTGTTATTGACAGGCACGGGTAATCACAGCAAAGGTCAAGCTTCACTTCCTACAGCAATTAGAAGCTTCTTAATTGAAAATGGGTAGGTTCTTTTACTTGAAAAAAAAGTAGGGGGAATTTAATCTTTATAATTAATTTGTTTCTACCTTTGTTGACCATCAAATCTTACATGTTCTTGTAATCTTTGATTAGGTACCATTTCGACGATGCAAGAGCAGGAGTATTTGCTGTTCGCCCCAAGTTTCGCCACAACTGATTTGTGAAATTACATAATGTATTTGTTTGCAATCTTATAATCAGATTCATTTATTTTATGAGAGCGCGCATCCATGCAGTGCACTTAGACTTTGAGAATATATGTATTTATAAAAGTTGTTCCTTGTGTAGATGTAATATCAAATCTGTGTACCAAACAATGAGATATTGTTCCTTCAATGAATTTGTTGACATACGTATCTATTATGAATTCATTTAAGTGGCAAGTGAACCTCGTTAATTAGAATATTGTTTGTATTCCCACCTATGGATTAACTTCATAAGTTATCTGCTTCAATAGTTGCATGGCAAATTCTACAATGGGCTTTAAACTTGAGTTCTTCTCCTCAGAGACTGGGACTTGGGGGCAGAGTTCGACCTGAATTTGGGGGTCGACGCTAGTACTTTGTCGTTAGTCATGATAAGCTATTCTACTATGGTATACTTGTTGGTGGGTGGAGAACTTGTGTCGTATCTTATGGACGAGAAGATGTTTGAAAATGTTTATGATTTTTATGTTTGAGAGAGAGAGGGGGGGGGGGGGGGGGGGGGGGGGGGGAGGGGAAGGGAGAGAGAGAGAGAGAGGCTACTTAATTAGTTCAGATTTGGCTATTTCAGTTCTCAAATTACCTGGCTGTCAGATTGTTTGCTGCATGATTACTAGAAACTTGTTGTATAGTAGTAGTATATGCAAAGCCTAGGTATATATATATATGTGTGTACATGACTTTCTGTATTCTCTCTTGGAGTTCAGTGAACTATGTTATATTTAATATAATTTATCAGATTCAAAAGAAGCGTTGCTGAATCTCAGCGCTTCATGAATTTCTTTGAATAATTAACCTTGAGAAACTCAAAAGACAGTATAATTAGCATGCGGTGGGAAAATAATAAAATTGAATAAAATTTGAAATCCCTTGAACTACCTACCCTTGATAAATGATAACCTTCCTTCCACATTTATCCTTCATCCTCTCTCTCTCTATATATATAGTAGTAGATTTTAGGAAATACCAAACCTAATCTGAGCTTAACTCAAGGAAATACACATATATACAGTAGTTAATTATTAGTTGATTAAATGGAGGATCATGTAGATGATTTCTACTTCTCAGTTTTCTCTGAATCAGATGAAGTACTCTTCCCAATTTGTGATGAGAAGTACGCTGATGAGCTCCAGCTTCAACAAGTCCTCCTGTCTTGCTTGATTGCTGCCAAAAAGATCAAGCCCGAACAGCCTGCTGAAACTTGGGAAAGAAGGGTCAAAATAGAGGCAGGCCAATCCTCTAGTACTGTAGTCAAGAAGGAGCCACTGCCCTCTAGTGTCAAATTAGAGACAATGCCGTTGCTGTGTAAGATGTGCATGGAGGAACATTATTCCAAATCAACATTAATATCTGAGATGTTCTCCAACCCCAACTGCTCGCACTCTTTCTGTGCAGACTGTTGGATGTATATGTATATTCTCAATATAATAGGATAATATTGTGTATATTATTCTATGGGGCAACACGGGTTTACACGTGTTATGTATTAATTATTGGAACGGGTTGAGTGGGCTAAAAGCCCAGTACCCTAAACCCAGTCTAATCTCTTTATAAGCTGGTCTAGAGATAGTGCTCTGTGATATTCCAATACTGATAAGCAGGGTATAATATCTTAAGCGGCTAGAGATTAACCCTAACCCTAATTTCCCAAATCAGTATTAACAATCTTAAGATATTAGAAACTAATTGAGAATGAGAGAGAGGGTACATCGGGAAACTGCCGTCGCCCATGCCCGCCGACGTCTTCGCGCGCAGCTCCAGATCTCGTCTGAGTTTGGACCTCGTTGACGCCAGTGGAGGCGCCGCTGCCATCGCGGGGAGGGAGACGCGAGCCGCCGCCGCTGTCGACGCCCCTGTCGTCGCTGGGCGTCGCTGCCATCGCGAGGGCGCGAAACGCGAGCCGCCGCCGCTGGGCGTCGCTGCCATCGTAGGGCGCGAAACGCGAGCCGCCGCTGCCAGCGCGAGACGCGAGACGCGAGCCGCCGGAGGTCGCCGAAGCCAGCCATCTGGTCGATGCTGCCTCTTCCTCCACCCTCTTCTCTACTGTTCTCTTTGTGAGATTGAAAGAGAAGAAGGAGACTACTCAGATCCAAAATTTTGATTTTTTCAATTGGTGGATTGTGGTGTTCTGTGTTCGGATGGTTGGAACAGATCCAGATTCAGATCCAGTCCAACAGCTTCTCTATTGGTTGGTGACTGCTGTTTGGTGTTTGGACTGTTGGATCAGATCCAGATCCAGTCAAAATGAATCAAATCTAACTAGTACAGACAACCCATTGGAAATTGATTTGTAGTCCGTGTTTGGGCAGAAGACTGGATTTGCTGCAAATATAAATTAAAGATAAGTTATTCACGAAATTTAAATTGTTATTTAATTATTTGTTTGAATTTTGTTGCTAAGTGCTAAAGTTCAAAACCGTATTAAGCATTGTTTAATTAAACACAAATTTAAATAACTGCTTTGGCTACATGCTATGGACCAAATATTTATTTTGATAAATTATAGTTTTGACTATAAAGTTTGGATCTCCAAATTAAATTGTTGCTAGAATTAAACAGTGTCAATAATTTGTTTAATTGGCTAATCTTTAACAATTTGATGAATGTAGGAACTTCAAAGTTACCTACAAATTGTGTGTTGGAGACGATGGATATGCATTACGGTTGAATAAGTCTGCACTACGCAGGCTTCTCCATCGAATTTGGAAAACACTTCTAACTTGAAGTGTCGGTATGATCTACTCTAACTTTCTTAGTAGTTTTCATGTGATGAATGTGTTAACGTTCTGTGCGTTTGATCATATGATTGAGAGTTTTAGATCATAGTTATTCTCGCTTTGGAAAACTAGCATGTTTAGGGTTGTTAAGTATTTTATCATACTATGTGTATAGATATTTTGACAAATCCATTGTTAGTAGTTTGTGTGAGATTATATATTTGCTTCTCTAATTATTAAAATTTTTGTATAAGATCTATGACAAATGTCCGTAACTTAGATAGGAGCATCCTGTAATGCAGAATATGACTCCATTATTTACATTTTGTTCTTTATCGTTCATTGTACTGTGTGTGCAAAATTGAATTATAAAATATGAGTCATTATCTCGCTTAGTGTTTCGAAGATGATGAAGAACGAATAAAGAAAATATAGCTCAATTTGTTTGAGCATGGGGACATTGTTAGAATCACTAGAGAAAGCGAACAATTTTTGTGATAGAGTAATCTTGTATTAGCTCTTATAAGGTGCATACATTGTCAATCGCATGTATAAGTTGAGTTTAACAAATGAAACAATTAATAATAATAGTTCTAATTATGTTCTTGAACCTAGCATAAGTGGCTAGGATTTGAGAAATATATTCAATTGTCTGTGAGAAATGTGATCTAATTATCAAAACTGTGGGGAAACGGAGTTAAAAGCTATTGAGTCAAAAGCTTTAACATCCAAGTTGTTTTGAAATTTAGAATCACTGTGAACTATATATTAATTTGTTTAATCTTGTTAAAACTCATAACTCTGCCAAATGACACTTCATTAAATATGACAAATATAAAAGTTGTGCTCAGATTATGATTACTAGAAAATCATTTAGTATGGTCTCTAGGAGCACACAACTTCTTGTGTCAATACATTCTGATTTTTGTGATCTCAGTAGCTTTGTGACTATATGAGACAATTGTTGGTCAGAAGTATTTAATCACCTATGTAGATGATTATTGAATGTTTGTCATACATATATGGAGGCTGTAACACTCGTTATTGTGATAAATTAAAATCTAGTTAAATGCTAAAAATCAAGGGTTCAGATTTGATAGAGGTGGTGAATATGCTTAACAACTTTAGAGAAGTTTGCATTGGGCATAATCTCTACTGCGCTCTACTTACAACAATCAAACAGTATTGATAAAAGTTAGAATCAAACTCTTAGTGAAATGTTGAATTCTATATTACTGATTGTTGTTTGTCGTGTGTAATAATGAGTAATGTTGTATTGTTAATCATATCTCTAATGTGTTACTACACTTTAAATTGAATACACCTTGTAGTCATGGCATGAAAACACAAATAATTTTGTTAAAGTGAAAATTTTGTGTTGTGATACATTTGTTAGAGTACATGACACTAGAAGGCCTAAAGTAGGACCTACAACAAATATTTGTGTGTTTAGAAAGTGCAGAATAGTTCTGTGGACAGATGTTGGATCTATCTAATTTGTGTTAGAAGAATCTAGACTTGCAAAGTTCTTTGAAGATGTGTTCATCAAAGATAAATGTATGAACAATCTAGTCCTACAAACACGTTCAATGATTCACAGTTGGAATCAAGAACCAGCCTTACTGACACTTAAAACCTGAATGGCAAATGAACTAAGAATAGTCTTTAGTAGACAATGAGATGATTTTGTGTCATACAATAATACTTCAATTTAGTTGATCTGCCAAAAGAGGCTAAAACTATAGCAAGTAAGTGGGGTTTTGCAGAAGAAACTTAATTTTGATTGTTCAGTAGCAATTTTAATGCTTTTTAGTAGCAAACAGATTGACTGAGAAAATGGGGTAGATTTGTTTGATATTTACTCACATGTTTGTCATATTGCTACAATAAGTATTTTTCTTACCCTTATATCTATTGAAAATTTTGTCATTCATAAAAGATATTTAAAAGTTTTGTACTTGATATTTTGTACTGAACAGTTTTGTACTGGAAAATTTTGGACTAATATGTTTAGTGAACAAGATTTACAATTTAGTAAAATCATTGAATGCTTTGAAACATGTAATATAGCTATCGTATAAATAATTTGACAAGTTTCTCAAAGAGCCTAGTATATGAATCAAGTAATTCAGATCAGTGCCTTTAACTTTGTGGTGTGTCAAATATAATGGCTATTATTTACTTGGTTTTATTGACATGATTGTTGATTGGAAGTGACATCTCTATTATAAATGGAATTAAAATTGTGCTATCCAAATAAATTTAGCACCTAAGTGGTGTGGACACCATATTATGTATAAGGGTGAGTTTTGGTTGGCAAGGGATAACCCTTAGTCAAACTCAATAAATCAATAATGTGTTTCAAAAGTGGGGATATAGTGATTGAAAGTGTGTTTTGAAACACCTAATGATGGTGCAACTATGAGACATGTAGATCATTCTAAAAGAATTGAAAGTCTCATGTATACAAAGATCTGCACTAGAATAGACATAGCCTTTGAGGTAGGTATGATCTGCAGATTCACTAATAATCCCATACACATTTGAGTGTCCTTAAGAGGCTAGTGAGATACCTGAGTGGTACTCAAGAGTTTGCTTTGTGCTACTCAAAGTTTAGTGAAAGTCGACAACTAGTGGATATGTGTTCGCACTAGGAGGAGCAGAAAATTATGGAGATTAATAGGCAAACAAGTGTTGCGTTCTCATCCAAGAAATCAGACCTCTATGTGTTATCCTCTGCAGGGGAAGAGGCTGAGTGGATTGAATAACTTATTGCTAATCATCCATTTGAGAAGTTTAATGTAAATTCTCAATTCTGTTATGCGACTATCAAGCTACAATGCACTGTAGCTCATAACTCACTCTATAATAGTAAGAGGAGTATATTAAGGCTGAAAGAAGCCTAGTTGAACTTTCTCATAGATAAAGTGCAATTGTGACAAGTATGGCCAATGCTCTTGCTAAGAGACTTGAAAGTGATCTAATTATCAAAACTGTGGGGGAAATGGAGTTAAAAGCTATTGAGTCAAAAGCTTTAACATCCAAGTTGTTTTGAAATTTAGAATCCAATTGGAGCCATAGAGAAGTTCAAACTGAAGCATCAATTTTAGGCAGTTGACATGCTTTAGATAATTTGAAAAGTTCTATGTAAATTCTGTTAATATATAATTTCATTCCAATTTGATGATGCTATATATTTTCATAATTTACTTAGAATCATCTCATTATTCCAAAAGAAAGCATGAAAACTTGTCGATGTGTTTCCGATGTTTAGAATGGTTGTTATATCATTCCAATTCTGATGATATAACTCTTTTATGGATTCATGTTTCATTCCAATTTTGATGATTCAGAATTAACCATAATTGATTTGACTATTCTATCATTCCAATATGAAACATAGTATAGTTCTTGTGTGGAAACTATAATAGTTCTTGTTCTTTATTGTGTTAAAGAAACTTGATTGTGATGCTTGCGTTACATTTTGCTAAGCTATCGTTGAATTGTACTAAGTTCTTTAGTAGAACTAGATACTTTATGAAATTTGCTAGAATTCTTAGAGATATGTCTCTTGATATTCTTGTCTTCAATAAGCTAGCAAAGATGGAGGAGTTAAATCTGTCAACATAGATTTCAGAATAATGATTTGCTCAAAATGGAGGAGTAAACATAAAGCAGTTTGCAAGGATATAGTTTTGGCTTATTTATCGAAAGAATAAATTTGCCACTTGCTTGATAAAACTTCTGTTGAGTTTAAGACTCTTGTGTTCATGAGCTTAAAACTCATATTTTGTTCTTGAAGTTTATTTGCTTTGGTTGATTTTGAAACTATGACAGTCTCTCTAGTTGGTTTAGTCATTGTGAACTATTCTGTTTTGATATGGTTTTAGAACTATTGATTATTTTGGTTTAGTCATATTTGAACTATTCAAGTTATAATTGATTTAGTCTATTATCCATGTTCTTTATGATTCAATAATGTTTGAATCTTTGTGATCCAATATTATTACATTGCTTAGCCTAATATATTGAGAATATAGGAAGAGATTGTTGGATGTATATGTATATTCTCAATATAATAGGATAATATTGTGTATATTATTCTATGGGGCAACACGGGTTTACACGTGTTATGTATTAATTATTGGAACGGGTTGAGTGGGCTAAAAGCCCAGTACCCTAAACCCAGTCTAATCTCTTTATAAGCTGGTCTAGAGATAGTGCTCTGTGATATTCCAATACTGATAAGCAGGGTATAATATCTTAAGCGGCTAGAGATTAACCCTAACCCTAATTTCCCAAATCAGTATTAACACAGACTGCTTAAGGCGGTATGTAGGATCAAAGATTAGTGAGAACATATGGGCAGTTAAGTGCCCTGAAGTGGGGTGTAAAGGGCTCATAGAGCCTGAAAACTGTCAGGGGTTTATACCGAAACAAGTGTTTGAGAGGTGGGAAAGTGCATTGTTCGAAGCAAGAATTCTTGGCTCCAACAAATTCATTAACTGCCCCTTCAAGGATTGATCAGCAGTTTTGTTGGGTGATGATGAAGAAGAAGAAGCGGGAGTGATAATTAAGAGCAAGTGTCCGAGTTGTAGGAGGATGTTTTGCTCAAAATGTGAAGTAGCTTGGCATTCAGGGTTGAGTTGCGTTGAGTATCAGAGGCTGGCTGCCGGGAAAGAGCAAGAGATGGATGAGGGAGGGATGCCTTCATGTCTCAAGAGTATTGGTTGATGTCATTTCTCAAGAGTGGAGGAGGATCTTATAAATCTTGTCCAGTGAATCAATCAGAATGTTTTAATGCTAATCTGTTAGTTTCTTTTTGTTCAGTGTTTAACTGCAATCTTGGTTTGTTTGTCTGTTTGTCGGTTTGTCTGTCTGTCTGTCTTGGAACGTTTTTATGTTAATGCTGTAGAGTTGTATTTCGAGGTTTGTTTGTTTGTTTGTTTAGTCGTTTGTTATATCAAGTTTTTATCATTTTGAATCAGTACTGGGCTTTACATTAATTTACTTCAGCTTCTTATTTCTTTTAGCTGTGTAGCAGCATTGTTGGAATTAATTTTTGCAGTTTTTCGGGCCGGATTCCGGCAGGCTCCAGCCACCGGCGGCGCCAAAAATGAGTGGATTGCGATCCTCTCGTCGAGTACTATTCCGTAGTATACTCACTTGCCAAAAACGAATTCCGTATGAATGAGAAATGTTGATCCAAAGTTGGGTACTTGAAATGTACCAACTAAACAAATGGATAGTCCCATATCGGAAATTGGGAAAGATTTTTACTAGTATATATACTAGAAAACTGGACTAGAGGGAGTGGCCCGGGGGTTACCACTAACGTGTAGTGGAGAGAGGACTTAGCCAAAATGACAAACACACACGCCCGCCCGGCCCCGGCTCGACTTGGTCTGGTCTGGCTTAAATTTTTTATTTTACTTTTTTGCCCAGACAACCTCTTTCCCTACTGAAGAGTCCCCATTACTCTGTTGTTACAGAGTAATGGCTGCTGAACAGTCTCCAGTTCAACTCTTATCTATATATCCAGACATCAACTCCTATACAGATATAGAAATTTTTGCACTTGGGTCTTCCTCTTCTTCTTCCTCTGCTCTGAGTCAGTGTCTGTCAACTGAGAGTACACACAGACAGCAGTTTGTTGTCTCTGAAGCAAGGGTGCTGCATTCTTCAGAGAAGGTACAGTTGTATCCTGGGAAGCAATTCGCCGGTAACCGTCACACTACGGGGCGAATTCTGCTTTAAGGACAGAGATTCTTAAAAATCTCGACTCTGTACAAGTTCATTGCTTACTGTTTTTTCCTTTCTGTATTTGATTTCTTCACAACTTTGTTGGAATTTCTTATTATTTTATATTCAGGTTCTAACAAGCATAACATACAAAACAACCCTATCTGATTTCATAACTGAATTGTTATCGAGCTTGACAAGCTAATTGTCAATGTACGCTCATAAAACTATCTTTTCTTCCCAATTAACAAAGATAATAATTAACTAACTTTAGATTTGATTTAAGCCGCTCGCTTCAGCGCTGGAAAAATGAGAATTACGGAGAGATACAGGAATGGATTCATTAATTTAAACTTCTTCACAAAAAAAAATAAATATATATATATATATATATATATATTTAAAACAAGTAAAATAAGTAGTACCAGTCACAATTTGGGAGAAACTTACTTTAAAAAAGAAAAGATAAAAAAAAACCCTCTATTATTCGTAAATTTATCTTCATCTGGTGGATAAAAGAGGCTCATCAGCTGAACGGTCTGAATTCATTTCAGTTTCTATCTTCCATCTTATGCGAGGTCAGGTGAACCCCCCCACCCCCCCCCCCCCCCCCCCCCCCCCCCCCCCCCCCCCCCCCGCCCGCGGCACGTGACGATGCTATGAACACGGGCGGAGCACGGGCCTTTGAACTACAATTACAGTGAATCCTCCTCCTTCCTGTTTTCTTCTTCTTCTTCTTCTTCTTCAGTTGTCTCTCTCTTGTAATCCCAAATCATGTCTGCTGTAGCTGCAACCACAACCATGGCGGTTTGCAGCTACAGACGACCGACTCCCTTTCTCGGGCTTCCGCCACGTCACCTGGTATTTCTCCCAATGTTTTCAATTTTTGGTCTTATTTATTTATTTATCATCCCATAATTCGTCTCGCTTACCACTCTTCTTACTCTCCAATCATGAAATGTGGATGTATATTGGACTGATGATGGGTACTACTTTAATCTATCTGTTGGGAAGTTCAGTATTCTGACTTTAGGGTAAGGTTGTTGAAATTCAATGGGGAAATGAAAGATTGATATAATTTTTATGTATTATTGATGCCATTTTAAAAAAAAAAAAATTATTGTATTGTTATGGTATGGTATGCCGTAATCTTAGTTAATATCATACAATCAAAGACTTATTATAAGAAGAAAATTTAATCTCACCCCTATCAATATCATATGTCAAGAGATCTTATCTTTAAATCATTCACACTTCTATAACCGCCCTTTATTTTATTTTATTTACTTCATTCACTTTCTGGTAGACTGGCTCTACTTAGGAGCCCCATGAGGAGGGAGGGAGGGAGGGAGGGAGGGAGGGAGGGCACTCACTACTTTCAACACAGATTACATGAAAAATGCTAGTTTTATTGTTGCTTGTGATGAAGCATATACCACCTACCTGGCTACCTATCTGTTCTAAATTCCAGAACAACTCAAATGCAATGTTGTAAAAAAAACCCAACTCAAATGCAAGTCAAATGTTCAATAATTTTCAAACTGTAAATTTTCTTTTATTGAATTGTAGGAGAATTCATTCGGTAGACAACATTCACAAAGTGTGACATTTAGGATTACCGCAATCTTTTGGCTGCCGAAGAGGACTGCAGAGCCGCGTGTTCTAAATCCATCCTTAGGAACGCATACTCTTATGGGGTCAGACCCAGAGGTTTAATTTCTCTTTGTTTTCTGTATATATGCCCATTACTGAAATTAGTTAGTAAGACTTTCTAATCTTAGTATGATTTGTTCATTATTTCACATGCCTAGGGTATACAAAGCAATGAAAGGAGGCCACAACAAATATCTATTTCAGTTGTTACATCAATCTCCGAAATCTCATCTGAGGATTGGAATGCATGTGCACTTGATACCGCAGGCCCTGAAAAGTTTGATCCTTTCACCACCCATGCTTTTCTCGAGACCCTAGAGGAATCTGGTTCTGCCGTGAAGGTCAGAATGATAATGTGCTACCAACAACTTAACATGAAATTACCTTCATACATATAAATAATAATTATAGTTTAGATTGGCTTTCTTCTTTTTCTTCCTTCTAAATTCAAGCCACATTTACAAGATACAAGCTGTATTTTATACTGCTACCATTTATAATTGGTTAGTTATTTTTTCTTAAAAGATTTCTCTTGATCAAAAGTGGAATCTGAGAAGAGCTGTTCTGACATCTAACAATTTCTAACTCCAACAAAATGGGTTGACCCTCCATGGAAACATAACATTATTCATGTAAAGGCATTAGAATTTAAAATATCATTTGCCTCCTTTAGTCACACATCATTTGGGTTTATGGACAACGACTATTCTATCTAGTATCTCATATATACTTCAGTCTAAGGCTTTGGTTTGTTAAAAATTCATCTGAAGTTCAAAATATTTTCAGGAAACAGGATGGTTGCCTCAACATGTTGTAGCCCAAGATGAATATAAAAATACCATAGGTGTTGTTCCACTTTATCTTAAAAGGTTTTTAATGAAACTTGATATCATTAAATACCATAGGTGTTGGTTCCTGGATTATCAGTAGCTGAGATGCTATAATTTTTTAATCTTTTCAGCCACTCAAATGGAGAGTATGTATTTGACCACTCGTGGGCTGATGCTTACTACAGATATGGTGCTCAGTACTACCCAAAGTTACAGTCTTGTGTACCTTTTACTCCAGTGACTGGTTCCAGAATATTGGTTCGTAATATTTGGTGTAGAGATCAAGTCTTTGACATGCTAGTCCTAGCCCTAAAGGACTTGACTGCGAAGGTACATACATGTTAATGTATGAAGGTTTTTTTTTTTTTTTTTCCATTTTCCTTTAGCTGTGCAGTCCTTCAGTTGATAGTGTTAATCTTCTGTTAGTTAGAAAGTTAAATTTCCTCGTTTTTCGTACTTTAGGTGGTATCAGATTTTCTGTTCCTTCTCAAACCATGTTACTTTTGCTGAGTTGCGATGAACTAAAGTAGTTCTCTACTTAAGAACTTTAATAGAACATTGCTTTGGGAGTCACTTATCCTCTGTCCGATTATTTAGCAGTGCCCGGAAAGTATTTGACACTAAAGGCACAACATTGATTTTATTTTGAACGCTCAATATTTCTGATTGCTAATGTGCACGATTCTTATTTTTAAAAAGGAAGGTGCATTCACCTTTGACAATTGATATATGCAGTATGTAGAGGGGGGCCTATGCATGTCATAAATACACAATAAACTTATATCATCTCTATGCATTTGTGTGGGTGCATGCATGCATGGATGTGAGTGTGGCTGTGTATGTGGGTGTACGTGAGAGTGCGTGTGGTGTGTGGAGAGATATATTGCATCCTCAGGTCTACTTACATGATCTTTTTCGACCCTTAGGGTTCACAATCTATTTTTTAATAGTCATTTTCTTAGTCTAAGCAATGATCAGAGCGATAATAGATTACTCTCTTTGCTTCAGTCCATTAACTGTATTGATCGCATTGCAAGTATAGCAATGAGTAGTGACTTATGGTCCATGATGATCATTTTCTATTGATCATTGTTCATTAATCACTGATCACGGAATGTTATCTCTTTGCCCTGAGCCCTCCTAGTATGCTAAACTTTTCAACTTTACTGTCGTATTGACGTCATTTTTTGGGGGGGGAGGGGGTATGCTGAGGTCATAGCAATTAAAGCTTTGTGTTCACTACTCCAATGATCTTAGCACTATTGTAAATCCCTTTGTTTTCTGATATATGATTTTTTGAAGCCATGGAAATATATTTGTTGAGTTACACCCTTTTAGTAGTTTCACAAAAAGATTCACTGGAAACCTGGAAGATTCATTGAATTGAAGCTACTTGCATTTGTAACATGCTATTGACAATTATTTCACTATCCAAAGCATCTTCTTTTCGCTGAATGTAAGCACATACTAGTAGGATTTTCCTGGAAGGGCTTGGTGTCCAAAGCACATCATATATAACAGAGGTTCTTCACTCCTTTGACAGTTAGAGGTGTCATCAGTGCATGTGACGTTTCCATCTGAAGCTGAATGGCAGAAAATGAAAAGCAATGGATTTATGCAGAGAATAGGGTTGCAGTATCATTGGAAAAATCGAAATTATAAGAAGTGAGTCATTAAGATATCATCTTCTATAATCGATCCATCATATTCTAAACTTTCTGTTTGTGATGTTATGTTTTATAAGTTAGTAATAGAATTTAAATTAAATGTTTATCTTGTAGCTTTGATGAATTCTTAATGGATATGAAGCAGAGCAAACGAAAAAATATTCGGCAGGAGCGGAAAAAGGTCATTCCTAGTAAGCTTTGACTTGAAGAATGTTGTATGTTAGCTTGACCTCATTTACAGATTAAGTATATAAATATTTTCGGTTATATACCTTCATCCATATTCAGGGCCGACCCCGAGTTCCCGGGGGCCCGAGGCGAAAGGCCCAAATAATTATTTTTTGGGGCCCCTAATTACAGTAAAAAAAATTACGCGCAAAATACGTGCCTATATTTACATGGGGAATACAAATTTGGGGGCCCCTAAAATTGAAAAAAAAATCGGGGCCTGAGGCGGCTACCTCACCTGCCCCAAGGTGGGGGCCGGCCCTGTCCATATTGAGGCTAATTCAGGACTTTAAGAAGTGGCTAGCCTTAATTTGAGTTGGCTACCATTATCAAGTTAACACAAACCTTATGCTGAAACTTAACACACCTTTTTTGCCTTTTCCCCAGATAGCTGCCCAAAACCTGAAAATGATTCGCCTGTGTGGAGATGAAATAAAGGTACTTAACAATCTCATCATTAGATTATGATCCCCGTTCTAGAAAAAGGGTGAATTGGGTTGTATGTGTGTGGTGGTGGTGGTGGTGAGATGCAGAGGGTGTGTTCCCGGAGACTAACTTGTAGTTGTTTCTACTGCTTCATTTTCAGGCTTCACATTGGGACTCTTTCTACAAGTTCTATCGGAACACCACTGATAATAAGTTTGTGCTCCTAGACTCTCTCAGTTCTTACAGTTTCAGTTAATTCTTGATCAGATTTTCTTTGTCAATTTTTTTTCCTTTACTGTTAACCTTGACTCAATTTTTTTTTCCTGTTAATTTGGAATTTAGGCAACTAATATTAAATTTTAGAAATTAGTTTTAGGTAGATATCCTAATGGAGATCCTTTTCATTCATCGTGATCAAGATACATTAGAATATCTGATAAGAATTCTAGTTGTTTTGAGTGATTTGAGAATTTCTAACTTGTTGAGCTCTTTGTTTATGTTGTTGTGGAACTGTGAATTTCATGATCTCTTGATGCATAGCTAAAATATTCTCAAAAACATGAAATGTCATCTTTAGATTTCTTGTTGCAAGAAGTTTAAAAGTGAACCGAGTGGATCAGCATGTTTGATAGTGTATCTTGTACTTTTGTAATGTGCATAACCAAACTAGTTATGTCTTGGGACTATTATAACCTCTCAGTCCTCTCCTATATAACTTTCTTTAAGTACATAAATATGTATCTATTTATTTATTTTATCATGAAGTCTTAGAAATTTATAATTTCAATGATATAAATTTGCAGGTGGGGTAGGGCATATCTTACACGTGACTTCTTTCATACTTTGGGGGCAAAGATGGGAGATCGAGTCCTGCTTGTCGTTGCTGAAGAGGGGGATGAGCTTGTTGCTGGTGCTCTTAACCTTATTGGAGGTGATACTTTGTTTGGCCGCTTGTGGGGATGTCTGCCACGAGCCTATTATCCAAGTTTGCATTTTGAGGCCTGTTATTACCAGGTAATTAAGCTGTTATGAAATTGATGTCTTCCAGTATTAAAATTCTTTTTAACTACCCTCCAAATCTAATACAAGGACATTTCTCAGTCCAGCCGGTACTTCTGAATTTCATGATTTAATGGGTTTTAGTGTGTTTTGGAAATATGGCATTGATAGTTTGAATCGGGTTGCTGTTAAAAGAAATTGAGTAAACTGTCTACATTCCCCAAATTTTAGTACCCATGGATATCTTGTAACTTGTAAGGCATGCAAATTAAGCCACCTACTAAAAGTAATTCTTCTGTATACTAACTGCATTGATACAAAACTATACTGAATTTGAAGAATCTGATAAATGCCATAAAAGAATAAAAGCTCATCAACAATTGTGATATGTTAAATTCGTCAAAACTTGCTAAGCATTTGTATGAATCACATTGTCGATTCGTCGACGGGACAAAATTCCACTGTTCGAACTTTCTCTTACTTTTTTTTCTAATGTTATTCTTTTCCTTTGTACAACAAAACAACAAAACACTCTTCTATCCTACGTATTGCATATGGTGTCCAAAACATCTTTTACATAATGTAATGAACACTATCACATAAATAAGCAATCCCACTTGGATATGTCGTCCATGACATCAACATCCTGTCCTTCCTCCTTGGAAATCAAGCAATCCTTTTTAAGGATAACGTCAAGTAATACAAGGGCACTCACTTGTATTACCCGAATATTTATGGAGAACACAACCTATGTGGAACCAATCTGACACCTTTCTACTATCTGGTTTGGAAATCCACAATTTTCCACCTTGTTTCAAAAAAAATTCCACCCCAAGAATCTGTTGTATAGGATTCTTAATCACAATAATTAAAATAGTAGGAAAAACTCTTATTATATTATTTAAGAAAGAAAAATATGATATGCCGGACTGGCACAATAAATAAAGACCAATTTACAGATTCATTTGCAGTCCCATAACAACAAAGAAGAAAATGTTGTTTATAAAATATTATATTGAACTAATGAATGAAGAAAGGCCTGTTAACAGTCATAGACATCTACTTAATTCTCAGGCAATTGAAGCAGCTATCGAGTTAAACTTGAACAAGGTTGAGGCTGGAGCTCAAGGAGAGCACAAGATTCAGAGAGGGTACCTTCCTGTAACAACATACAGCTGCCACTACCTTCTGGACGATGGATTTAGGAAAGCCATAGGAGATTTTCTCATGCACGAGCAAACACAGGTATGAAAAAACTCTTACTACATGCAACTTTATTATCACTTGTTTATAAAATCTCATGTTCTCATTGAAGAACAAAAGATTTTGGCTAATGGCTAATCTTTTCGTAATTAATCATCTGTGCATGAGGAAGTATGTTTTTCTTGTTCCTTATGTATCCTTAAATTTCTGTATCTGTTTTGAAAGTCCTACCGTTGCATATTTGCATACCATGAAAATTTATTCCTTAACGATTTTATTGATTTTTTGAATAATTTGCTTGTCATATAGGTTAAGCAAGTGATCAAATTGCTTCATGATTCGAGCCCATTCAAGGATGGCATAGACTGAGGATTGATGTTGAGCCTTGAGATGTAAACACAAATTCCATGCCAATTCCAGGGTAGCAAATGTAAATATAAATGACTATGTACATAACTAGAGTCAATTTCGATGTATCGGTGCTCAACCGCTTGTATTTATGTATTTATGTTATGCATGTATAAGTTAGAAGGAAATCATAATTTCATAGGTACGATGTAGCATCACATTTGTTTCCAGAAGGGGAAAAAAAAATTGCAGCATCACATTCGGATGTACTGTACACTAATAGAGTTGTATATTGACAAGCGCAGATGAGCTGCCATATATACTTGTTTATATTATTTCCTTTCTCAATGTGATTTGGAAATGCTGTTATATAGTGATGGCATCTAGTTTCAATTTTCTTCAAAGCCCAGCATGTTTGTTGCAACCTAGGAAGCACGGATACTTCCAAATGGTCGACGTACCCGTGTCGGGTGCGTATCGGGTGCCGATACTCCTTGGGTACTCTCGGGTGCGTACCCAAGGAGCACCCAATTTTTTAAATGCATTTTTCACAACTTTTAGACATAATTATATTCAGATAAATGTATGGGGTTCTAGAGTAATTGCAAAAGTTTGTTGTTTACAATTATGCTCAAACACAAAACAAGACTACCCAAAATTTTGATAGTTAGATTATCATTTTTCTTTAAAATGCTCATAATTATAATGTATTCTTATAGTTTTATGAAATGGTTTAAATGCTTGTATTTTTAACAAGAAAAATATTTTTGTATCTATAAATATAATATAAATTATTTTATATTTAACGTACCCACAACGCACCCGTATCATACTTTTTTGTAAAATCACGTATCCCCGTACCCGTATCGTATCGTACCCGCATCCCGTACCCGTATCCGTGCTTCATAGGTTGCAACATACAAATTTCATTAGCATCAGTGAAGAAGAAAAAATTTAAAAAACAAAATTTTTTATTTTTTTCTGCATCAGTCGGTCATCTCATTATCAATAATATCGTGAAAGACAAGACAGCAGTCCCTTAAAAAGAAAGAAAGCAATAATAATTTCATAAGTTAAAATTGTGTTTATGTCTGCTGTAAGTCAGTCTCCTCCTAAATGATCCTTCTCAGTTCAAAAGGCTAAAAGAGTTTTGAGACAAAAATAGCAGATGCAGAATATGCATTTGTTATATCACTGCGTTTAAACCTCACAAGATATTCTTCACTTTGTGAGGCTTCTGACAGTGAGACTCCAAAACATCAAAACCATTAAAATTTGTTGCAGCAAAAAAAAAAGAAAAAGAAAAAGAAAAAGAATCATAATAAGCAAAGAAAACCCACTGAAATTAAACTTGTACAGGGAAATTAGATCGAGAGGCGCATTGTAACAAATAAAAAGGACAATAAATATATTGAAACACTAGAGAAACAAAGGAAGTGATAAGAGTTACAAGATGAACACCAAATAATTAGAGGCTGATATGTTAAAAGAAGATTTAAAAAAAAAAAAAAAGGAATATGATTTGTATGATTCTTCTGTTATGTATGCCCACTGCAACTCCATCCAAGGAAGCAGTGGTCTCCTCTCCTAATACCATCTCCATCTCCATCCGAAATCACCTCCGAAATCCCTGGCCGCCAGCCGCTTCACCCCTTTCCCCCAAACCCTAATCCTCATCCTATATACCTCTACCCAAACAACCGATACCCAAACCCAAATCAAATCAAATCCAAAACCTAACCGGAAACCCAACCCGAACCCATACCCAAACCTGTATACTGTTTTCCTTAATAATAAAAACACCCAGATCCGAAATCCCACTACCGAATCCAAACCTCTTAATATACAATACAAATACCCGAATCCAATACCCAATTCCGAATATCCGAAACCCTATATATATATATATATATATATATATATATATATATATATATATTTGTTTATAAAAAGATGACAACGTCATCGCTTCATTAATAATAATTAACGAAACATGCATAAAATTAAAATTACATAGAAGCCCATAGGCCGGTCCAACAAACAAACAACCAAAACATAGGCTATAACCTCCGCAGCCTACACCAGGTGACAAAACATAAACCGAAAACAACTATGCCAAAATAACCGAAGTGACTGTCCGATCCTGAATGTCAGCCCCACTGTAGATCACCTACTCTTCCTTATCCTCCAATCGTGATCTCTTCTTGTACCCGCTGTGCCCTGTCCAATCAAGCATGAATTGTTTAGTTTTGTAGATCAAAACCGAAAACCTATGATTGATATTGCGAAAATAAAATGTCGTTTCGGTCTAGCCATAGGTTCCATATCGAAGAAGCCACTACAATGTCCCAATGTAACCTATCCTCCTTTCTAACCATAATAATTGTTCTTTGGGTTGTGGATTTAGTCAGTTGATGACTGATGTTGGGTTTATTGTTGCGGTTATAGCTGGTCGTTTTGCACTTTTTTCTGTCTTCTTTTTGGTCGTGTTGCTTGCGCTGTTATCTCCTCCTTGGCTTCTTGGTTTAGGCCAGTATTCGATGGTCTCTGATGTGGTGCTTGCTCTGTTATCTACTCTTTGGCTACTTTCATTCGGCCATTTTTAGGCTATTTTCTGTTCTTTGGGTTCTGGTTTCGGTTGATTGTTGTCTGAGGCAGGTTCCGTTCGGATCGGAGAAATACCCTTTTTCTTCCGTCCCCCTATCCTTTGGGGTGTGGTTGATCGTTTTTTCCATCCCTTGGCGATGAGCACCGTTCGCTGACTTTGGTGGGCTGCCCGATTTTTTCCCTATTCCGGAGGCGCTTGTGGACGAGGTCTCCTGGTCTGGCCAGCCTGTTTCTTGTTGCCTCTAGCTTGGTTGACGTTGGCTTGTGGGGTTATGCTGTGTTGTGTTTAGTGTCTACGACTTCTTTTGCTTGTTGTAATCATCTATCGATAGTAGTTTCTGTGTTTTCTCTTGTCTTGTTTTACTCATTGTAAAATTGACTCTTGTTGTATATTGTTTTCTATTAATATATTAGGCTGGAGTCTAATGACTCTATCCGCATTATCAAAAAAAAAGAAACCACAGTTAGCAACTATAGGAAAATTTGCCGTACTGCCCCACATTTTGAAAATATTTGACGCTCTGCCCCACTTCTGAAAACAATTAGCGATCTACCCCTGTTTAGGACATGTCAGCATAAACCGTTATTGGAAATAACGGCATAGGTTATTTACGTGCCGTTATTTTCAATAACGGCATCTATATTTAAAAAAAGTGTCATGCCGTTATTTGGAGTAACGTCATAGGTTATTTTGTTTTTCGACAGCTTATAGTCTCCATTTAGAGAAAAATTTGCAAGTGTGAAAACCTTATAACAGATTCCGTTATTTCAAATAACGGCATTCTTAATACTGATGCCGTTATTTGGAATAACGGCATCAGTTATAATTTTTTTTATATAAAAAAGTAACTTATTATTCATCTTCTTTGACAAATAAGTTATTTTTTTTAAAAAAATTTATAACTGCATCAGTTATAATTTTTTTTTTATATTAAAATTAACTTATTATTCATCCTCTCTGTTTCCAAATAATGGCAACAGTTCATTTATATATAACAGATGCCGTTATAATGGCAACAGTCCAATAACGGCATCTGTCATTTAAATGCCGTTATTGGGGATGATGGCATTATTTATATAAAAAAATCACACTTAGAATTTTTTTAAGTTAGAAGATTCACACTTGTAGGAGAAATATACTGATGCCGTTATTTCAAATATTGGCATGGTAAAAAAAATGTAAATAGATGCCGTTATTGAAAATAACGGCACGTAAATAACTAATGCCGTTATTTCCAATAACGGTTTATGCTGACGTATCCAAAACCGAGTCAGATCGCTAATTGTTTTCGGAAGTGGGTCAGAGCGCCAAATATTTTCAAAAAGTGGGTCAGTACGGCAAAATTCTCCAAGATTTTAACACAATCAAGTATATTTAACAAATAAAATATATGAACTTTTATAGTTTCTACACAAGAACCATACTAAGTTTTATATTGGAATGAAAAGACAGTCATTTCAATCATGGTTTAATATTGAATCATCAAAATTGGAATAAAATATGTATCCATAAAGACATATCATCAAGATTGGAATGATATTTAAGATAATTTAATCATCGGAAATATGTTTCGACAAGTTTTCATGTTTCGTATTGGAATAATATGATTTTTCTAAGTAAATTCGATAGATATATAATATCATGACATTATATATTTGTAAAATTTATGTGAAATCATCAATATTATCTAAAACACGTTAACTGTCAAATTAATGCTTAAGTTTGAAGTTCTCGAAGAAAATGGCTGCTGCCTAATATTCCTTTCCTTAGTGCTACTATCAACAAAAAAAATTGTGAATTCCTGTCTCGGCATCCATATTTTTTTGCTTCAAGAATTCATGGATTTTTTTTTGCTTGATATCAAATCTCGGCCCAAAAGGTAATATGAACGAATTTCGGCCCAAAACGCTCACTACTTACTAATCACTTTTTGGACTTGCAAAATAAGAATGTCCTTTTCAGTCTTTTACTATTTTCAGAATTGCAGGCTGCTTTATCCGTCTATTGAATCCGAGCATTAAAAAAAAAAAAAAAGGGCAAAATTTGGAAGAGCCTGAGCAAAATGCCACTGAATTTGTATATATTTACAAATAGTACCCCTGTTGCTAGTTAAGTGGGCCTCAGAGCCCACCAATGTTTAATTGTCCATTTCGTTTACACAGCAGGGGCGTCATTTGTAAATATGTATAAATCCAGTGGCATTTTGTTTGCTCTCCTCCAAATTTCGACTCTTTTATTTTTTTTTTGAGCTCGGATTCAACAGAGGGATGAAGAAGCTGGCGTTTCTGAAAATAGTAAAAGACGGAAATGGACATTGGCATTTGCTGAATTGGCACAAACGTGAAATTAGTTTGGTGAAGAATCCCTTATAAGATATAGTTTGAAAATGACACTTATTTTGTGGAAAAGTTCGATTGAAGGTGTGGGATTAAAGTAGGAAATTTAGAATTATGAAGGTTTAAATATATATCGAGGGGGCATTCAGGAGAATATTTAAGTGAGCGATAAAAAAAAGGACAGAGAGTTTCTTAATTATGAGGCGAAAATTTTGAGGGTTTCACATTGCACCTATACTTGCATATAATTTTTTTTTGATAAAAAAGTGACTACTGTCATCTGTCTCATTAATGATGTTGTCTCATTAATGATGTGTTAACGAAATAATTAACACATCATTAAATGAGTATACTTGCATATATTGATGAATGCAATTGGTTGTATCAAGCTCCACTTCCCATCATTACACAAAAAAGTAATTCATAGATGATGTTAATTTTTCAATAAAATAACAACTATATTTGTTTACCAAACAATTACTATTTTAATAGGAGAGTTGTGGTTCTAATTTTGTAACTGAGTAAACACGTGCAATATACGACAAACTAAATCCACCAGACATACTCATGTGATGCACGTACAACCCCTAAAAAAGGAATATTTTAGCAAATGCTCCCATTTAAAATGTGAAAATTAGCATATACCCCCACTATTTTTAAAAACTAAGAAATACTCCTATCTCTAATATTATAATGGGAGAAGACCTTTGTGTCATTTGTAAATGTTTTGTCAATCCACCAACCCGTGTAATACAAGTGCATAACTATTACAAAGGAGATTTCTAAGTTCAAATCCAGATTATGTCTAAATTTTTATTTTAAAAAATTATATTTTTCAAGACGTGCATTGCACATGCAAATTACGAGTGATATTAAGGAGAGAAAACAATTGTAAGAAACTTAGAAATTAGAATAAGGAGCAATATTCTTTCACCTAGACTACCAATTTACACCTTCTTACAGAAGTGATCTCTCAAAATTTTCCAAATTCCTCGGGGAAGCGGCTTCGCAAAATGCACGACAGATAGAGACTCCTGGAGAGAGCCGGCACTTCTTGTTCGATGGCTGTCGATTCACAAAATGCACGAGAGACAGAGACCCCTCACCGGCACTTCTTGTCGATAAAAAAAAAAACTTACTTTGTCGGCTTGGTTGCTTTTCCGTTACTCTTTTGCTTCCCGATTGTTTAGTTTACCTGCTGAAAACATTACATCGATCATAAAGATTGATTTATATGCATATTTTATTTAAGAAATAAAAGAATTGGAAAGACAGATAAGTAATTTGTAAGCAAGCCAATAACTGTAAGAACATACGTTCTTTAAAAATAGTCAAAATTACTTGTTAATTTATAATAGGTGCACAATGAAAATTTTCAACACAATTTTTTTTTTTTTTTTAATGTTTAGGGTTTCATTGCAAACAACATATTCAAGTGATATAATTTTCTGAAGAATTAGTATCTGTTTTAAATCCATCAACATTAATACTTGTAGCAGATTTAAAGCAACAAACTAAAGGTGACATCACATCACATCCATACCAGATTCTTGATTGATCTCCTTAATTAACGTTTAATGGGAATTGATATGAGGGTATAAACCAAGTACATGTTCGCGCATAAAGTCATGGCGTGTAAGAATTCCAACAATTGGAGGCCTCTGCATGCGAACAAAGGAAATATATTAGTCTTACTGTAAAAGAAAGAAAGGATCAGAAATATTAATTATAAGTTTCTGAATTAATTAATTACCCCTGAAGTCTTGGGAACAACACAAAGATGCCTTAGTCCAAGCTTGCGAAAAAGCACAGCAGCCTTAGCCAGTGACATTGTCTCAACCACAGTATAAGGGGATGTATTTGTAACAGGGTGGAGATCCACGTACATTTCCATTTCCTCATCTGTAACTGTAAGTACATCCAAATCCTCTACTTTTCCTCCTGATCCCGCCGCCTTGGCAAAAAAATCACATGAACTGAGTTTGGACAACCCTGCAGGTCGTCTCGTGAAGTACTGCTTCCGTTTAAGCAACACCAGCAAATGAGACCTCAAAACCAGCCCACAAAGCTCCGGTGCATCTGAAAATGGCGGTTCATCAACTACTGGGAATCCATTATGTCCAGTCAACCTTAACGCCACCATTATGTTTCCTACCCTCTCAATTCCAGCGAAGGAAATAAGAGCTGCGCCAGAGACTACAACATCCCCAGCTACTAAGTTCCTCATGTAAGGCTCTGAATAACGGGCCTCCACCAATATATTATAACAAGGCAATCCCCTCATCTTAACTATTTGATCATACACACCACCCTTGTTGAAGCTGTCAGCTACGGTTTTCGAAATGAGGAGGACAAGCATAACCAAAGGGAGCATTAAGAGATCACTGGTGAGTTGAAGGAGAATAATGCAGACCGAGACAGTCATTCTCACCGTTCCACCAAGAAAAGATGCAGCCCCGAGAAGGGCAAAGATGCCTGCATCAAGATCCACAACGGGGTTTAGAAGATTTCCTACTATTCTGCCATAGGAAGCTCCGGCAAGTATGACAGGTATGAAGAGACCAGAAGGGAGAGCAATCCCATATGTTATTAGACCAAGGAAGTAAATGGCAACGAAGAAAAGAAAGAGGGTGGAAATACGAAATTCCTCTCCTGTATTCACACTGAAGAGTTTTCTGATTGCATCCTCATTGGTGTTGAGGAAGAGGGAAGCAAGATCATTGTAGTGGCCCGGGGGGCACTGGAAGTTCTTGAAGTTTCCCTTGCGACCTATGGTGGGGCATTGTTCTTTAAGGTTTATAGGACATGGCTCACATTTAGCGAGCCAAGGAAGACCGTAGGCGCAACATGAAGTTAGAAGGGAGATGGCCATGGTGAGAATGATTTTAAATAGAGGGCCTTTCCTGCAGCAATTAGTTAATTAGCAATGTTTTTTTTTTTTTTTAAAGTTAATTTGAAGAAGGAAAAAGTACGTTAGCATTAATGGAATATATATATATATCATAGTTGCATGGTTCATTGATCATACTCGTTAATGATGGTAAAACAGCGGATGATCCTGTGCAACATGAAGTTGTAGAGGCTGCCAAATATACCTCCGATGACTCCAAGAAGTAAGATTGATAGGAGGTCAAGGGTGCTATATGAAGTGATGGTCAAGCTAAGGTCAAACATGATCAATCCTCCTTGTCCGAAGACCCCACATTTGCTACGTCTACAATACTCGATGAGACTTCTCAGTACCACAGCTACTAATGCTCTCGTGAAAAATGTCCGCCAAAGAAGAGCACTCCTCCACCTGACAATCCATCCAAACAATTAATTAAGTTTCATTGATAATTAAGATGCTCATCTCAAAGCTTGCTTGTATCTTTTAAGTCCTAGCTAGCTACTTTATTTAAATTCATAAAGGATAACTAAGCTTTTCTTTATTATGAGCCATACATATATAGTAGGGGTTTTGAAAACTGCATGGACTACTACATTTCAGAGTGCCGTTAACTGTTCCACTTTGTAATGATCTCTATATGTAGTATACAATTAAGAAGAGAGTGAATACCAAGATGTTGCTCGCTCGAGAGTAAACAGGACATCGCCAACAGGAGCTCGGAAGGCAGCTGCAACACCTGCAGCAGCTCCACAGATGATCAAGTCTCTCCTATCACGATCGTTCTTGAAGAATCTGAGCCATTTCCGGGTCATGTGATATTTACTAGATCCTCCCCGGCCGAGCAAGGAGGCAATGCATGCACCTGTGTAGGCCATAGGCCCCTCGTTGCCCAACACAAATCCAGCAGAAACTCCACCAATTGAACAAAATATCTGCAGGTTGTGTATAAAAGATTATGCCAGAATTAATAGCCTAATTATAGACCATTATATGTCTTTGTATTTTCCGGTTAATTAGCAGGAATTAAAAGATTAAACTTGAAGCGATCGATGAAAATCAAGTGTGTGAAAGAAGAATTTGTAGTTACCATGACGAACAGAGTAGTAGGCGCCAGAATAGTGTGAGCATCAACATCATTGAGATAAGCTTTCACTTCAGGTATCCCAGACCCAGCTGCAGCTGGTGCAATATAGGCACAAAGTGCAGCACAGACGGTCGCCAAAACTAGATTGCAGCCAGAAAATGATATAAAACCTAGAATGTACCTGTGCATGAACCACAGTTCTAACATGAAAAAAAGTCATCTTAGTAGTCATTGTATTTTCAGATCATACCAGACACCACAAAATCTTATCACTGTTGTATGCAAGTTTTAATCCTCAAGTGACTAAATAGTTTGAAACTTTGGATAACAGATTGAAATTACAGTATATAGGTTTCGAATTCTTAAAAAGTTTGGACCATAGTTTGCAGTCACGTTCTTAATTTAAATAATAATTTTCCAAAATTTCAGTATTAACACCTGATTTGATTTAATTAAAATAATTCATTATATCTGTGTGAAATGGTAACTCACAGTTTACCTATGCTCAAGCACAAGATTCCTAGTTAACAACAACTTGAAGCCAGCAATGTTCTCAACTGCAAGGTTGTTGAAGAAGCCAACAACTGCAGTACCAAGGCCTATGAGTAGTGCTAGAGTCCATTTAAGCACTACATACTGAAATATTTGCACTCTTTTCGTTGACCTCCAGTCTTGTTTAAATTGGTCATTCTCCACAATCCTAGCATCCAATATATAGACACAAGTTAACTAACCACTGTAAAGCAAAACAAATATTAGCTAGGATGAATAGATAAGAAAACATTTATCTATAAAACCGAACAAAAATAAGATCATGCAATCACGATTACATATAACTGGAAACAGCTAGCACAGAGATATCAACCCTTTTCCCCCCAATTAGCTAATGCATTTATGCGAAGTGCAAGCTAACCTTAAGAATGTTGTTTAGAAGATCGATCTACAGTAGTTACAAACAGTGTAAGATGGTAAGTCCAAAAGTATGCATAAAAATATTAACTTCACACTATGTCAGCCTAAGGATTGTGACACGAAAGGAAAACAAACATCATATCATAAGCAGATCGATCTAGTTTGAAATGATTTTTGAGACGCTCAATTCAGAAAATACTAATGACCAACGTAAGTAACATCACGGGCTAAAACTCATAGGTTAGGCTTATAATTAATGGCTTGCAACACAGTAAACAAGAATACAAATAATTTAGGAAGAACAGTGGTTAACCGAAAATGCTTACTCATAATCCAAGCTCTCATTAATGGGGCAAATATTAGTACCACCATTAACAGCAATCTGAGAAGTAGTAGTGTTCATTGTCCTCTTCCTCAGCAAAGGCTCTCTCACTGCTATTCCATCTTTACCATCAGAAAAACAAGACACTTCTCTATCCATCTCACCATTCAAATTCTCGATGTAATTTCCCTCCATCCTCCCTCTCCCTCTCTCTCTCTCTCTCTCTCTCTCTCTCTCAAAACTGTTTGACAGGAGCAGCACTATTAGTTCTATGATCTCAGCACCCAAAAAAAAAAAAAAAAAAAAAAAAAAAGTTTGTGGGTAAAATGGGAAACAAGTATAATGTCACAGGTAAGCAAAGAAGACAAGGAACTGCTTTTAGGGGGTGGGTGGGTGCAGTTTGTGGGTAAAATGAGGCTTCAAGTCTGAATGAGTGACTGATGAAAGAGTACTTCAGATAACCACACAGTTTGGTGGATTCTTATAAAGCCAACATAGAAGGTTATTAACAAGAGAAACTAATAATTGTTCCAAAAAAAAACTCCTACTAATTGTTTAAAAAGTATTTCCATTAATAGATCAACTCCTCCTTTGCTGTGAAGAAGAGTGAAGAGACAGGCATGCACGAGTCTCTTGTATCATTTAATTTGAAATGGCCGGCTAACTGAGGACAGTTACATGAAATTGAATTGCGGTAACGTGAGCATTGAAAAAGGAGTGATGGTAACTTAGGCATAAAAAAAAAAAAAAGTTTGTATCGCTATCAATGCAACTCATAAGCAAGCAAAGCAAGTAGTCACATTATTTTAAGAAAAACTACAAAATTTCAGGTGATTCACAATTACTTCACGAAAAATCATTCAATTATATGAACAATATTTAATCCAATGCTCTTCGTTTCTTATATAAATAAACTAACACTTTTGACCCATCATTTGATTATAATTTACAATACATGATTCGGTATCGGCCAGTGGCGTAGCCAGGATTTCCATCTAAGGGGCGCGACACTTACTATTAAAAAAAATTATAATAAACACATTTGGAAGCCTCAAAATATCATATATTACTATATGTCACAAACTTTTACAATCACTAAATAGCATTTTTCTTTAGCAATAAAACCCTTCGAGATTTCATATTCTGAAAATATTGAATGATATCTCTCAATATCTTCATTGTCAATGGCATCCAATACATCTCTTTCAATATATGCAACCAAACAATCATTCATCATCTCATCTCCCAATCGCTTTTGTAATGAAGTCTTGATGATTTTCATTGCAGAAAATACTCTCGCTACTGTTGCGCTTACAACGGGTAATAGCAATGCCAACTTCAAGAGCAAATATACCAACGGATATGCACGATGTTTTTTTTAACTGAACCATCTTTCTAGTAAGCCCACTAATGGGACAGAAACTAACACTATAATCTGTACCCATTTGGGTTCTAATTTGATTACATATCATACTAATTCAGTCCATTCTCAAACAAATCAGTAATACTGAAACAGAAATTAGCAATCTAATTATCCTATCATATGAATTCACAAAATTTCAGAATATGAACCCTAATTATTAAAATGTACAAAAAAATTTACTTACAATAGGGTTTGGAATCGATCGACTCCTCCTCTCTCTCTTCTGACCTCCTCTACAAACCCAACTAATCACTTGTAGATTTTAATCCCTCTTACAAATTTATTATGAAGTGGGTTTGGGTTCACTAGAGTGGAAAGAGTGGAAGAAGAGTAAAGTAAAATCTGTAAATGACTAAATTGGTTGGAAATTTTACACATAAATCCTTATTAAATTTCATTTTACGAAAAAAAAATTTGAAATTTTTTAAATCCCAGGGGGCGCAGCTGCACCCCCTGGTCCCAGGGCAGCTACGCCCCTGGGTATCGGGTGTTAGCTTTGTCTTGACGTTCCATAGCATTTTGAATCATCTCAATCGGAGTTCGGATGATAAAGTTATGCTCAGATTACGTAGCGATGTCGAAACTGTCCATAAATTTAGAGTACACTGTAGATTATACTGATGTCGTTATTGCTAATAGTGGAATCTGGCTAATTATGCTGTTATTAGGAATAGTGGCACCAGTTATAAGTGATTTTCACATACAATTTTTTTCGAACAATTTCGACATCGCTATGTAATATGAGCGTAACTTTATCATCCGAACTCCGATTGAGATGATTCAAAATACTATGGAACGCCAAGAAAAAGATTTACAACTTTCATGTTTTGTATTTTGAGAGATACTGGTTGTATCAAGGTTGAAATTGGACTTGAAGTTAATGCATATGCACGAAATTTGGAGTACACCATGGATTGTACTAATGTCGTTATTGCCAATAGCGGCATCAGGCTAATTATGCCGTTATTGGGAATAACGGCATCAGTTATAAACAATTTTTACTTACAATTTTTTTCTCAAATCATAGAAACTTCCAAGTAAATGCGAGATATACCAACGATTTTTTTTTTACATGTGTCGCTATTGGCAACAACGGCATCAAAATAACAGATGTTGCTATGTCGATAGCGTTTTATGCTGATGTATTCAAAACTAGGTCAGTTGGGTAAATATTTTCAAAAGTGGGCTAATTTGATCAATATTTTCAAAAAGATGCTCAGTACGGAAAAATTTTCGACTTAGGTTGGGTACATCCATCATTAATTCACGTGAGTATACTGACAGTTAATGCAGTATCGATAATTAACCAATTATGTTACTCGCGCGTTATGGGAGAACACATGAGGCACATGAGTTGTCACTTTACAATTAAGTCTCACAAGCTCTATATCTACCACTACAAAAATAATGAAACTTGTGATTTTGTAGGGGTGGCAAGGACCGGACCAGTGTGTTATGTGTGGGGTATTGATTTTGCTATGATTTTGCTAGGCCTATATAGACAAATTTTCTGCAAAGGCTTAGCATTGTCGGTCCACTTCTAGCAACGATGCAAGACATCTGGGAGAATTGAAAAGACTGTCATGTTCGTAGAGAGTGCATCAACGTTTGGGGTATTGAGGTAGCGGCAATCTGCTGGGGTACATGGTTAGAGCGGAATAATAGGAATTTCAGAATAACTCACACACATCAGGCATCAACAATTGTTATTTAATAATATCTCTAATATCATATTCCTGTTTCAAACAGCAGGTGAGGAGTCAACAAAGAAGGTCAAATGGATGAATGCAGACATCATTGCTCCTATAAGTAATGCAGACCTAGAAGATAGGATAGGGTCAACAAAGGAGTGATCGACAAGACGAGATTCTCTAGTCTCAATTGGTCTCGGCAGTACTATTTTGCTTTATTTGGTTGCGACGCTTGTGGTGTGGTGTTCGAAGTGTTTTGTAATGAACTATTTCTTTTGTTCTTTTGGGGTGTGATCTTCCTTGTACTTGTACGGGATGGAGTCTCTATTTTGCAGAGTATGAGTAACATGGCCTACGTGTGGGGTGACATGAACATCATTTTCCGATTCTTAATTGTTTTGTCAAAAACTTTTTAATGAAACATGGCAGGGTCTTTGGCCCACCTTTTATGATAATAAAAATTAATAATAATGAAACTTTTATAGTGATAAAAATGTGCTTTGATATTAAACAACAAGACTAGAAGAAATGGTCCTTGAATGTGTTTCCTACACAAATACAAAATTCCGCCATCTATGTCAAGTATCAAGGAATATGAAGTCATGCATGGAGAAAATTGTTCTCTCGGTACTGTAATTGATAGCAATAGTGTACAAATCCTATACCATAAGTAACAAGTCTCCATTGCATAAGATAAATCAGACTCACTCTCAACAAAAGATAGGAACAAAAACTCCAGAAAGTAGAACATCATTACAAATCTCCAAAACAAACAAACATACAAAATTAGATTCTGATAGAAAAATTTAAAGTTTTTGCTGAAGCTAACTCGTTCTGCTTTACTAATATCCTTTCTATTGTGTGCTTTGACGAGATATGATTTGAGTTGCAAATTGAATTAAATCCATGAAGTAAAACAATGAAGAGAACAACAATAAGAAGGTACACAGTTTTTGCACCGACACCACAATTCACAGAGCAAAAGCAAGCTTGCAGTTGACACTTATTAATTACCAATAATAATAATAATAATAATAATAATAATAATAATAATAATAATAATAATAATTGATGAACAATGCCGCATTTTTACCTAGTTTTAACTAATAATCTACAGCAATATCCAGATTCAAAAATCCATAACAACAGGCATATTGGAAAGTGTATATATATATATATATATATATATATATATTGTTGGTGCATCGCTACTTTTTCCACGTTTCTTAGTTAATCATCATTGCTATCATCATCGAAACAAAGGGAAAATGCCCCATTGGTGGAGGAAGCCTTGGCCAGTGGTGACTTCCAAGACTAAGAGGGCGAGAACGGCTAGCATGGCTGCTCTGCCGTTCCAGGTTTCAGCACTCTTAGTCCAACCCCATTCCCAGACCGTAACTGGCGGAGGAAGCTCCCCACGCTTGGAGTCGTAGGCGGCCAACAGCTCCTCCACGCTCCCCAAGGGTACGAGCGACTGCAACACCAAAGTTTTTGAGTTAAACATAATTTAAAGCTGCATATTTGTATAGTTATGCAGGTTTTTAACATAGGAAATAGTAGTTACATATGGTCATAAGTTGCATAAGTTGATTGAATTGAAATTGAAAAAAAAAATAAAAAAAATAAAAAAAATTGGTTGCTTATTGGCAGGATGGTAGAAACTTTTTTTTCTCACCTCTTTCTCTTTTCTTCTCTAACCCTCCAATTCTCTCTCTAATCCTCTTTCTTCTCAACTTCTGTTTAATTATCATTTGTATTTAGATAATGTTTTAGAGTAAGAAAATTTTCCACATTAATTTTCTCCTTTACAAGCTTGCATTGCGAATTATCATTAGATGACTGTTACTTGAAAATTTGAGACCAGTTACCAATGTGTCTTGGAAATTAAGGGGATTTGAGGGAGAAACCAGTGATTTTAATTTCTCTCGTCTTTCACATTTATTAAATCAAGGCTGAAGCCATAAACAAGATAAACACTTTAGCATTTTGTTTAGCATTAAAGGATTTATCAAGTATGTTAACCACTAATCAGCCTTAGAGACATCAGCAGGTTAAATAATTAATCCACTAAAACAGCCAGTTTACTTGTAGGAGGTGATGGAGATTAATTGCAAAATTACCTGACGAGCCTCAAGATTGGAAACTGCCATTGCCCCAACATATGGAAGACTTTCAATTACCGCATCCGCAAGATCCAAGATAAATGTAGGCTCACATCCTAAAGCAGGAACCCTCCCCCATTTCTCAATTCCAGATTTTATAGCCAACTCTTTGTACTCTACGTCAATTTCTTCGAGGGTTTCAATGTGCTCGCTAACAAAACTGAAAACCCAGGAAGCATCGGATTTGAAAACAGTAATATATGAGAATTTTTTTGGAATAAATTTGCATCAAAGTTACCTAATTGGAACTGCAAGGAGGCTTTTGACTCCTTTTTGACCCAGCTCAACTATTGTCTCATCAGTGTATGGTCTCAACCATTCCACAGGTCCAACCCGGCTCTGTAAATTCATTAAAAAAATTGTCACCATGTAAAATGCCAATGGTGCAATTAGCAATCTTATTAAGGAATAGATGTTCTCCTGTTTTACGATGGAAGAAAAAGAGAAAGAAGGAAATTTCCTTGAAAGTCATTGTTGGTTGAAAGGAAGTTTATCAGTAGACTTGCTTCCAACACAACCACCGCCGTAAAAAGAAAAGGAACAGGAACAAGAGATGTTTTATCAACATAAATTTAGCATTGATTTAATCTTCCTCATTAGTAGGAAACATATATCCTAATTAATCAACTACGAATATTAACAACATGAATATGTACTGGTAAGTTTGATAACTGCAACTGATATATAAAGTTTACATTTGAAATCGAGGAGGCTGACAAACAGTTAACAAAAATAAGAACAAAAGGTCAAGAAATACTTTTTTTGTGTGGAAATAAGTCAAGAAATACTTCGTTTATTAAACATATAATATTTTCCTAAATTAGTTTAAGCCAGGTTCAATGCATAAATTTATGTATCCTGTTTCACTGATGTAGATATGGTCACAGACTTGACATAAAACATTTAACTGGTTACAGAAAACAATACAATTTAGGCACATAAGATGGATACAGCAAAATAAACGTATAATGAGCATATAAATAATGAATTAATGAGATAGATATGGAAAATAAAAGACTAAACAGTATAAAATTAACTCCCTAAGAACCATTGTTCTTTAAAGCATTTAATAAGAAAAGGACCAAACTATAGAAATGCATCTAATAATAAAAATGAACTTCGATTACCATTATTTATATGTTACTGTAGTTAGATTATCAATACAATGGTTGTCACAGTATAAAATTTTAGGGCATATCAAAAGAATATCCATATATTTAATCCATAAATCATTTTAGAATACAAAGTAACTGTGCGACATAATTCATACATCTAAAATAGAGTAAGCTCCCAAAAATTCTAGAGAGAAGCTCTAGAGAGAACAAAGATACTGAAAAGGATTTCTCTCTCTAGAAATTCTACTCTAGAAATTCTAGAGAGAGAAGCTCCCAAAAAAACCCCAAAACAAAGAAAAAAAACCTAGATCTAGGGTTTCGAGGGGGCGGCGGCTAGGGTTTCGCCGTCCCCCTCCCGTCTTCAGCGCCGACCTCTCCTCTTCTCTCCTTTTTTGACCTACTCTCAACTTACTTCTTCCCTTATCTCATCCGATCTATCCATTCCAAAGAAAGATATTGATGGGGGGGTTTCAATGGCTTTTCGACTTTCTAGCATTGCCGGACTCCGGGGGGTTTCGAGAAAATGGTCGCTACCAAGTGGGGGTCGGAACGCGGTGTCGATGGGGCGTTGCTGATGGGGGGCGACTTCAGGTGCGGTGCGGCATCATGATTTTGAGGCAGCGAAGGTTGCAAGCGGGGAACCCGTGGGCGTGCGACAGCACTTCGGCGGGGTCGAATGTGCAGAGGTCATTGTCGGCGAGGGGCTCTGGTGTAGCCAGGTGGTCGGGGTGGAGCCTGACGTCGGCGTGGGCGCGACGGAAGTGGGAGTCGGTGGATCTGGCTGCAGGCTTTCGGGCTTGTTCTTGTCGGGGTGAGCATCGGAGATGTAAGTGAAGTGCGGGTTGAAATTGGGGGTGAGGGGTTTTGGACTGGAGTTTTAAATTTATTTTTTAAGTTTGGTCTTAAATTGAGGCCGGTGGCATCCCTAATATCCAAATGTTTCAATTCAATTCCCTAAATATCCAAATTACAACCGATCCACAATTAGCAATGAAATGTACCATAGTTGGTGTGGGCGACGATTGTCAGGCAAATTTATAGTTTGGGCTCTACTTTGACCTTGGTTGGTCAAAATGAGGGGTGTCTTTGGTTTCTTTCATGTCAGAGGGCTCCCAGGGGTCAGGTGCGACGTCTACCCTCATTGCAAGGTTGCGGTGAGAATTATCGAGGGTGAAGCGAGGGGATGAGAAGGATGACTCAATCTTGACATGAAGTTGTCAGATTTGTGGAGTGCCTGCGGTATCTCTAATATGGTGCTTACACTTATCGTTTGAGCCCCTACTGGGGGCGACAAGGAGGAGCGTATGATAGTTGGAGAGGATAAATGGCGTACAAGCGAGGGACTGAGTGAGAGAACGAGAAATTTACTCTGGCGGGGGCGGCCGATCAGTAGGACTAGATTTCGTTGTATTTTTTGTTTGTTGGTTGGGGTGTATGAGTTCCAGAACCCAGCCTGTTGGGATCTGAACTTCATAAGCCTTATTTTTTGTTGTATGTTTTGTTAAATTCTCTTTAATGAAATGCGGAAAATTTTTACCCACCGTTTAACGATCAAAAAAAAAAGAGTAAACTAATAGTTAAGACCACAAGTAACATCTTTACGGTTATAACTAAAATTGGTGGTCACGTGGACATGTAACTTGTTATCATTCACAACTTTTCATTTATTTGTCACGAAAATTATTTACTAAAGCATGACAGCCCATTTTAAATTTAAAATTCCTATCCCTTTTTAATAGATTCTCAGAACTACAATCTAAATGCAGAGGCTTTTCATATTCCCAAAAAACTTCTTTCATTACCCAAGACTAGTAACCTCTTTTTACACAAATGCAGATTTTGTGCTGAGATAATTTTATATTCATGTGCAATACAGAGGTATTGAACCAGTATGACAATAGTGAATAAGTGCTTTGAGAAGTAGGAATGCAGTGTAACTAAAGAGCATATGACATGAATCTCAATGTGAAAGGCACTATTAACGAGAGAAATGAAAACTCTTATCTCTACTATTATTAAGCAAAGCCCTATTTGGCGATTTTTTACTATCATGCCCTCATAAACATAAAGAGCTAAAAAATAGTGTAGGATTAATTCTGTCAAATTTTACCCCTGAACCCTACACAAACAGAGGTCAAATTCTGTCAAATTTTTACTCAAATCAAACTCTCGCTCTCTCAAAAAACATCCCCCCTCTCATCGATTCCTCGCCCTCTCTTTCAAAATCCCTAACGCCTCTCTCTCTCCTCATCCCCCGTCGATTCCTCTTACTCCCGCTCCGTCCTCGAACCTTCCTCCCTTGTGTAGCGTGACCGTCGCAACCCCCTCCCCCCCCAACCTCGCCAACAGCTGCTCTGCCCTCCAGGCCTCCTCCCTGGCATCGCGCGACCACCGCGACCCCCCCCCCGACTTTGCCAACCGCAGCTCCGTCCTCGAACCCTCCCTCGCGTCGTGCAACCAACGCGACCCCCCTGACTTTGCCAACAGTCGCTCCGTCGGCAAAGCGCGTCCGCCGATGTGTCCAGCCGAAAATCCAATGGTGTAAACCTCGAGCTGAGGAGCCAAAATCTGTTCAAATTGACGAAGTTAAGGATGATTCCGAAGAGAAGGAAAAGGTATGATTTGATTTGAGGTTTTCTGAAGTAATTTGGTATAGTTTAGGTCAAATTTGCAGCTTAGGGTTTGTAATTGCGGTAATGTAGTTTGGAATTGGATTAATTCCGAGTGTATTGATGAAAAGATGTTCTTTATTTTTGTTTGGAGAATTAGGGTTTGGAATCATCGAAGTCGAAGGTGTTGGTGGATGAGGTTGGAGTTGACGAGGTTGTAGTGATTGAGGAGAAGAAGGTATGGCTTGGTCTGAAGTTTCTTTATGTAATTCGTTTGATTTAGGTCAAATTTGTTACTTAGTTGAAGTAAGTTTGAAACTTGATTAATTTTAATTGAATTGACGAAAAGATCTTTTTTTTTGGGGGGGGGGGGGGGGGCTATAGGTTTTTGAATTGTCTGAATCGAAGGTGTTGGTGGATGAGGCCCGAGCTGAAGAGACGAAGGTTATAGTAATCGAGGAGGGGAATGAGGATGGAGAGGGGGTTGAGGATGAAAGCAAGAAGGGAAAGAGGAGGAAATATCAGCGTAGAACTCCAAGAAAGGTATAACTTGATCGTGATTTTCTCTTTACTTTGGGATTTATTTCAGTTTAAGCAAAGTAAATTCAAGTAGTTTAAATTTAGTAGGGTGCAGGTTGTGGTTAATTAGCTAGAAGGTGATGATTTCACATTCCTTTTTGGGGGATGGGTTATGATTAGTTTGGATATATTTCCATATGACCAAGTGGTTTTTTAAGGTTAAGGGAACATTTTACATTTGCATTGATTTCAGACTCCTGATGTGTTGTTATATATTTTTCTTTGGTTTCAACTTAACAATATATTTGGGTCAGTTTGGGAACAGAGTTAAGTTTGTTTGGAACGGAGTTAAGTTAGCATCATCGAAGTTTCTAGAGTTCTCTCTCAAAAACCACTTTTCTTAACTTTTTAGGCCCTGTTAGAGAACAAAGTTTAGATAAGCAAAGTCATCTTAACTTTGGAGGTACAAATGCATGCTAACTTTGGTAGTCATATCCTTACCTCCATTATAAATATATTTTGTCATGCGTGTATCCATACCTCCATTATAAATTTATACATTATTATGAATTTATCAATAATTTGTGTCATCCATTACAGCTTCTTGAGGATGTATCTACAGACTTAACATATTGCATCATCACTGTGCTCTACTTGATGGCTGTCATTGTTCTTTCTGTTCTCAAGTACTTGCATGTTCAATGTTATCAAATCATGATTTTTTTTTAAAGAGATTGGCATGTAGCAGTTAGCATAACTGCATGACTTCCAGAATTTCTTATAAACCTGCTGTTTGAGTGTGACTAATCACATTCGTTGCACGTTTACCAGATGTATTATGTATTGAGATAAAACAGACGACATTCTTTGCACGTGCTATATAGCCTTTGAGCCATTTTAAGCATACTAGAATTATTGATCAAGATTGTTGTGCTAATTGTACTCTCCTCTTTTTGATACAGGTATGTGCTTAGTGATCAAAAAGATACGGCTAAAAGTGTGAGGACTTTTTTTTCCAGTTAGCCGTACCTTCTGACATTATTTTTTGATGCCTTGCATTTGTAGAGATTTTAAGATTGTGAGTTATTACGAATAGTCACCCAAGTATACATGTTTTTTGTACGCGTGCATCGCACGTGCATTATGCTAGTAATGATATATTATTAGTAAAGCTGTTTAAGTAAATAAAACAAATAAGTGAAAGCTATGCATTACCTGGTAAGCAAGGGTGTATGCATTAGTGAGTCCTCGCTTTTCAAGTTCTTCCATGATTAAGTCCACACACTCCTCCATTTCTGCTTTATATGGATCCCCAGCTTCTTCCACATATGCAAGTGGTACTCCATGAGCACTAAAAAATATCATCACCTAAAACCAACACAACAAAGTGGAATTATCAAATATGACATTTGAAATCCGTACAGGGAGAAATTTTAATACAAATCTCTGGACAATGCATAAACAAACATATGAATTGAATTAACATGTGGGAAACTAATGGAACAAGCATGTATACCTCTTCAGGGCATCCAAATTTGCGTAGCTCAATCTCAGTTAAATCTGCCATGGCCTTGATGTATCCTTCACGCTGGTACCATGAAGGTATAACTGTATGCTGCATGTTAACTAAATACTCATCCTCCCTAAAGAACTAAAAGCAAATGTTATAAGAGTCACAATGACTTCTCAAAGTATAGCGACAGAAGAAGTGAAGTTTGAAGCACCTGAATATACTCTCTAATAGACGAAGGCTTGAACCACTAGTTGATATTGAGAACTGTGGATAAAGAGGAAGCACAACAAGTTTTGTGATTCCATCCCGCTTAATCTGCAAGAAAAGATAAGAATAATTGAGTAAATCAAAACAAAAGAAGAGAGCTTGACTAGAGTTCTATTTATTCAAGATTCTGTCTATAGCGATGTGTTGGAATTGAGACAGATGACTATAATTACCTTTTTTTAATAAGAAAGCTTTGGCTCGAACCAGGACCCTGGATTCGAGCCAAAGCTCAACTACCCACCCCACCCAATACCAATCAGGACATTGCATTGCCTGATGCCTGTTGGTGATAACTATAATTACCTATATCAAATGTATTCATCTTTCTCTTTCTTTAGGCTCTTATCATGATAATTTAAATGGTTGCCCATGTTTTCATCCAGCTGGACCCCTATGTTGCATCTGCTGTTGTCTGATATTAATTAATTTACATCATACTTAGGACACCTATCATCTTTCTGCAAACTTAATTTTCCTTCTAGTAAGACATATATAAACACTTTGGTATTTATTTTATACAATTACTGGCTCTTTTAGTTTCTTCATTTTATCTCAATTGACACAGTAGCAATCAAGAAAAGTGTTTTTAAAGTCAGGCAACTTCATCATGTTGGAATTCTAAACTTGTTCCGGTTAACATACAGAATAAAAGAACACTGGTACATTATCACTTGAATTGCAAAACATGAGTTTAGAGTCTTTAGATGATTCTAATGGATGACATATTTCTGAAGTAATTTAAACTTTACCACCACCAGAATATAGCATGCAAATTATACATTCTCACACATAACTGCAAGTAGATAAGTATTATTCACACCTTTTGCGCAATTCAACAGCATCTTCTTTATGATTTGAAAAACAAATGGGAAAGCATTTAAATAAATAAGAAAATTAATATATAACTGCATGTGACCGCTTATGTGATGCAAGACCGAATCAGGAATAGAATTTCATCTGTATTGACTTTTCCATTTTATTTTAGTTTACTCAACTGTCCTTTTGCTAATAGTCCTATCCTATCTAAACTGTTAAAAATGCTGGATAAATACCGCAATTATAAAGTTGGAACAGGAAAATCATGTAAATTTATTACCTGTTCAATAGCTTCTTCAGTAAAAGGATGCCAATAACGCATTCCAACATACACTTTGGCTGGAATATTTTTCTCCCACAAAGCCTTCCTCAAATCTTCTGCCTAAACCACGACTAGGAAATCATTTACAATGAGTGTCACCAAAAGAAAAGATAGAAAGGACACAGTCAAAACAAAACGTATATCGATTCTTGGAAAATCAAAAGCTTCAATTCAAAATAATGTAGGAGTAAACATTTGAGATAGTTTGGACTCATGCAACAAGATTGACCGGTGCACTTGTTATAAATAGGAAGTGTAAGATTGCAGTGAAAGTTGTGAGCTGTAATACCCCCAAAATAATTAACAATTATGTTAAATATGAATAATATTGCATTATTTTACAACCATATCAATTAATAAATTTTTGTTTTGAATAATTGCATACATTATTATTATTAATTTGTATTTCTCATTTGTCCTTTTTATAAATATACACACATGCATACTACACACTACTAAGACAAATGTGAACAAGGTTAGCCTACAAATGTTGACTTAAGACTACTAAGCCTACAATTTTTGACTAAGTAATTGACCTAAGAAGTTTAGGTGAGCTTAGGTGTTAACCCTAAGGATTAGGGTTATCATTAACTTCATGACTAAGCATGGTGACTAGGCAATCCTAGGAGTTCTACACAATCCCACACACCCCTAGCCACTTCATGGGTGGCCGGCCGGCCAACCCTCCCCCTCACTCCCTCTATATATATGTGTGCATTTGTGTAAAGAAGTAAAGGGAAAATCCTAATATACTACTTCATACTACTACTGCTGCTACTTCATCCTACTACTACTTCATCTTACTACTACTCCTACTCCTACTATACTACTTTTTAAGCCTAGACCTATTGGAGTAAGACGCAAAAGGTGCATGGAGGAGAAGATAGTAACTTGAAGCAACCAATATATTGAAGCTTGCAAACAAATTAAAGTGGGTATTCTTCATACCTCATGTATTATTATTATTTTTATTTATGTATGGAATGAAAGATTGATGCTTGCTAGAAATTGTTGTGGGTGTTCTTCCTCCTTGTATGCTTCTTTAATTTTTAGTATTTGGTTGTTTGATTGTTAATAGATTGTTAGTAATATGTTGTTTGATTGTTTGATTGTTAGTAGTTTGTTATCTATATTTAAATAATTGGGTAGTAGTTTATTAGTAGTAAAAGAAATTGGTAGTAGAATGAATTATTGATAATAAGTTGCTTGGGTGGTGTAGATTGTGTAAATTGTTAGAAATTTGAAGTTGTAATAATTGTTAAAAATTGAAAATTATTAAAGTATTAAGAATTAAAGTGTTAATGGTTTATTGAAGTAGTTGTTAATAGATTGAAAAATGTGGTTTGTCATAGAAATTGTAGTAATTGTTAGTAGATTGAAAATTATTGTAGAATAAAGTATTAATAAAATGCAATGGTTATGTATGCATTCTTGTGTGTATGATTGAAATTGCCGGATTAAAGAAACAAAAGAAACGAAAAAGGAACAAGGTAGAAAAGATAGAAAAGATAAGGTTTTTTTTATATATAGATTATTGCACAATTTTGAAATTGGAAGTAACGCATAAATAAACAAATTAGAATGCTTATTTTACCTTGGACTGATGGAAAAATTATGATGGAAATTATGCAACAAAAAGGTTTGCATGTAAAGTGAAATTTTTAAATGAACATAAATAACAAATGAAAATAAACGCATGCATTAGAAATGTTTAGTAGCATAACAAGAAAAGTTTAGTAGCTTAACAAACCATGTGAATGAAGTTGTAAATGAGTATTTGGATATTTTATGAATACAAGTTCACACATGTACATGTCTAAACAACATAATGTAGAAAAGTAGTTAAGAAATATGTATGAAAGATGTTCATTGATATACACAAAAGAGTGTTTATACAATGTAGAAAAACATTGAATAGTAGTGTTGTGCATGTGGGATGTGCAAGTTAGTATTTGTCCGGTATGAATGATTTGTGGAACCTTTGGGAAAATTGCCATATGGTTCTTATGGACCGGCTTTAATCAAGTACCTTTAAATTACCTAGAACTTAAACTAGAACTTGAACTAGAACTTGAACTTGATAATATAGTAAGTAATCTAGTAAGTTAATCTAGAAACTAGAACTAATGCCAAATAAGATATTAGAATTAAGAAATCAATTTAGTAGCTTCCTAGATGATTGGGATAAATTGGTAAGGATAGGCACTAGTAGGGCATGTACTCACCTGTCAAGGGGACACGTGCGGCGTGGTCTCATCTGGGACACGTGCGGCGTGGTCTCGTCTGTTAATTCTTGGGATTTAGTGATAAGGGCTGTATGGTGGAAGTTAGGGAATGAACCCTCCAAATCCACCCAAGGTTCTTTGTTGTTTAATACGAACATGTTGCAAAAGAAGGGCTTTAGGACTCTCGGTGGTGCAGGTAGGACCTGCAGGGTCACCTTTACATTCGTAACAACTTTTGGATAAGGTCCGGGAGTGACGTAGAACCACAGGAGCCGAACGGAGTGACCGGAGAGTGGCATAGGACCACAGGATCTCAGCATATATAATGATATAACTAATAATTTCTAACTGCAGTGGCGGAACTAGACCGAACGACTGCAACCTTACTAGTCATTAGATGAATGTCAGAAACAGGAAAGAGTACAAGAGTATGATACATGGCGAGGGATTAAACTCTGTCATCTGGAGAATACGACCTCGATTAGGGGAGTATGTAGTATGGAATGCATACGTTTTCAAATAAAGTTTGCATTAAATTAAGAGCATGGTGTGCATATGAGTTGTGCATTAAATTCTAGGTCATGACATACACTGATACTTATGTTTGTATGACTTTTACATTTTTTTTTCCTGCATCAAATATTGATTGTTGAGGATTTTGGAGATTGCGGGTTTCATCTGCATTGCATCAGTTGTATGCAACTGACGTGCCCACAGTTTGTTAGTTGTAGGACTGCCAATAATGGAGCAGGGGGCTCGAGCTGCGGGAAACATCCAAGTATAGAAAATAATTTCTAATTTCCTGTGGGGTTTTTTTTTTGTGTGTGTTGTGCACTCATTGAAGTAAAAATTCTGGGTATGTGTCACGAGTTTCCAGTGTGTGAAACTCGGGGCGCTACACCAGCACTACAAAGGGAAGCCAAGATAAGTTTAGATTTTAATTTATTTTTTTTAAAAGATAAATTCTGATTGATGCTGCAAATGGATATGCATATTGCAGATGCTACACAGTATTGCATGAATTGCCAATATGTCTGAAATTTAATACATTCAAATAGCAATAACAAGCCACAAACTGCAGTTTCCAATCTATGTGTTTGAACCACCGCGACTTCAAATTAGAACTTTAGAAGTCCCCGTGCTACATAAGTTAATTGAACTCATAGTATAGTTACCAGGAAAAGGGATAAACCAGATTGAAATCACGGAACATGCAGAAGGACATTTGATGGCTTCTTATGCAACTTTACACATCGGACCTGACGGATGAAAGAAGTATTTGTGATCTGACCTCAAGCAGTGGGGATCAAGGATAAGTAAATGCATGTTGTTTTTGATTACCAGTTAAACAAATCATAATAAATCACTTGACAAGAGAACCTACTATATAAAAATGCTTACTAATGGAAAAATGTTGTGCATATTATTAATTCGGTACAGTTTGGAGTTAGACAATACAGATAATAATATCTCAATTAGACCACCTGCATACGATTCACAGACAGTGTAGGAGACAATTATCAGGAACCAGCATAGACTGGGTCTCCCCAGCAATTGTTTGTAAAGATATTAATCACAAGAGAGCATACATCCTATATACTGCTAAGTGTTATTCATTACAAAGTAGTAGTCAAAAAAACGTGCCTGTGCATCGGTGATTTGCCGTAATGGAGAACCGCCGCCAATAGAAGCATACCCTTCTTTGCTCTTAGGTGCTCTAACAACAGATATAAATTGTGCTAGTGGCTTCTGAAGAAATCGGAACATCCTAGGAAGTCGAATGATGTCCTGTAATATGAAACAATGCAACAGGTAAGCAAAATTTAAACAGATACAAGCAGTTAGTTTAGGTCTGAACAGTGAAATATCTTGAACTAACTGATACTAGAGAAATAACAACTTTTTGTTATTTTCTAGACTAGCCTATGTTGTGCATTTCAATGATTTTTAAGCAAAGATATGAACCACAAGGTCGAATAGCTAATATTTTGACACAAACCAGGTGGGATTACATATCCAATTGAAGTTTAAAATTTATGAAGATTACAAGGCATTTCAGCATCTGTTGGAATATTAATGAAATTCTAGAACATTAGCACGTTGACATATATAAAGTCTCGGATAGTTCAGTTCATAAAATGCTATCCATCACAATCAACAGTCCTACCATTAAATGCTTGACCCAGCCAATTTTTTTTCTCTTGGATACCTCTTACTGAAATACATGTCTTGATATATTTTCCTACATCAAGTTTCAAAGAGGGGCGAGAAATTTTGTAACTTGTGTCAATTACAGTGGCATTTTATCTAATCAGAATAAATTCTCATGAATTAGATAAAACATATCAACAAAATGAGTGGCTTTATTTACCGGATCAGCAAAAAGATTGAACAAGAAAGGTTGCACGTCTTCAAGGGTTTCGGGACCACCTAGGTTGAGTAGTAGAACTCCGACCTTTTCATTGCCAGCTAGAAGTGTGCTTGGTAACTCTGTAGTCTTAGACGTCATTAATGCCTCGGAAGCCGATGAATGTGTCTGAAATGTACGCTTACAAATGGATGAAGGTAGTTCACGCCAACCCGTGCAATTTGTGGCGACTAAAGGCTTCTTTAAATCAAATGGTCTATTCCATGCTCCCATTTGGGACCCAGGTGTCTGGTTACATGGAACAAACCTAGATGATTGCGCAAAATTAATAATTAGTCAAGTATTAAAAGTGATCCAAAAATGCCAAAAGGTGTTAGTACTTATCACTTCTTTAGTACTTTACAGAGGCTTGTACCCAATTTTTAAAATAAAAAAAAAAACCAAGGAGGTTCTTTTCCATTAGACGCGGAAATAACAACAAAATAAATTTATGTTTTACGTTGTAATGCTATAAATTTGTGCATTCTCAAATATAATCAGTTGATACGGAATAGTGGGTATTGTGCAGTATTTGCCAATAACTGAACATTGAAAAATTTGAGAATGGAACAGACGGACTCTCATGAAACAAATAATGAAACAAACGTAAAACTGCAAAGATTTGGCCGGGTAAAGGCCTAAAAAGCTTCCATCTATCGAGGGAGCAATTAATACATGTTTGTTTCACCTTACATGTTTGTTTTTTTTTGTTAGTTTCCAACGGGGAAATTCCACTTATCCTCTTAATATTATATTATAAATGTTAAGGTTGGTACTTGGTAGCAAGCAAGTTATGAACTTGCCGCATCACAGCAAAAATCTTCAGGTCCCTCCATTTATTATGAGAAAATTTTGTGCAAAACCAAATCTTACACCAAGCAAGTTTTCAAACAACAACAACAACAAATAATAACAAACAGTGAGGTGAAATAAGGATATATAGGAATAAACAATAATAATAATAATAAATAGTATTTACCTTGCAGGTAAAGAAGGTGAATGAGCAAGATTCGACGGTCGGAGCTCCAAAATACCCATCTCTATTACTCCACGTGTACTTGTCTGATGGGATGATAATAACCTCTCCCCTAAATAAAATTAAATTAACACCCACCAAAAAATAATAAATCAAAATTATTAATTTTTTTTTGACAAGAACAAAGCTCAGTACATGAACTTACCGAACCCAAAGTAAGAAAGAAAGAAAGAAAGAAAGAAAGAAATGGGTCGAACCCAGAAATTAGATACTAAAAAAAAGCAACCCAGTATAAGAACGTACAGTGAGAAGAGGGAGAAGGGAGAGAAAGGGCAAAGGCCTCTATCCCCATTTTAAGAGGAAGGAAGGAAGGAAGGGGGGAGGGAGGGGTCGAATTCAAGTACAAGCAGCTACTAGATTTTTTTGGGGGAGATAGACTGACTGACTGACTGACCGATGCGAGAATGAGAAAACAAAGTGTGTTGATTCACAGTGCAAAACAATTATTTTTATAAATAAATAATCGAGAAATGATCTCAAACGATTGGTCCTCACTTTTCTGTGATGCTCATAATAATGCAATAATGCTTAAGGGCTGTGGTGAGAATGAGATATGCTCACCTTTAAAAAACAAATTTTTTATTATTATTATTATTATTTTGGATCATTTTTTTTTTAAATAAAAGATGATCTCGTCATCGTTTCATTAACGAACAATTAATGAAACAAGTATTTCAGTTACAACCACCAAGAACCTATCTAAGGTCCAAACAAAATATCCATCTCAAAAGAAACAAGTCATACATAAAGCTACATACAAGATACAGAAGCTATTGAGTCCCTCCATCGACAAGATAGAGTCCCTTCATCTTCCCCCAACCCTCGGCTACTCCTCCCGATCCATGCGCTGCCTCTTTTTAGTCCCCGAATAACCTGTCCAGTCATTAATGAAAAGGGAAATTTTATTCATTGTAGTAGAAAATCTATGAATTATATATATATATATATATATGAGTAATGTGAGCCTCATATTTGTATGAGGAAATTTTCCTCATACAAAGTGATTATACTCACTTGGTAAGATCCTTATGGAAGATCCAGTCCGTCCATCATTTTTATCATGCTAATAGATGTATGTGTAGAAAAAATCAAGTGGTTTGGAGGTCATTCACCCATGCATCATGTAGATCCAATTTATGGTTCGATTTGTATTACTGTTGAAATCGTTAATTTTTTAACCACATGATGCATGGGTGAATGACGTTCAAACCACTTGATTTTTTCTACACATACATCCATTAGTATGATAAACATGATGGACGGAGTGGATCTTCCATAAGGGTCCCACCAAGTGAGTATAATCACTTTGTATGAGGAAAATTTCCTCATACTCTATATGAGGCTCACTTTCCTCTATATATATATATATATATATATATTTAGGGAAAAGGTGGAGTATGGCCACCATGTTTCATTAATAAGAAATTAATGATACAAACCCAGAGAACTGGGCCAGAATACAATCTACAGATTAGAAATAAAACATACATGAAGCAACATGCCCCGTACAAACTGTTGGATATATAGATATATTCTCAATATAATAGAATATTATTATATATAATGTTCTATGATGCAACACGTGCTTTGCACGTGTTATATGTTTAATTGTTGGACCGGGTCGAGTGGGCATAAAGCGCAGTACCCTAAACCCAGTTCATCTCATATAAAAGCTGGTCTAGAGGTAGTGCTCTGTGATATTCCAATACTGATAAGCAAGGTATAATATCTTAAGCGGCTATGAGATATAAACCCTAACCCTAATTACTCATCTTAATCTAACACAAACAACAAATCCCTCCAACACCCATGGAGGGTGGGCCGACAAACAAGCTCGGTCCAGCAAAATTGTATATACGTCAATTCAGCTTCGTACACTGCCTCCACGGCACATGCACACCCACCTGAAACTAGCCTGGCAGGATTTTAACACTCGTCGATCCCCTGCCTACAAACGCGCCAACAGCTCCCACCACCGCTAGCAAAGAGATAGTTGTGAAGAGGATACCTTCACCTTTCTCACGATTGTGTTATCTCATGCGATTTCTCACCAAACAGTTATCTCGCTCACCCCACCAAAAACCACGCTCCAGGAGAGAGTCGTGGAGAAGATACCTTCACCTTTCTCACACTCTTGCTCTCTCAGGTGATTTCTCACCACACAGAATCAACTTGACTCTTACTCCCAACTAGGAAAGAGGCAACGCTGTTATGAGACAGTGGCCTAAGCTGGAGGAAGCTCAATAGCTTGATAGTAGGCATTGTCAAGACTGCATCGGCTGCATTATTGGACACCCAAACAAGTGTGCGCACATCATGGGGGGGGGGGGGGGGGGGGGGGGGCATCTTCGGGCCCAAGTCCCACAATCGTGCATTACATCGTGCCACACGGTCCCCACCTCTCACAGCAAACAACTACTGGCCTGGCCCCACGGGCCCCATACCGAACCACCGACCTCACACACTTGAACCCCAGATCCATGGCATTCGCTACAACAGGCGCGGGAGGATGCTCTGGCGTGACATAGTCGCTCCGCGACAGTTGAGACAAGCACCTCGAAAGTAAAGACAAGTGAGCGCACACTACGGAGGGACCCCATCTTCGGGCCCAAGCTCCACAATCGTGCAAAACAATATAACTCGCTCATCATGGCAACTCGCAGATAGAGAAGCACACCTGGCTTCTTCATACGCACTACCAACCCTCGCAAAAACCAAATCATAGCCGCAAATCGCCGTGATTGGCCCCGAGAGTGTGGACATGGTGGCAAGCGCGAAGAACATCCGGGCAAACATCTAGCAAAGTTAACCAACTCCAACCTAACCCAAACCCCAACCCCAATCAACTCACCCCCAAACCCCCAACAACTCCATTCTCTTCACTGCATTTGACTCAAACACATAAAACCCAACACTAGTTTCACTCTCATTCCCAAACTGAAGATCAAGCAGAAGTGGCACTTGGGTCTTTTCCACTTTAGCAGTTATGGAGAGACAAGCAACTGTTGAGAGCTGCTTCATCCATGGCTTATCACTCTGCAAGCTAAGCCCAGATGAAGAAGACAGAAAGCAATGGTCAAGGTAGTTGACTGTGAGAATCACAGTCAAAGCATTGAACCCAAATCTAGAACTTGCACTCTTATTCCAACCAACTGCTGCTTCTCTCCTAGCCGAGTTCAGATATGGGCTGTTAGTTGGGTTTGAAACTGAAACAAAGTGATGGGTCCTTGCTCCACATGGCAGGAAGGAGATGGGTAGGCATCGATGGGTTTGGCGTTGGTGGGTCCCGAGCGTTCAGCGCCCAGAAGAGAGGCCGGATGCCCCGACTTCGGCGCCTAGGTTGAACATTAGGGGAGCGGCGGAACGGGAGGAGAGCGGCAGCTGATGGGAGCAGAACGGGAATAGAGCAGTGGAACGGGAGGTGTAGGTGGGCGAAGGGCGAAGAGGTAGGGGTGTCGAACGGCGAACGGGGAGGGGACAGCGAGATCCCGGCAGCCACTCCCTCTAAACTCTCTCTAGATCTAGGGTTTTTTTGTTTTTTGGATTTTTTTTGGGAAGCTTCTCTCTCTTGAAAATCTAGAGAAAGAAACTCACTTTTCGATACAATGTTGTAAAATTAATCTATGAATAATGTTATGAAAACACAAATCATTACGTCTAGCCATAGGCTCCACATGGATCAATTATTTTCTAATAGATAAATAAATAATCAGCATGATGAGTTTCCTTAATCCTTAGACAGACAAGGTAGAAAAATGAATCTGAAATGTCTTGACCTGAGCTATTGAGTTTAAGCTATGGAGTTTGAAGTTTTTGGATGTTCTTGCATTTAAGATCATAGTTTTTTTTTTTTAGGGATCGTTAAACGGTGGATTGAATGCCCTCTGTATTCTATTAAAAAGAATTTAATAAAATATACAATAAAAAATAAGGCTTATGAAGTTCAGATTTCAACATGTTGGATCTGGAACTCATACACCCCAACCAATAAACAAAAAATACATCGAAATATAATCATATTGATCGTCCGACCTCTCCAAAGAGAATTTTTCGTGCCAATTTAAACTCATCTCTCACTTGTACATCGTTTATCATCTCTAACTGTCGTCTGATCCCCTAAATCGCTTGTACTGTTTCCTTTTTGACAAAATAATTGTAAGTAGTCATCTTATCTGTAAATATTATAAAACTACGACTTATAGAAATAAGATGTATTGTACTTATTAAGGTCAAATTATATGTTAAAAACTTTTGGAATCCCCGGTAGAAACTGACTTTGCTAAAGAAAAAGCTTTTGTGTACAGTATAGTCATGATGAGGCCAATGCATAAAACAATAAAAATAGAGCAAGCCACTTGTAAAAAGGTAAACATATAGAGTGCACATATTAATCATTTAGTTAGCTTAATTATGGTTTCCGGAGATCTTCTATTAATGAGTCAGTTCTATTTATGTTTGTGATGTTTCATCCATCTTACTCATAATAATAATAATCTGTAACAGCTAGATGTAAACCAACCCTCATAAAAAATTTATCAAATTAGTATTTGCATATACATCATAACATTAATTAATGGTTTCCGAGAAAGAAGCATGTGTTTGTAACTCATATTCATTCATAGCATCAAAGAAACGTTACAGCAAATCTCTGCTATTATAATGGGAGAAGGCCTTACGTGGACAAAAAAATAATACTGGTGCGTATAGTTCAGGTCTTGGCCCAAAAAGATGGCCATCAATCTGCGGGGACGTGTTAGAATATAAATATTAAAACCCTTATTCTTACCACAACTTCGGAGTTTTGGTTCATCGGTATGGTCATTAATATGGTATCAGAACAACCAAGATTCGAATCTCATTGGCTACGCAATTTAAATACACGTGTATACATTTGTAAATCTACCAATATGTGCTAATATGAAGGATGTTTCAGGTTCTAATCCTCCTTACATCAAAATTCTTATTTAATTTTTTTATTAAAACGTACATTGCACGTGTAAATTACTAGTGTATATATATATATATATATATATATATATTGTAATATTGTAATATTGTAAAGGAAATAATCTATAACTTTCTTAAGCAATTACTAGCTAGTTTAAAATGAAAACTAAATGTCAACAGAATCATTTTTTTGTTGGTAACTTAATAGAATCAATTGATGAAGCAGTTTCCTAAAGTTTTCAGCCTCGTCAATTTATTAATTATTAATATCTTGTAAAGTTTTCCTCCTCTTTATCATTTCTCTTTTTTCGCTAATTTCGCAGCAATTTTATCATTTGTTTAAATAAAAAAATGATTGACACTGACGTGTATATTATCCATATAGTTATATCTTGTACCATAATAGCAATCTACTGTAACAATTTATACATAAAACGCATAAATAGAAAATGACTGCAGCTCGTCATTTGCTATAAAATACATTTTATACATAAAAAGCACACGACTGTGGATGCTCTTATAGCCTATAAGTAATCTCATTCACTCCTAAACAAAGACAAAAACCCTCCAGAATTAAAAACTCCCCCTAATTAACACCATTCATAAACAAAACTCCCAAACTTAATTACCCAAAATTTAAAAAAAAATTAAAGACTACGAAAAAAAGGCGAAATATCAAGAACACACATTATAATGAAAAGAAGCAATTAATATTCCAATAATTATTATTTTTTGTTATATTTCTCCTTCATGAAACTAAAAAGAAGAAGAAGAAGAAGAAGGAGATGAAATCCATTCCAACAAGAATAATATCAAACAGTAGGAATGAAGAACACGAGAACCTCCTTCTGGCCGCCACCTCCAGCAAACGAGACGGGTCAGTCCAACTTCTAAAGATCATCTCCTTCCTTGTTTTTTTTACGACAGGTGCGGTTCTTGGCGTATCCCTCACCGTCCATTTCTCTCCCTACTTTGCCTTGCAAACGGAGCTCTTCTTCCCTCAGAAACTCTACACCACCACCAGCAACTGCGATGGTGGCTTCTACGGAGTCCATCCGAAGCTGGACAGGTTCGTGAGCCCACGTGACGTGATGCATGACATCATGAGTGACGATGAGTTGTTATGGAGGGCATCACTGGTGCCAAGGAAGATGCATTTCCATTCAAAAGGGTGGTGAAGATCGCATTCATGTTCATGACGAGGGGGCCATTGCCCTTGATCGAGTTGTGGGAGAAGTTGTTCAATGGCCACCAAGGATTGTATTCCATTTACGTGCATACGCTTCCTGGTTATAGACTTGTTGTAAATCACACCTCACCCTTTTACAGTAGACAGATCCCAAGTAAGGTATGATAGATATATATTTATATATATATTGTAGGATAATGGCTCGATTCTGGTTCAGAGTGTTTTGGAGTATCTGCAGCTAAAGAAAGTCACAGCATATCAGTCGACTGATAGAAGGATCAGGCGACTGTCCAGAGAGTTTTCAAAGGCTAAAGATACAAGCAGCAGCAGAGCAGCAGTCGACTGGCCAGTCGACTGTCCTGCACAAGACCAGTCGACTGGGTAGATGACCAGTCGACTGACGACGGTATTTTGAACTGGATCAGGCCCAATTCGAAAAGGCCCAATAGTTTCCCTATAAATACACTTGTTAGGGTTTTGTAATCTGTGACGAAAATTAGAGATCCCTATTTCGGTTTTGCAGCCATCATTATTTGTAAGGGTTTGTTTTCGCCCATTGGTGATAATTTGAAGAAGAAGAAACCCCAACCGCCCCGTGGATGTAGGCATGTATTTTGCCGAACCACATTAAATCTGTGCGTCCTTTTGTGTTGGTTTACTTTTGTGTTTTCTCGCTGGTTCTCTCTTTGTATTCCGCATTGATTCTTGTTGGTTTGATTCGTATTCGCGCACAACAAGTGGTATCAGAGCTGTTGGTTCGACCTAGAGGGAGATGGCGGGTGATGCAGATGCAACCAAGGATGTTGTGGGATCAAGTTCGTCAAGAACAACGATTCACAACGCAAAATTTGAAGTTGAAAAATTTGATGGGACAAACAATTTCGGGATGTGGCAATGTGAGGTTTTGGATGTTCTTGTTCAACAAGAACAAGATGTTGCTTTGGAAGTTGAAAAACCTAAGGATATGTCCGAAGCAGATTGGAAGAAGTTGAATCGAGTTGCGTGTGGGACTATTCGGCTCTTTATTGAGAAGGCTCAGAAGTATGATTTGATGAGGGATACCGTTGCTGCGGTGTTGTGGAAGAAGCTCGAAGACAAATACATGAGGAAAAGTTTGGAGAATCGGCTGTATTTGAAGAAGAGACTTTTTCGCTTCACCTATACGGAAGGTATGTCTATGAATGCTCATGTTGAATCATTTAATAAATTGTTGGCTGATTTGTTAAATTTGGATGAGCAAATTAAGGATGAAGATAAAGCCCTAATCCTGTTGAATTCATTACCTGAAAGTTATGATCATTTAGCAACTACTTTATTATATGGAAAAGATACTGTGAAATATGAAGATGTTGCAAATGCTTTGTTGAATAATGAAACTAGGAGAAGGGATAAGATGGTTGATAGAGAAACTTCTGAAGCGTTGATTGTAAGGGGCAGGACTGAGACTAGATCTGAGTCCAAATCTGGGAAAAAGGGAAACAAATCTCGTTCCAAATCGAGAGGAGTTTCAAAGGACAGGAAAATACCGGCCAAAGATGAATGTGCTTTCTGTCATGAAAGGGGGCATTGGAAAAAGGATTGTCCAAAGCTACGAAATAAGGGAAATTCGACTGCAAATGTGACTGTTGATAATTTAGAAAGTGGCGAGGATTTTTCTTTTGCACTTGCTTCTAGTCCCTCACTTTATCAAGAAGTATGGTTTCTTGATACAGCAGCCTCCTATCATATGTCTTGGAAAAAGGAGTGGTTTACTTCTTTGGAGTATATGGATGGTGGTGTAGTTTTGATGGGAAATGATGCACCTTGTAAGAAGGTAGGAATCGGGAAAATTGAATTGCTAATGCACGATGGTCTTATTAGAGAGCTTTCAGATGTATGGTATGTTCCAGATTTGAAAAAGAATCTGATTTCACTAGGTGCTTTGGAGGCCAGTGGTTTGAAATTTGCTAGTGAAGGTGGCGTTCTGAAAGTGACTAGTGGATCACTTGTGGTGATGAAAGGGCAAAGGAAAAGGAACTTGTTTTTCTTGCAGGGAAAAACATATTTGGGTCAGGCTGCCAGTGTAACTGAAAGGCCTAAACAGGTTGTTCCCGACTCTACTAGGTTGTGGCATATGCGACTCGGGCATGCAGGAGAAAAGGCCTTGCAGGGGCTTGTGAAGCAAGGGTTGCTTAAAGATGCTAAAGGGTGCAAGTTGGAATTTTGTGAACATTGTGTTTTGGGTAAGCAAACTAGGGTGAAATTTGGTACAGCTGTACATCAGACAAAGGGTATCCTCGATTATGTGCACACAGATATTTGGGGCCCTACTCAGACACCTTCTATGAGTGGTAGACACTGGTTTGTTACTTTTGTTGATGATTACTCCAGACGAGTTTGGGTATATACCATGAAGCACAAAGATGAAGTTTTGACATTGTTCACAAGTTGGAAGAAGAAAGTTGAAAATCAGACTGGTAGGAAGATTAAGGTTCTGAGGTCAGATAATGGAGGGGAATACAAGAATGATCCGTTTCTGAAGTTGTGTGAAGATGAAGGGATCCAGAGGCACTTCACAGTTAGGAAGACTCCACAGCAAAATGGGGTTGCAGAAAGGATGAACAGAACCTTACTTGAGAAGGTGAGATGTATGTTAGCATAGTCTGGATTGAAGAAGACATTTTGGGCAGAAGCTGTTATATATGCAAGCCACATCGTCAACCGTTTACCATCAGCAGCACTTGAAGGCAAAACGCCTATTGAGGTATGGAGTGGTAAACCTGCTTCTGATTATAGTTTTTTGCATATATTTGGTTGTCCTGCTTATTTTCATGTAACTGAAACTAAACTTGATGCAAGAGCCAAGAAGGCTATATTTGTTGGTTTTAGTACTGGTGTCAAAGGTTACAGGTTGTGGTGTCCAGAACAGAAGAAGTTAGTAATCAGCAGAGATGTGACTTTTGATGAGACCAGCATGATTAGCTCGGGACAGTCGACTGGTGGTATATGTCAGTCGACTGGTGAGCAGCAGAAGAGTGGGACAGTTCTTCAACAGGTGAGTAGAAGAAGTTCGGGACAGTCGACTGATGAACAGGAGCAGTCGACTGGTGGTCCAGAACAGCAGAATTGTGGGAGCTCGGGACAGTCGACTGGTGGCAATAACCAGTCGACTGGTAGGAGAGTTTTCCAACAGGTGGAGTTAGAAAAGTTGTCAGTTGAAAATCCTGTTCCTGTCCAAGATGAAGATGATGTGGTTGATACTGAGAATGATGAAGAAATTCCTATCCAGCAGGAAGAATCAATTGCAGTAAGAAGGCAAAGAAGAGATATCAAACGACCGTCTCGTTTTACAGACACAGTTGCATTTGCTCTTCCCATTGTGGATGATGAAGTTCCCTCCAACTTCAAAGAAGCCACTAGAAGTTCAGAAAATGCAGATTGGAAAGTTGCTATGGATGAAGAGATGAACTCTCTTCATAAGAATAAGACTTGGGATCTAGTGCAACTACCAAAGGGGAAGAAAGCAATCGGTTGCAAGTGGGTGTATACGAAGAAAGAAGGTCCAAAAGGCAGTGTTCGGTTCAAGGCAAGACTAGTTGCAAAGGGGTATGCTCAACAGGAAGGAATTGACTATAATGAAGTGTTCTCTCCAGTTGTGAAGCATCCTTCTATTCGGATTTTGTTGGCATTGGTAGCACAGTTTGACCTTGAGTTGACACAGATGGATGTGAAGACTGCGTTCTTACATGGGGATCTAGATGAAGAAATTTATATGTTGCAGCCAGATGGGTTCAAGACAGCTGGGAAGGAAAATTGTGTTTGCAGGTTGAAGAAGTCTCTCTATGGTTTGAAGCAATCTCCAAGGCAGTGGTATTTGAGGTTTGATCAGTTTATGAAGGTGCAGAGATATTCCAGAAGTGAGTTTGATCATTGTGTTTACTTCAGGAAGTTGCAGGATGGCTCTTTCATATATCTGTTATTATATGTGGATGACATGTTGATTGCCTCTAAGAATGCTAAGGAGATTCAAAATTTGAAGAATCAATTGAGTTCTGAATTCGAGATGAAGGATCTTGGTGAAGCCAAGAAGATACTTGGGATGGAGATAGCTAGAGACAGGGCGAAGGGCATAGTGAGTTTGACACAGAAGCAATATCTTTTGAAGGTGCTGAAACGGTTTGGTATAGATGAGAAGACTAAACCAGTAAGTACACCCTTAGCCAGTCATTTCAGAATTAGTGCTTCTCAGTCTCCAATTTCAGATGAGGAGAGACAGTATATGGCAAATGTACCTTACACTAGTGTGGTTGGCAGTTTGATGTATGCCATGGTTTGTACTCGACCAGACATCTCTCAGGCGGTGAGTATGGTTAGTCGATATATGCATGATCCAGGCAAAGAGCATTGGCAAGCAGCTAAATGGATTTTGAGGTACATAAGTGGCACCACAGATGTGGGTTTGAAATTTGAAAGGGATGACAATATTAGCAGGTTATTGGTTGGATATGTTGATTCTGACTATGCAGGTGATCTAGATAAGAGGCGGTCTACTACAGGCTATTTGTTTACTATGGCTAGGGCACCTATAAGTTGGAGGTCAAATTTGCAGTCCACTGTAGCGTTGTCTACTACTGAGGCTGAGTACATGGCGGTTGCTGAGGCCATGAAGGAAGCCATTTGGATACATGGACTTTTGAAGAGCTTGGGGATTCATCGGGAGAAGGTGGAGGTACATTGTGACAGTCAGAGTGCTATCCATTTAGCGAAGAACCAAGTTCATCATTCGAGGACCAAACATATTGATGTCCGTTATCATTTTGTGCGTGATTTGATAAAGGATGGTGATATTCATTTGGTGAAGATTGGGACAGCTGATAATCCTGCTGATATGTTGACCAAAGTTGTTGGAGCAGCCAAGTTCAAGCATTGCATGAACCTGGCTAATATTTTGCATGTTTGATGATTTGGAATGGGGGGTTGGAATAGTGCTTCGCTATTTGTTCGCCTAGTATGTGATATCATACTAAGGTGGAGTTTGGATTTGTTGTTACATTTGATGATGAGCATTTGGAGTATTTGTGGAGATTGCTTGGGCTATTTGGAAGATTTCCCCAAGGTGGAGATTGTTGGATACTTTGTGGAAGATCTCGCCAAGGTGGAGATTGTAGGATAATGGCTCGATTCTGGTTCAGAGTGTTTTGGAGTATCTGCAGCTAAAGAAAGTCACAGCATATCAGTCGACTGATAGAAGGATCAGGCGACTGTCCAGAGAGTTTTCAAAGGCTAAAGATACAAGCAGCAGCAGAGCAGCAGTCGACTGGCCAGTCGACTGTCCTGCACAAGACCAGTCGACTGGGTAGATGACCAGTCGACTGACGACGGTATTTTGAACTGGATCAGGCCCAATTCGAAAAGGCCCAATAGTTTCCCTATAAATACACTTGTTAGGGTTTTGTAATCTGTGACGAAAATTAGAGATTCCTATTTCGGTTTTGCAGCCATCATTATTTGTAAGGGTTTGTTTTCGCCCATTGGTGATAATTTGAAGAAGAAGAAACCCCAACCGCCCCGTGGATGTAGGCATGTATTTTGCCGAACCACATTAAATCTGTGCGTCCTTTTGTGTTGGTTTACTTTTGTGTTTTCTCGCTGGTTCTCTCTTTGTATTCCGCATTGATTCTTGTTGGTTTGATTCGTATTCGCGCACAACATATATGAACACTTGCAAGCTTAATTTGTATATATATATATATATATATATATATATATATATATATATATATATATATTGTTTTTTTTTTAAAGAAAAAAACGAAACACGACTTCAGCGTAACAAAACACAACTAGAAAGTCCCCCCCCCCCCCCCAAAAAAAAAATCCAAAAGACATTGTCACAGGAAAATTATGCACATATTTTTGTATTCATCCACAATCATTAATTTCTGAAAGATAAAATACTTCTACGTACTCTCTGGACAAAATTAACACATATAACCATTCTGCTCCTTAGAATTACCATATCGGTCGATCAATAAATAATAATAATAATAATAATAATAATAATATAACTAATAATATCCTCACTTAATAGAAAAGGAGTTTCTCTCTCTAGAAAATCTAGAGAGAGAAGGTCTCTCCTAAAAAACCCAAAAACCAAAAACTCAAACCCTAGATATGAGCTTGGGGGCGGCCGGCAGCTGGGTTTCAGCCCCCCCCCCTCCTCTCAACCCCTCTCCCCTAAATCTCAGCCTCTCTTTCCCTCCTATTTTTCCCCAAATCCTTACTTTTCTTCCCTAGATCTGAGCTAGGGTTTCAACGACGGCGATGGTCGGATGGCGACGCAGATCGCAGGAGCTAGGGTGTTTCAGGAAATGGAGGATGGCCCTTTGCTTGTGGGCCTCCATCGGACGGAGCTGGTCATCGCCATGGTGGATGGGACCGAAGGAGACCACTTAGGGTTTGTAGGCCTTGGGATTGAGGTCCCTCATGCATGGAGGGACTTTGTAGATGGAGTGCTTGCACCACTGGGCAAGCTTGGTTGAGGTCCCTCCCAGATCCAAACCAAGCCTTATTATCTGAACAGGTTGGAACGACGGAGATGGTTGGATGGAACGACATAGATCGCAAGGATGGGCAATCATCGGATGGTCGGCAGCGATGGTCGAGTTCACCGCGATCTGAGCTAGGGTTTCATCGACGTTGATGATCGGATGGTGAGGCAGATCGCAGGAGCTGGGGTTTCATCGACGGCGATGGTTGGATGGCGACGCAGATTGCAAGGGTGGTCGAGAACGCCGCGATGATCGGATGGTCGGATGCGATGATCGAGAACGCCGCGATCATCGGATGGTCGGCAGCGGTGGTCGAGTACGCCGCGATGGTAGGATGGTCGAGAACGCTGCGATGGTCGGATGTGATGGCGATGGTCGAGAATGCCGCATCTTTGGCAGGCCCGAAGGTGCCGCACGGACTGTAGTTCGTTGTTCGTGACTGTGGTTGTGGGATGAGCTGACTGGGGCTGGCGTCATCGGGGATGGCGACGCAGATCCCAGTGGGGCTCGAACTAGTGGTGTCAAGCTGGTGGCGGGAGTGCTGCCTAGCACTGGCGTGGAGCGGCGAGCCGCAAACTACGGGGTAGTCGGGGCTGTCGTGGAGGCATGTGGGGAAGGTCGGGGAGAGAGGGGGGTGGGGGGAGGAGGATTTCTGATTTGGGAGTGCTGCGGCAGGGGGGAGATTTGAATTTCAAATTGAGTTTTAAAATTTGAGTTGACGCGGTAGAGTCCCTAAGATCCAAATTTGTCCCTAATATTCAAATTACAACCGACTTACAAATAGCAAAAAAATGTAACCTAGTTGGTGTAGGCGACGATTGTCGGACAATTTTATAGTTTGGGTTCTACTTTGACCTTGGTTAGTTAAAGTGAAGGGTGCCTTTGGTTCTTTCATGTCAGAAGGCTCACAGGGGTCAGGTGCGACGTCTACCCTCGTTGCGAGGTTGCGATGAGAGTCATCGACGGTGAAGCGAGGGGATGAGAACGAGAACTCAATCTTGACATGGAGTTGTCAGATTGCTGGAGTGCCTGCGGAGTCTCTAATATGGTGCTTACACCTGTTATATGAGTCACTGCTGGGGGCGACGAGTGTGAGCGTACGATAGTTGAAGATGATAAACGGCGTACAAGCGAGGGACTGAGTGAGAGAGTGGGCCCAAATTGGCACGAGAAAGTTGTTCTGGCGGGGGTGGCCGATCAGTAAGACTAGATTTCGTTGTATCTTTGTTTGTTGGTTGGGGTGTATAAATTCCAGAACCCAGCCTGTTGGGATCTGAACTTCATAAGCCTTATTTTTTGTTTTTTGTTTTGTTAAATTTTTTAATGAAACACGGGAGGCAATTGCCAACTTTTTACGATAAAATTAAAATAAAATAATTAATAATAATAATAAAGTACTCTATAATGTTGCATGATACAATTAAGATCTCTGTTTTTCTTTCTTTCTTTATTTCTTTCTTTCTTCAGGAGACCTCATGGGGATCCATAACCCTAGTGGACGCCGAAAAGCGACTGTTAGCAAACGCTCTGCTAGACTTCAACAATAAGCGCTTTGTGCTCATATCTGAGAGCTGCATCCCAATTTACAACTTCCCCACCATTTATGACTACCTCACCAATTGTGTCCACAGCTTTGTTGAAGAATATGACGAGGACTCTCCTCGTGGCCGTGCTCGTTACAACCCACACATGTGGCCTCAAATCAAGCTCTCCAAGTGGCGCAAAGGGTCTGAATGGTTTGAGATCAGTCGAGAGCTAGCTGTGAATATAGTAGCGGACTACAAATACTATCTAATCTTTAACAAGTATTGTAAGCCTTCATGTTACCCCGATGAACACTACATTGCTACTTATTTGAACATGTTTTATGGTTCGCTCAATTCGAACAGAACCATAACTTGGGTTGATTGGTCCAAGGGTGGACCGCATCCTGTCAGCTACGACCATAATTATGTTACAGAGAAGTTCATTCAGTCAATTAGAACTAATAACGGAAAACACTGTCTATATAACTTCAGGTCCACTTCCGTCTGCTATTTATTCGCCAGAAAGTTTGCTCCCAATGCTTTAGATCCACTTCTTAGATTGGCTTCAACAGTGATGGAATTTTGAATTTTCAAGTGTGTTAGCGCGTGTCTGTCTGTCTGTAATCGATCGTCTTAAAAGTAAGTTTCTTAGTCAATGTGTGTTGCTGTTAATGTGAATAGAACTACAGAATCAGAGGTTTCTTGCATCATATATATTTTACTTTCAGTAGGAACTTAATTTGTGTTTTGGTGCATTTAATATTGTTAAATTTTTATGAATTAGAAAGGCCAATGCTTAAATCAACCCTTAGTTAGTTACAACATCATTGATAGTATACGTACGTACTTAGATAGAATTCCACACAATTAAATGAGAATAATACATGTTAAGAAATCAAACGAATCAAGCAATTGACAATCTTTGATATAATTAGTACGTAATTAATTACCATGCATGATCAAAAATCCGTCAAGCGTCAACAAGCTGATCATACCGACATACAGGGCAATCCTGGAAATAATCATCAATAGGAAATGAAACAGAAAGCAAACCAAGATGGAAGGTGAGGTGGTCATCATCCCCACTCCTGACAACCTCAGTGATCCCAACCCAGATAAACAGAAGCTTGACACTGACTCCCTTCAATTCCTTAACACACCCATTTTCCAATTTGCCCCTGATCCTCCTCTTGTACCGCAGAAGATAAGTGCTCTGCTCCTTCCTGAGCTTGAACTCGCACTCGCCATCGAAGTAGACATCAAAGCTTCCATCTTGTGTGAGTAGGTAGCTTTCAACTCCTCGAGGGAGAAGTCCCTTTGGGAAGTTGTGTTGCTCAAGTAATTCGTAGGCTGTTGGGTCCTTTTCATACTTGGGAAATGCCTCAGGAATTATAGATGATGATGATGATGAAGAAGATGATGATGATATGAAGAGGAGGAGAGCTAATAAGAAAACTTGGTGGGTTATCATATTAATTTGGTAGTTGCAGTTGAGGAGAAATATATGAAACGGTTTGTGTAAAGGATGGGAGGACTGGAGGCAGAAAGAAAGACAGTGGATCGAGATAATAATTCAGAGAATCTGAGGAGATATACGTAGTACAAACTATTAGATGCCACCTATGTACTAAATGTTATTTGGAAGCAATGACTCTGAAACGAAACCTCCCTCATATATTTTTAATCTTTAACTTTTTAAAAAATAATTTATTTCTATTTTACTTAGCGTATGATGATTGGTGAAATGGGCTGTCTGAATATCAAACTGATTAGAAAAGAAATTGATAGAAAGAAAAGGGGAAAAAGAAAAAAGAAAAAGCAGGATTGTGAATTTGTGAAGGAGAAGGACTAATGTATAATTATAGGCGGCTTTATGAGAAGGGGTCAAAGTCAAACAAGTTTGTTGCTTGGGTAATTCACTTACGACACTCATCTCATTATCCAACCCAATTCAATCCATATAGTATTTCTGTGTCACTCAAGCTTTTAGCGTACAATCATGCATGACCCAACAATCCTAAAGTAAATTCCACTCACTATCTGTCACACTCCTCCATTGGTTTCCCCTATCTAATTCATTCATCTGATTCTCGCACCTTGATCATTCCAAATCCCCCATCTAATTTCTAGGTTTTCATTTCAACCCCCAATCTTAATTTTGTGTTTTTTACAATTCAACCATGAATTGGAGTCTATACTGTTGGGATTAAACTCAAGTAACATATACCTACCTCACTGTGGAATGAAAAAAGATTGAAACTTTTTAATTCTTTGACTGAAATTTATGATAACAGAACATGATAACCTTTTTTTATCCCCGACGGTGGGTTGAATTTCCTCCGTATTTTATTCAATATATATATATATATATATATATATATATATATATATATATATATATATATATATACAACAAAAAATAAGAATTATGAAGTTCAGAAGTCCCAACAGGTTGGGTTACTGGAACTCATACTCTCCAACCAACAAACAAAAAATACAAGAAAACCTAAAGGTTGCGTTTGGATAGTTGTTTTTGTTGGAATTAATTTTTGCAGTTTTCCGGGCCGGATTCCGGCAAGCTCCGGCCACCGGCGGCACCGGAAAATGAGTGGATTGCGATCCTCTCGTCGAGTACTATTCCGTAGTATACTCACTTGCCAAAAACGAATTCCGTATGAATGAGAAATGTTGATCCAAAGTTGGGTACTTGAAAGGTACCAACTTAACAAATGGATAGTCCCACATCGGAAATTGAAAAAGATTTATACTAGTATATATACTAGAAAACTGGACTAGAGGGCGTGGCCCGGGGGTTACCACTAACGTGTAGTGGAGAGAGGACTTAGCCAAAATGACAAACACACGCGCGCGCGCCCGGCCTGGCTCCGGCCCGGCTCCGGCTGGCTTAAATTTTTATTTTACTTTTTGCCCAGACAGCCTTTTCCCCTACTGAACTGAAAAGACCTTTCAGATTCAGTAACTGGGGCCATTACTCTGTAACAGCAGAGTAATGGCTCACCAGTTACTCAACTGAAGAGTCCCCATTACTCTGCTGTTACAGAGTAATGGCTGCTGAACAGTCTCAGTCCCAGTTTATAAAACCAGACTGAAATCTTCAGAGGAGACACAGAATTTTGACATTTTTTACTCTCTTCTTCCTCTGCTCTGAGTCATCTTCTTCCTCTGCTCTGAGTCAGTGTCTGTCAACTGAGAGTACACACAGACAGCAGTTCGTTGTCTCTGAAGCAAGGGTGCTGCATCTTCAGAGAAGGTACAGTTGTATCCTGGGAAGCGATTTGCCGGTAACCATCACACTACGAGGCAAATTCTGCTTTAAGAACAGAGATTCTTAAAAATCTCGACTCTGTACAACTTCATTGTTTACTGTTTTCCTTTCTGTATTTGATTTCTTCACAACTTCGTTGGAATTTCTTATTCAGGTTCTAACAATCTTAAAGCAGAATTTTTCCTCACAGATTCTAACAATTTTGTGAAGTTTTGTTTACAGGTTCTGTTCGGAAAAATAACTAATAGTTTCTATTTCAACCAATTTCAGAGAACAAAATCAAAACATGGAAAACACACAAACTGAAGTTGCTGCTGGGCTTATCAGTACCCAAACTCCGGTGACCCAGAATGTGACTGCACAATCGGTTGCGGCACATTCGGTCGTTCTGCCCACGCACATAAGCGTGGGAGAAAAACCGGAGAAGTTCAATGGAACTGGGTTCAAAAAGTGGCAGGGGAAGATGCAGTTCTACCTGACCACATTGAAGCTGGACAGATTCCTCAATGAATCTGCCCCGATGCTGGCGCCAATGGAAGCACACTCTGTTGCAGCAGTTGACGCGTGGACACAGGGTGACTACCTGTGCAGGAACTACATCCTGAATGGCCTGGTAGACTCTCTGTACAACGTCTACTGTGTCTTCAAGACATCCAAACTCCTGTGGGGGTCCCTGGAAAAGAAGTACAAAACTGAAGACGCCGGGTCCAAGAAATTTGTTGTCGACAAATTTCTGGACTATAAGATGATTGACTCCAAAACAGTGGTGAGTCAAGTCCAAGAACTGCAGGTTATAATGCACGACATTGCTGCAGAGAATATGACGCTGTGCGAACCATTCCAGGTTGCAGCGTTCATAGAAAAACTTCCACCTGGGTGGAAAGACTTCAAGAACTATCTCAAACACAAACGAAAGGAGATGTCTCTTGAAGGTCTAATTATCAGGTTGCGAATTGAAGAAGAGAATCGCAAGGCTGAGAGGTCCTATGGAAATCAGTCCATAGAAAAGGCTAATGTGGTGGAGCATGAACAGAAGGGCAAGAAGAGGAAGTTTCTGCCACAGGCCTCCAACAAAAAATCTCTTGCAAAGAGGTTTGCTGGGAAATGCCACAAGTGTGGTAAGTTGGGGCACAAAATTTCTGAGTGCCGTAGTAAGGACAGTAATTATTCAAAAACTGGACATGTAAAAGGAAATGAAAAATCCCATGTACACATAGCTGAGAACTTGTCCACTGGTCTCTCTGACCTGGACCTCTGTGCTGTTGTTTCAGAGGTAAATCTTGTGGGGAGCAATCCTCGTGAATGGTAGTACGATACAGGGGCCACCAAGCATATCTGCTCGGACAAGGAAATGTTCACCTCCTACCAGAAATGCAACAAAGATGAACAACTGTTCATGGGAAACTCTTCCACCTCCAAAATTGAAGGAACAGGGAAGATAGTGCTGAAAATGACTTCAGGCAAAGAGCTCACACTCACAAATGTGTTGCATGTCCCAGACATTAGAAAGAACTTGATATCAGGTTCTTTGCTAAGTAAGAATGGGTTCAAAGTTGTACTTGTTTCTGATAATTTTGTACTGTCCAAGAATGGGGTATATTTGGGTAAAGGATATGTAAAGGATGGACTGTTCAACTTTAATGTAATGACAGTCATCCCTAAAACTATTGTTCCTGCTGTTCCCAAAATTAATGAAATAACTCCTATTGCCTATGTTGTTGAGTCTTCTACTGTTTGGCATGAAAGACTAGGCCATGTTAATGTAAATTCTATGCGTAGATTAGTTAACATGAATCTGCTACCAAAGTTTAAGGTAGATAACTCAGAAAAATGTGAAGTTTGCACGGAGGCCAAACTCACTAAAACTCCATCGCGTTCTGTAGAAAGAAACACAGAAACTCTAGGTCTAATTCACACGGATCTGTGTGACTTAAAATATGTGCAGACTAGAGGTGGCAAAAAGTACTTTGTGACTTTCATAGACGATTGCACAAAATTTTGTTATGTATATTTGTTACATAGCAAAAATGAGGCTTTGGATAAATTCAAAGAATATAAACTTGTGGTTGAGAATCAACTTGGCAAAATGATTAAAATCGTTAGAAGTGATAGAGGAGGAGAATATGATGCACCATTTAACATGTTCTGCTCGGAACATGGAATAGTACATCAGACAACTGCTCCCTACTCACCCGAATCAAACGGTACTGCCGAGCACAAAAATCGAACTCTAAAGGAGATGATGAATGCCTTGTTGTTGAATTCTGGCCTACCCCAAAACATGTGGGGGGAAGCGTTGTTGACTGCCAACTACATTCTCAACAAAATACTTCACAAGAAAACCGGCAAGACACCATATGAATTGTGGAAAGGTAACTTACCTTCGTATAAATACCTCAAAGTATGGGGGTGTCTAGCAAAAGTGGCAGTACCTAACCCGAAACAGGTCACCATCGGACCTAAGACGATTGATTGCATATTCATAGGCTATGCACACAACAGTAGTGCATATCGGTTCTTGGTATACAAATCGGATATACCGGATATTCATGTAAATACAATAATGGAATCGAGAAATGCTTCATTCTTTGAACACGTGTTTCCGTGCAAGGATACTACGTACCCTAAACGTACACGTGAACAAGGGACTGCAAGCACTTCAGTTGATGAACCAGAACAAGATACCGATGAGCCTAGACGAAGTAAACGGGCAAGAACATCAAAATCATTTGGTCCTGACTTTGTGACGGCCTTTCTGTTAGAGAATGAGCCCAGAACGTTCAAGGAAGCCATGTCTATGCCTGATGCTCCTATGTGGAAGGAAGCAATCAAAAGTGAAATAGACTCCATTATGCAAAATCATACATGGGAGTTAGTCGATTTGCCTTCTGGATGTAAAGCTCTAGGATGCAAATGGATTTTCAAACAAAAATTGAAACCAGATGGTTCAATAGAGAAGCATAAGGCTAGACTTGTGGTACAAGGATTTAGGCAAAAAGAGGGCCTAGATTTCTTCGATACATATTCTCCAGTTACAAGAATAACATCCATAAGAATGTTGATAGCTATTGCAGCTCTACGTAACCTGAAAATACATCAAATGGATGTTAAAACTGCATTTCTAAATGGGGACTTAGAAGAAGAAATATACATGAAACAACCTGAGGGTTATGTAGTTCCTGGACAGGAAAATAAAGTGAGCAGACTTGTAAAATCACTGTACGGCCTGAAACAAGCTCCAGAGCAATGGCATGCAAAATTTGACAATGTTATGATGTCAAATGGTTTCAAAATAAATGAGTGTGATAAATGTATCTACATCAAAGATACTCCAAACGGATACATTCTGGTCTGTCTATACGTAGACGACATGCTCATTATTGGAAGCAATAACGACATTATCAAACAAACTAAGAGCATGCTTAGTGGCAAGTTTGACATGAAAGACTTGGGAGTTGCAGATGTCATACTAGGAATCAAAGTCTGCAGGACATCTGAGGGAATTACTTTGTTTCAAGCTCATTATGCTGAGAAAATACTTGAAAGATTCAAGAATTATTCCAATGGGACAGCAAAAAGTCCCGTCGATCCCAGTCTTCACCTGTTCAAAAATACAGGCGAAAGCATATCACAACTGGAATATGCACGTGTAATTGGTAGTCTGATGTACCTAACAAATTGTACAAGATCGGACCTAGCACATTCGGTAAACGTACTAAGCCGATACACGAGTAATCCAGGACGAAGTCACTGGAAAGGAATAATTAGAGTATTGAACTACTTGCGACATACTCAGAGTTATGCGCTGCATTACACCAGATATCCAGCAGTACTTGAAGGCTACAGTGATGCCAACTGGATATCGGACTCAAAGAACTCAAAATCCACAAGTGGATATGTCTTTACACTTGGTGGTGCAGCTGTGTCATGGAAATCCTCTAAACAAACGCTATTGGCCAGATCCACCATGGAATCTGAATTCATTGCTTTAGACAAGGCGGCAGAAGAAGCAGAATGGCTTCGCAACTTTTTAGAGGATATTCCTATGTGGGAAAAACCAGTGCCTGCCTTATGTGTACACTGTGACAGCCAATCGGCTATAGCACGGGCACTGAGTTGCATGTATAATGGTAAGTCTCATCATATCAGAAGGCGACACAAAACCATTAGACACCTGCTCTCAAATGGAGTAATCTCTATAGAATATATAAAATCGGCCGACAACCTAGCGGATCCATTTACTAAAGGTCTGTCGCGAGAGCAGGTTGTGAGATCATCAAGAGGAATGGGTTTAAAGCCTATGACGAAAGAGGATACTTGATGGAAACCCTACCTAGAAATTGGAGATCCCAAGATCTAGGTTCAAAGGGACAACTAAATCTTGTTGAATCGACGAAAGCACTGAGAGATTAACATCTCATACTCATTCTTAGGATGATAAAACAAGTGCTGCCTGCAAATAGTTAGGATAAGCTTGGCTTTTAATGATTCCCATAGCTTTGAAATAAAAGTGGGGTATAGCAGGATACTCTTTATGGGAAATCACCTTGTGAGTGTGAAATGGGGCCGTTTCTAGGAGAATGAAGAGAGGCTACATTCTCCAAGTTCACTCATGATTAACCAGGGATGTTCAAGGCCAAAATGAACACAACAAGAGAACTTAGTTCTGTGAGGAGATGAAACTGTGTGATAGTTATTGTCTAGGTTCACATGAACACCCGGGTAGTTCAAGACATCATGATCACTACCTAGTCAAGTGAATCCGATAGCTAATTACTAAGGGTGGTTCAAAGTTGAAAAATTACTACCATTCCTGATGCAGTGATTTTCCGATTGTACTCTCAGAGTCTTTCTGTCATGTTTTTTTTTGTTTTTTCTGTCGTGTCAGGATTACATGGTCTGGTAATTTCCATTCATGTGGGAGATTGTTGGAATTAATTTTTGCAGTTTTCCGGGCCGGATTCCGGCAAGCTCCGGCCACCGGCGGCACCGGAAAATGAGTGGATTGCGATCCTCTCGTCGAGTACTATTCCGTAGTATACTCACTTGCCAAAAACGAATTCCGTATGAATGAGAAATGTTGATCCAAAGTTGGGTACTTGAAAGGTACCAACTTAACAAATGGATAGTCCCATATCGGAAATTGGAAAAGATTTATACTAGTATATATACTAGAAAACTGGACTAGAGGGCGTGGCCCGGGGGTTACCACTAACGTGTAGTGGAGAGAGGACTTAGCCAAAATAACAAACACACGCGCGCGCGTGCCCGGCCCGGTCCGGCCCGGCCCCGGCCCCGGCTACGGCTTGGTCGGCTTGGTTTGGTCTGGCTTAAATTTTTATTTTACTTTTTGCCCAGACAACCTTTTCCCCTACTGAACTGAAAAGACCTTTTAGATTCAGTAACTGGGGCCATTACTCTGTAACAGCAGAGTAATGACTCAACTGAAGAGTCCCCATTACTCTGCTGTTACAGAGTAATGGCTGCTGAACAGTCTCAGTCCCAGTTTATAAAACCAGACTGAAATCTTCAGAGGAGACACAGAATTTTGACATTTTTTACTCTCTTCTTCCTCTGCTCTGAGTCATCTTCTTCCTCTGCTCTGAGTCAGTGTCTGTCAACTGAGAGTACACACAGACAGCAGTTCGTTGTCTCTGAAGCAAGGGTGCTGCATCTTCAGAGAAGGTACAGTTGTATCCTGGGAAGCGATTTGCCGGTAACCGTCACACTACGGGGCAAATTCTGCTTTAAGGACAGAGATTCTTAAAAATCTCGACTCTGTACAACTTCATTGTTTACTGTTTTCCTTTCTGTATTTGATTTCTTCACAACTTCGTTGGAATTTCTTATTCAGGTTCTAACAGTTTTTAAAACAGTTTTCTGAAAAGAGTTTTCTGAAAACTGTTTTCTGAAAATGAAAGTGTAAAAGCTGTTTGGTAATAATTTTTTATGAAAATAGTTTTTTGAAAATGAGAGTATAATGTATGTATAGGTTTGGTTGTATGTATATACTGCATGTGAAGCATCACAACATGTGAAGCATCACAACATCAGAAATCAACATAAGCCATCAGAAACATCAGAAGCCATGAGCAGCATCACAAGCCATCATAGCAAGGAAATTATACATAGTATGGAAAATTTTGTAGAATCATAAAGCCATAATCTTGAGATTCATCTGAGACACAAGTGCAGATCCTTTTATAAACAATGATTTTGCCCAAACATGAGAACCCAACACAAGCATCAGAAGCCTTCACAGCCTTCACAATTATAACATAGTAACAAGAAGGTAGCTTTTGAAAGTGAAATTCATACCATAATCCCTTACAAAGGTAGAAGAAGTTATCACAATCCAACAAAAGTCATCAGAATCCATGAGCAGCAGCAATACCCATCACAGGAAGGTACTTGAGCAGCAGCAAAACCCATCAGAAACCATGATAGTTATAAGGAATGTAACAAGAAACTAATTTCGAAAGTGAAAATGAAACCTTCAAAAATACTTATAGCATAATGAAGCCAAAAAAATAAAACCCCAAAGATTCAGAAGCCATGAGCAGCATCAGAACCCATCACCTGCTAGAAGAAGCTAACACAATCTATGAGTAGCAACAGTACCCATCACAGGAAGGTAACGCAATAGTCTAGTTAAGTTGGATCAGAAGCCATCGTCTCAAGATTCATCAGATACACATAAACCACAATTTAGGTAACATATTTGTGTTACATTACTACCATCTAGCATGTTTGTGGTTACTAGTATATGAAAATTTTCAATACTCCAAAGGTTATATAGAATCAGAATATATCATCATCATCTCCACAATTGTGAAATACTACCAACCATAAAATGTACAATTACTTCCTGTGATGGGTTCTGCTGCTGGTCAATGCTAGTGATGGCTACTGATGGATTCTGATGGCTTCTTCTTACAGGTGAAATCATTTGCATATAACAAAGCAATGTGAATATTTTAAAGGATTTAATTAGTCGTAGGCTCAGAACAATTACGCATAGAACAATTGTTCTAATAAATCATCAAGATTAGTCTAGGGCTGCATTTTTTAAAATGCCATGCCAACTACTACTAATCATGTGTCCACCCCCTCCGTCACCCATAGTTGAATTCATCAATCATTTGGTCAGTACAATGCGAAAAATCCACATAGAAGTACTGTGTGTTTACGTTAACCTAAAAAAAAAATGATCAGAAGCTACCATATCCATCATATCCAGATTGATCAGAGGCACATGATGATAGATGGGGGTGGACACACAACCTTCTGATTTAATTAGTCGAGTTTTAATACTTTATCAAATAGTGGAGGTTATATAAACAATTACACTAACATTTTATATTATCTAACAAAGCTAAACCCAAAAAAACAAAAACAACAACAACAGCTAGTAATAGCAAATGCGTCTAAAATTAAACCATTACGAATTAAAATCCAACACATTGTGCCATTAAATATTCACAATGTACTCATACAGAAATATTTCAATAAATTGTTAAGACATTTAAACAATATGTTGGGTTGGATCCACTTAAACAAATGAGATCCTTCTAGTCATTCGTAAGATTGTCCAACCACAAGAATCTAAGATCCGGTTTCATAAGAATGAAGCCACGACGCCAACTAGGGTTTGCAATTATGTTGTCCATTGCCACACGAAGCATTTTGGAATCAAGCTCATCCATCGTATTAATTATTTCCACGCACTTATCAATGGAGTACGGATCTTCTGCATCCGAGCGATCACTTCGGTCGCCCATTTTCTTCTTATAATATTCAGTTTTTGCAATACTCGCAGAGGTATTCGCATCAATACAAATATCCATTCTCTCATTCTTCGAGTTTTTTGTTGGTCGACCACTAGACCCACCAGATCGCCTCTTGTGAGACCCCGAACATATTGGTTCGTAATCATCCTCATCAACCAAATTTACATGTGGTGCATTGGGGGAGGGGGGTGTGAACTCAAAATTGACCCTCCGTTCCTCATCGGAGTCATACACCCTTTGAGTGAAGCCCTAGAAAGTAAGCCCTGGGCAGTAGACTGACCAAAAATTTTGGTCAAAGCATCATAATTGGCCAATCCCTTCGATTTGAATGTTTTAGCCGCAGGGTGTGACTAATCAAAAATTTTGTGTTGTTAATTTACAAGTAGTAAAGTCATGAATAAGTATATTAAGATGGTAATCACACACTGTTATAAAAAATAAAGATATATGTGAACCTTGGCATATGTGTCCCAAATATTGGGCTTGCAAGTGACTGTATGGTTGTCTTCATCCCAACCTATAGCACTCTGGTTCTTCAAAGTTTGAAACTCCCTCCACTTCATCCTAAGTCGGGAATGTTTCTCTTTTAATTGTTTAACTGTGTATGTACAATTACACATGTGATTCAAACTTGCAACAAATTGTTGCCAAAATTTGGCTTCAAAGGTCGGACTTTTCAGACTATTTCGGTCGACCTCCTCCTCCATCAATTCCACAAATATACGCTCATTCAATGCTGGCCATAGGACAATATCACTATCCACCTCCATCTCCTTCCCCTTACTAGTCATCTTTATTAGTCACAGAAACAATAAATATAAAATAACAATCATCAATTGCTGAACTATAACAGTGAACGGAAATTATTTTCTCAGGTTACTATAGCAATTGTAGATGATGTCTTCTTTCAACAATATTGGAACAAAACTTTTTTTAATTCACAGGAACAAAATCGTTTCTCTTTATTCCAAGCAATTCGATTTGGAAAGCCACTAGTTAGGAGTGTAGTCGACGTCGACCATAGGATCAGAACTCATCATCTCCAATTCCAATTCATAAAAAATCTTTAATCCCTCAAATCAGTATAGAAAAAAAATAAAGAAAGGAAAAAAAAAATGATTCAGATCTGGAATTAACACCTTGACGTCGATCTTGAGGATCAAAACTCATCATCTCGAAATCCAGTTCATAAAAAAAATTTAATCCCTCAAATCTGACCGAAAAAAAAAAGACATACCAAAAAGGAAAGAAAAAAAAAGATCTGGAATTAACACCTCCCCAAACCGAAACCCTAGCAAAAAATGGTTCAAATTGAAACATACCTTGGTTTGCTTGCTTTCAAGAGTAAAGAAGTTGTCTCCGATAGATTCAAGCCTCAGTCGACGTTTGATTCGACTATAACATTTTCGACAACACCTTCTACTGTAAGCAGGCCTGGTCTCACAGACCATGAATCGAGCGTCGAGCTTGAGAAGGGGGAAAACAGAGCGAATCGCAGAAGAAAGGAGAGCTCTTGATGAGAGTAAAGAGGGAGTAAAGGAGACGGTTGATGGGAGTAAAGGGGGAGTAAAGAGGGCTCGGGGAGAGATAGAGAAGTCGTTGTCAAAAAAGAGAGAGAACACGTTAGAAAAGACCCCTTTGGTTTTTTTTTTCTTGTGAAAATGAGAAGCAAAAACTGCTTTGAGAACTCCGTAACCAAACACGTTTTCTAAAAAAGAAAACAAAAAAGGGTTCTAAAAAACTATCCAAACAGGCCCTAATTCTCCTGGTCGGCCGATCTCGTCACAACAATTTTCTCGTGTAAATTTGAGCTCATTCTCTCTCTCTCTCATTCCCTCGCTTGTACACCGTTTATCTTCACCGTCACTCGCAACCATACCACCGTTGCCTCCAGTAATGATCCATACATCAACTCCAAGCATCATACAAGAGATACCGCAGGAACCCATTAATATGACATACCCATGTCCAGATTGAGACATCATTCTCCTTCCTTAGCTTGACCGCCGATGACTATCACCCCCACCTCGTAACGGAGGTTGTCGTCACCCCATACGGCTCCCCCCCCCCCCCCCCCCCCCCCCCCCCCCCCCCCCCCGGCGACATGAGCGAAACCCTATGCGCCCTTCACTTTGACCTAAATATATCAAAGTATAGCCCAAACTGTAAACTTGTTTGACTATCCTCGCTCCACATCAACTAAAATTCATTTTCTTGGTAATTGTAAGTTGGTTGTAATTTGGATAATTTAGGAAAAATGTTTGGATATTTCAACTTCTTTTGGTTTAGTTCTTGTATTTCTATTTTGGTGTTTTGTGATGTTATCTGACTGGTGTTTCTTTGTCAGATGTACTTTGATGTTGCTCGCCTTCGGGCTTACTTTGTATCTGTATTTCCTGTTTCGTTAATCACTCTTTAATGAAGCGATGACTGAGTCATCTTGTAATTAAAAAAAAAAACATACAAAGCCTAACTTTGTAACTATATAAACACGTATAATACACGTCCAAACTATATCCAACAAATATAAATTTGCACCACGCGTGTAGCCCAAATCATAACATTCAAATATAAACTTTTTTTTCTTATTCAATATATATTTATTTAATTTGATAACTTTACTTTTTTTTAGACGTGCATCACACGTACATTATACTAGTATGTATTGAGATTTCGTTCCAGGCCAGTGGGGAATGTCCAGATTTTGTTGCCTCCCCTCTTTAGATTTCTTTTGGATTTTTCTTCATCTTATCAAGATCCCTCCTTAGTTACTACATTTGATTTTATTAATGAATAATTTGTAGAAATCCCCGTGGGCTTTGAGGAAATTAATTGTCTATATGATTCTAAGGTGTTTTCCTTGTGGAAGATTTTTTTTTTTTTTTGGTTACAAAAAGTAGATAATAAAATTATAATTATCGACTTAATTACAACCATGCAATGGCCATCGATCAAACTGTTGTGTACTTGTGTTAAGATCCTCTTAGGCATACAAATATCATCAACTGCTCAACAATTATTTCATGAATATGAAGCACGTACGGGGGTTTTTAGACCCACCGATACAGTCAAAAAAAATTATTTCATGAATATATAATGTGTGCAAATAGACAAAATTACAGGCGCAGAGACTTATATTATAGCATGCAGCTTCAACCAAAAAATTATTACTGTATATGAATCATATGATCAAAAACTAAAATTTAAAAAAATCTCACATTGAGCTAATCATCCAAGTGTCTGTGAAGAAAATCAATACAGATATCTCTTCGTCAGTTCACTGATGCGCATTCCTAAGGAGGTGCATGGATGTCTAAACTTAACTGAAACGAAGACCAAAATCTCCCTCACTCTCTCTCTCTCTCTCTCTCTCTCTCTCTATTTACTCTTTTCTTACAATTAAATTAGCAACCAACTCTCAATCAAAGATTTTACATATATCCTCCAACTCTCCAAGCCATGCCTTAATTTGTAAGGTGAGATGGAATAGAACTTACATTAATGTTTGATTAGGGATCAAAATGTGTGTATATTTATTTACAGGCCCAGATAATCCATATATATATATATATGAAGCTCTCCAGCACCAGTCTCCGGTGCATGTCTCTTATAATTTTGGTTTAATTATCTTTTCGCCACCGGGCTGTACAAATTTTTGAAGGTCCACCACCATCACTGTTATATCATCCCTGCTCCCCCTACTGCACGAAATCTCAGTAAGTTGTTTACAGGCCTTCATCATGTTGCTGCTCTTCAGAACTACATCAACTGCTTCCTGATCAGTTACCTACACATATATATATATAGAATTCAAGTGCAGTTCTGAGTTAGCTAGATTCATATATTAATTTGAAAAAAATAAAAATTAATGAATCATTAACCCAAATTAAGCTAGGATCGATAATGATAGTATTGCACATATAGATGTACCTTATCCCATAAGCCATCAGAAGCCATAATAAGAAACTGGCATTCAGGAGTCAAATGTAACTTCCTTGTTTCTGGTTCAGATATCACCCATTCCTTCATGTTCACATCTCCAATTGCTCGTGAAACTGCCAGTGAGTCTTGCACTCTCCATACTCCTTTGCGGCAACTCACATACCCTCCCTACATATCATTAATTAATTAATTATTTGACTAACGTAAGCTACAAAGTATATAGAATATTTGATTATATATGTAGTGAGATATATATATATATATATATATACGCATGTTTTATATATGACTTAAAGAGGAGGTTCTAACAATATACCAAGCTTTCAATGCGATTTCTTTCATCTTCTCTTCCAGGACGATGGTCAGTTGTTAAGGAATTAGCCTCTCCTTTGTTGCTCATAACTACTCTGCAATCACCTACATTGCTTACATACAGCTCTCTACCTTTTAATAGGACTGTTGCAGCGCATGCTCCGCTATTTACACCCTATCATTGAGAATGAAAAAAGCACACAATTAGTTGGCAATATTGTCATTTGTTTTGCCTCATCTACAAGCTGTTAGAGTCAGAGAATAGATGATGATGTTTACAGAGGCATTAATTGAGCCAATTAGTTATAGGATTACAAAATTAAAGAGATAGAGATGAGAACTATACATAGAGAGAAGTACTACGTACGTAAAGAGATAAGAGAAAATAATATGGAAGAGTGAACACTACACATATAAAGCATTCATTCAGTGTTTCGTTAATAGTTTGTTAATGAAGCGATGACGTTAGTCATCTTTTATCCAAAAAAAAAAAAAAAAAAAAGCATTCATTCACTCAATTAGGGAAAATGGTTTTTGTAGGATTCAGATATAAAGAAGAAAAAAAAATGAACTTTTTAACTGATTATCAATCAACACATTTCCCTTAATAACATGAGGCCTTCATCCATCCAATAATTCGGAGGACCCACATGTAACGGAGGTCAAATTAATGATCAACACTACTATAATTAGGATATCCCACCGATTCAGACCAAATCAAAAGGGCACATGCATGCAAGTTTGAATATAATTATTTTAAGTAAGCGTCTTAAATTCGTATTAAAAAAAAAATGTAAGCGTCTTAAACTAATCAAATATATAATATAATAATCCTTCATTCACATTATAATTCAGCTGAAGATCAAATTCAAATGATCGGTGTACCTGACTGAGAAACTCCTTGTCTGTAGTGAGATAGCCCGACTTAATTGCCACTTCTAATTTATCAGCTCCTCCTTGATCTTCTAGCATTTGAGCAGCTCGTATTATATTCTTTCCTAACTTCTCAGAGACAAAGTCAACGGCTGCTCGGCCTCCATGGCCATCAAAAACTCCAAAAAATGCCTGAATGTATATGATCAAAGCAAGTAAGTAATCATCAATATTTGGTCATCTCTCTCTCTCTCTCTCTCTCTATATATATATATTCATATATAATATGCTCGTAAATATGTTAAGAGATCAGATTAACACATGGTATATGTATGACTCTTTCAATATTGGACAAATTGAAATGGTTCCTCGATCAAATACTAGATGATCAAATACTAGATATTTGTCAGTGGAAGAATGTATGTGTCCTTAATTAAAAAAGAAAATAAATACCTGATAACTAATAAGAAATTAACAGTCAATCTCAACAAGAGTTTTGTGATACAGCTTGGTGCAAATGGCTCGAATTCAATTCAGATGGTCGTAGAAGGGATGGGTTGTGCAGAGGGTAAATTCCCACTCACTTATTTGGGGACACCGATTAGACCAGGGAAGATGAGTAAGGAGGACCGGGGGACCTTGGTTGAGAAAATAGAGAAAAAACTGGCAGGATGGAAAGAAAAGTTGCTGTCGTTGGGAGGAAGAATCACGCTTATTAACTCGGTACTGAGCAGCATGCCAACTTATTTGATGTCTATTTATGAGATTCCCAATTGGGTGATTGAGCGTATCGATAAGTGCAAAAGACGATTTCTGTGGAAGGGCTCGAGGGAGGATGGCAAGGGGTTTCATCTCATGGGTTGGGGGAAGGTGTGTAAAAAGAAGGAGTTTGGAAGGCTGGGCGTGGTGAATCTCCGAGATATGAATAAAGCTTTATTAGCCAAATGGTGGTGGAAGATGCAATATCAAAAAAAGGCATGGTGGTACAATTCGTTCAAAGTGTACCGCCATCGAAAGAAAGTGAGATATGGAGGAAGAGGCAAACACGGAAAAGTTTCGGTAATGTGGAAAGGGATAGCAAAGGTGGGAGAGATGTTCCATACAAATACGAGCTGCAAAGTAGGAAACGGGAGAGATACGAGATTCTGGAAGGACAAATGGTGTGGGGATAACACCCTTCAGGCTTTGTTCCCGCTACTGGCGGAGAAAACAGCGAATGTGGATGCTCTTGTGGCAGACGTTGGGAGAAAGGAAATCCACAGACTGAGAACAGAGGATGGTATGTCACTGGAGATTCAGAGCCAGATTCTGAGTCTACAAAGATTGGTAGAGGAGAACTGGGACCCAGGTAGTTCAAGTGAGGATGTAAGAGAATGGAAGTTCGGCACATCTACCTCACTCTCGGTCAGAGCCATGTATGAGTTCATTAATGATGGAAGGGTCAGAAACACTTCAGCGGATATTATCTGGAAAACGATCTGCCCACTTAAAGTTAAGGCGTTCCTTTGGTTGGTGATGAATAACGCGATACTTTCCAAAACTAACATTAGGAGATGAAATATTCCTATTGATGTCACTTGCCAACGATGTAACCTAGTGGAGGAGGATGTTCATCATATTTTCTTTACCTGTCCTAAGGCGGGACTAACCTGGAAAACGGTGGGAATGGGTTTTGGAACGGTAGAGGTGCCCAGTTGCATTGAGGATCTTTGGGGTAGTTGGAGAATTAAGTATATTCATAGAGATAACTGACTTGGGTGGGATAGTACAATGGCGTCTAGTGTCTGGGCTTTGTGGCTAGAAAGAAATGACTCTTGCTTTCGTAGCATAAACTGTAATTTCCGTGTACTGTTGCATAAAATTTGGTCTCTAACCAATGATTGGACAGGTACGACAGGGGCAAGGAAGAAGCTTCGCATGGATAATGCGGGGTAGCTGTAGAGTGCTAGTACCGCTGGCCATGACGACTTCTTGGGTCAGGTGGTTGTGGAGACAGGAGATGGCTTTCTTTCTTTTGGTAGTTCTACAAGTGATGTATGGTTGTATGGCGTTCTATGATGGTCATTTACGCGGTTTGTTTAGATGTAATTTGGGATGTATTTTAGTTTCTTTTGATTTAGTTGTTAAACTGGACTTCTAAATGTAGTTTGTAATATGTTAGCTTGTATTTCGTTAATGCTTTATTAATGAAATTGGTGACGTGCGTCACTTTTATCTCAAAAAAAAAAAAAAAAAAATACTAATAAGAAATTAACCTTTAGTTTTGAGTCAAACAAATAGCAATTAATGAATGTCTAATAGCTAGCTAATAATCAATTGAAACAAGCAATTAAAATACCTGCATAGAATCACCATTGATTTCAGTTATAATCTGGTATCCATCCTCCATCACATGCCTCTTCCCTTTCTTACTCACCAAACAATACCCAGCACCTTCAACCTCCAAATCCTTTTCCTCCTCCTTAACAATTACCATTTTCTGATGATCAGAAAACCCTAAAGCAGCACAACTATCCGGTATCACAATCCTCGATGGCCTTCTCTTCAGTTTCTTCACTACTTTTTGGGCCACTTGATCGTCAACCACGCTTTTTGATACATCTTCAATACCTTTTTTATCACTAGCTGCACCACTACTCTCCTCCAAACTGCACTCTTTGTTCACAACCATCGTACCCATTAAACTGGAACGGTCTGGTCTCCGATGAACCAAGGCCTTCATAACAGCCTTGAAGAGTTGGACAAGGAAGGAGATAAGGGTCCATAGGCACTCAACTTGATGTTCAACCATCTTCAATCTTCTTCAATTAATGTTTCTTCTTTAGTTCTTCGCTTTGAAATTGTAAGGTAGTTTTATGTTTGAGAGGAAGGATGGGGTTTAGTAAGACTATATATACATGCTTTGAGTCAAAAAGACTATATATATAAAATGCATGCATTTGTTATAAATATTGGGTGTGAAATTGAGAAGGGGTCATAAGTACAATTTTTTGTATAATATGATTGGGAGTTGAAGGGTCAAAGGGGGAAGTGGTCGGCAATTACGCCAGATTTGTGTGGGTGTATATGAACCGGTCGCGTCAGGTAAAGGGAAATGGATGAATGGGTAAGATTAAATTGTCAACAAATCTCACAGGATATTTTTAATAATTTAATTTTATGGGGTGTGTTTTGGATTAACCAAATTGATTAACTTTTGTCGTATTCTAACAGCTACATCTGTTTAAGATTTAACTTAATTCTATCGGAGTTCAATTGTGGAAAAAGCTTGATAATCATGTAGAGAAACTCCAATAGTGCTTAGCACTAGCCCAAGACCGTAATACCCGAGAAACCCGAGTGAAACCAAGAGAAGAAATCCTCTAAGTATGGAGAATGATATGGAAGAATACTTAGAAAAGAGAGAATTAGAGAATTTATGAAGAACACTCTTTCTTTAACTTGCTTTTTATTTATTTGTTCAACTTGTTTACAAATGGGAGAGGAAGGAGCTATTTATAGGCTCCAAGATTACAAAATATCTTTCTAGAACTCTCTACCATAATATCTAGTTTTTATGTCTTACAATTCCTAGAATTTTCTACACAATCTTTAGATAATTATTTTATAGAATTCTCTAGAACATCTAGAGGAGGTGATAATATTTTATGATGTTTCTAGAGAATCTCTAGAACTTTGGCTTAATTTTGGATTTGGATTATGAACCCATAATTAAGCTTAACTCAAAATCAAGTTTAATTTCAATACTCCCCCTTAAACTTGATTTTGTCAACCATACCGAGCTTCGAGCGAAGTAACTCGAATTTACTTTTTGGTAATGACTTGGTGAAGATATCTGCAACGTTGTCATCGCTTCGAACTTCGAAAGCTTCAATTGTTCCATCAAGCACCTTCTCCCTTATGAAGTGATGCTCTAACTCGATATGTTTCGTCCTTGCATGAAACACCGGATTATTAGCCAACTTGATAGCACTTTGATTATCTCCATAAATTTTAACCGGCTTATTGATTGGCTCGAACAAATCTTCAAGGAGTCTTCGAAGCCATATACACTCTTGAGCTGCGAGTGTTGATGCTTTATACTCTGCTTCAGTGGTAGACAATGACACCGTTGCTTGCTTCTTGCTGCACCATGAAACACTTGTGTCTCCACATAAGAACACATAGCCTGAAGTTGATCTTCGATCATCAAGATCTCCACCAAAGTCAGCATCTGTGAAGCCATGAAGAGAGGTCTTGGCATTGTACTTATACACCAAACCCATGCCAAGAGTTGTCTTCACATACTTCAAGATCTTCTTTGCCGCTTCTAAATGTGGTTTCCTTGGTTCTTGCATAAAACGGCTTATGAGACCTACCGCGAAGGCAATGTTAGGTCTTGTAATGGTTAAATATAGAAGACTTCCCACAAGAGAGCGATAAGGTCGAGGATCGGGTAGCAAGGACCCTTCATCGCGCTTAAGCCTTATGTTCACATCCATCGGAGTAGTACGTGTCTTTCCTTCGTGTACCCTGAACTTCTCAACAATCCTTCTTGCATAGCTTTGTTGACCGATGAAGATTCCATCCTTTACCCTTTCAACCTCCAAACCAAGAAAGTTATTCAACTCACCTAACTTCTTCATCTCAAACCTCACCGACATATCCTCTTGTAGACGAGCAATTTCAGCATCATCGTTCCCGGTGGTTATCATATCATCCACGTAAAGAAGAACTACCACGTGGACTCCTCCATTCTTCTTGAAGAATAGACTTGGATCCGAATTTGATGGTACATAACCGCAAAACTGAAGGAATTGAGCAAGTTTTCCATACCATGCTCGAGGAGCTTGTTTTAACCCGTACAAGGCCTTCTTAAGCTTACACACATAATCAAGATGCTCTCGTGATTTGAAACCAAGTGGTTGCTCCATGAAGATACTCTTATCAAGCTCACCGTATAGAAACGCATTCTTCACATCTAGTTGCCATAACTTCCAACCAAAGCTTGCGGCTAAAGATAGAAGTAAACGTACCGTAGTCATCTTAGCCACAGGACTGAAAGTCTCATCATAATCTTCTCCATACTTCTGAGAGAACCCTCGAGCAACCAACCTTGCTTTAAATCTATCAATGCTTCCATCCGCTTTCCGCTTAATTCGATACACCCATTTACATGAAACGGGTTGAACATCCTTGATTTTCGGAACCAAATCCCAAGTTTCATTCTTTATAAGGGCATTCATCTCCTCTTCCATTGCGGTCTCCCACTCTTGAACACCTTTAGCTTCATCATAAGATGATGGCTCTTCTTCATCTAATGGAGCGGCAAAATAACATGAGTAAGTAGTGACAAACCTTTCATCTCTGAACCGGGCAGGCTTAACAATGTTCCTTTTAGGCCTTTGATTAGCCATGGAACCATGATCTTCATCATCATCTTCCTCTTGATTAGTGCTCCCCCTTTCACCTTGCGTCTCTTTTTCAAGACTTCTGCTCTCACTTGGCATTTGAGGAACTGGTTCATCAACCTTGAAGGAATCTCCACCTTCTTGTTCGACCAAGACTTGAGGTTGTCCATAATATGAGGAAACTTCGTCAAAGACAACATCACGAGACACGACGTACCTATGTGTCTCAGGATCCATGCACCTCCACCTTTTTCTTTGTTCATCATAACCGACAAATATGCATTTCTTCGCCTTTGCCTCCAACTTTGTTCTCTGAGAGTCGAACACATGGACGTAGCAGATTGATCCAAATATCCTGAGATGTTTCACTGTTGGCTTCTTCCCACGAACCATCTCATACGGACACTTCATATTGTTTGGACTAAGTGGCATCCGGTTGATAACATAGGCTGCACATCTCATGCCTTCCGCCCATAAGGCCTTAGGCAAATTCTTGCCATGTAACCAACTTCTACACGTCTCGCTTAGATGTCTGATCTTCCTTTCCGCTACTCCATTTTGTTGAGGTGTATATGGACATGAAAATTCTCTCTTGATACCATGCTTTTTGCAAAAAGAGAGAAACTCCTTTGACATGAACTCCCCTCCATTATCAGTCCTTAGGGTCTTGATCTTCTGACCCAACTCTCCTTCCACGGTGACCTTGAATTCTTGAAATCTTGAAAATACTTCTGATTTTTCCTTCACAAAGTATACCCAGGTGTACCGTGAGAAATCATCAACGAACAACAACATGTAACGAAACCCGGAATAGGAGGGTGTTCTTGTTGGACCCATCAAATCGCTATGGATCCTCTCCAACGGAGCGCTGCATCGTGAAGTGGAGTTGTCAAATGGAAGCCTATGTGATTTTCCATATTGACAACCTTCACAAAGTTTTCCTTCATCTTGAATCTTCAACCTTGGGAGCCCATTAACCAAATCCTTATTTACCATAACTTTGAGCTTAGTCATATTTATATGACCAAGTCTAGCATGCCATATAAAGACATTATCATTGGTGCTCATCTTCTCAACATATGAGTTGGAGGCCGATAATACATATAGATCTTTAACTCGTGCTCCGGTGTGAACAACGTCCGCTTTTAACTCCTTGATATTCTTCAAAAACTTAACGTCTCTTGGGCCAAATAAAACGTAGTTACCTTGGTCCACCGCATTCACCACGGAGAGAAGATTCTTCCGTACTCCAGGGACATGGTATACGTTCTTGAGAGTGATTGGGCTTCCATCATCTCCTTTGATGACAACAGTCCCTTCTTTCTCAACATGGTGGATTGAGTTATCTGCGGTAATGATGGCTTCTTTTCCGTCATGGCGCTGAAGACTGGAAAATAACTTCTCGTCTCCGGTAATATGATGGCTACAACCAGAATCTACAATCCAATCATTTTCTAGATTTTTGGTTGTAGTGGTACCTGAAGATGCAGCCTCCACCGTGAAACATTTTCCCCATGCTTCGTCTTCAGTGTGACCCTCTGATTTCGCCATATTTGTTTCTTTCAACTTCACTCTGCAATCCTTTTTGAAGTGCCCAAGTTTCCCACACCGGTAGCACTTGAATCGCTTCTTGTCTCCCATAGAAGATCTTTCTCGTTCATCATTATTTTTTGTATCACTATCCTTGAACTTGGCTCTAAAACTTTGTTGCCTCCGAGCTACAAACGCGCTCCCCGATTTATCATTGACTTTAACTCCCGCCATTTGCATGGCTAGTGATTCTTGCGAAGCTAGTAGATTTTCGAACTCCTCCAAGGAAGGTTGTGTAGCCCATCCTTGAACTGAAGTAACAAACGGTGTATATTCAGGTCGTAAACCACGAATAATAGACCGCTTCATCCGAGCTTCTGAAATCGACTCATCCGGATTAAGAGTATTAATCTCTGAGCAAAGATTTTTTACCTTGATAAAGAACTCTGAGATTGAAGACTCCCCCTGCTTCGCATTCGCCAGCTCATTCTCTAATAGTTGTAACCGAGCCTCATTCTTCTTGTTGAACAATTGATCTAGCGCCTTCCATATGGAACTTGCGGATGTGCACCTTGAGACATGCTCAAATACTCCCGAGGATATTGACCTCTTCAAAGCAAACTCCGCCTTGGCATTCTTCCGTGTCCACTCCTTTGTCGCTTCCGCTGTTGCAGCATCTCCCCTTGGTGGTGTTGTGCTACTACCGCCGACGACATCCCATAAGTCCTCACTAACCAAGTATGACTCCATACATGACTTCCATAACCGGTAGTTAGATTGGTTTAAGATCTCCATTCCCAATCCAACGACACGACCCATTGATTCCATACTTAGAATAAACCGAGCTCTCTTAAACCCCGATCTTGATGAGCACAAGATTAGAATGGCTCTGATACCATGTAGAGAAACTCCGATAGTGCTTAGCACTAGCCCAAGACCGTAATACCCGAGAAACCCGAGTGAAACCAAGAGAAGAAATCCTCTAAGTATGGAGAATGATATGGAAGAATACTTAGAAAAGAGAGAATTAGAGAACTTATGAAGAACACTCTTTCTTTAACTTGCTTTTTATTTATTTGTTCAACTTGTTTACAAATGGGAGAGGAAGGAGCTATTTATAGGCTCCAAGATTACAAAATATCTTTCTAGAACTCTCTACCATAATATCTAGTTTTTATGTCTTACAATTCCTAGAATTTTCTACACAATCTTTAGATAATTATTTTATAGAATTCTCTAGAACATCTAGAGGAGGTGATAATATTTTATGATGTTTCTAGAGAATCTCTAGAACTTTGGCTTAATTTTGGATTTGGATTATGAACCCATAATTAAGCTTAACTCAAAATCAAGTTTAATTTCAATAAATCATGCTGCATGCAATTTCTATCTATGGTACTACTATGACATGAGATAAAAAATACAAAACCCTGACTACTACAGTTAATCAAAATTACAATACACTCGGTCATATATATTATTTGAAGCAACAAATCCTACACCCCTGCACACTACCATTTGCCTCATTGGCGATCCAGACAGACGAAAGTTTAGGGATAAGTGTGCATGCAGTTGTTTTAACCTTTGCCGGAGATGGAGGACCGCCTCACTCGAATTGGCGAAGATGGTGGGCGGTCCGACCAGGGGTACCGGCCGGTCCAGCCACCCTTCTCGTCTAGCATCCTCGAGGTACCTATTTTGAGGAGCTTCAAGCCTTTCGCTTTCAAGACCTACGACGGAGAGTCGGATCTTGCTGACCACATCGAGGGGTTCAAAACCCTCAGGATAATTCACAACGCATCGAATCCGCTCCTATGTCGCGCCTTTTTAGCCACCCTCCGGGGATCCGCAAGAGAATGGTACTCCAAGCTCGTGCAAATTCGATCTTCTCTTTCCAAGGACTCGATGAGAGCTTTCTCGCTCATTTTGGGTCCAGCCGCAAGGCTGAGAAGACGGGCGCTTCTCTTTTGAACCTCAAACACAAGGATGGGAATCCCTTCGGAATTTCGTTCGAAGATTCACAGCCGAGGCTCGAACAATCTCCTCCCTCGATGTCAGGGTTGCGGCAGCTGCCTTTCGGCACAACGTCCGACATGATTCGCTGAAGGCCTCCTTGGCTAAGAAACCCCCAGCTAACTTTCCTGGCCTCCTACATCGGGTCGAAAAATACACCCAGGTCGAGGAAGCTCTGCATCCGAAAGGACAGAAGGAGTCCCCAGGTATGGGAAAAAGGAAGTCAGGCAAATTCGAGCCTCCCAAGAAGACTCAGAAAGACTCTTTGGGGCAGAAGCATCCACCCCCGATGCCCCGGTTCAACAAATTCACTCAAGCTCAATGCAAGCGTATCGTCCATCCTCATGGAGATAGAGGGCGATAGCATACTCCGACATCCTCCTCGATCCAACAATGGGAATAAGAAGAGAGATCGGAGGTTCTACTACTGGTTCCCCGGACAAGAGACTGACAACTGTCGGGCTCAAAAAGACGAGATCGTGGCCCTCATTCGAAGAGAATGTCTTGCTAAATTCACTTGGAATGGTCTGAGAAATTTTCCACCCCCTCGGGAGTGCAAACAAGCATCCGGAGATGGAGCCCAAGCCTTAGGACTCCGAAAACATGGCCATCCTCCATTACGACCGTGGTGGGCCCATGGGAGAGACTCGAACTCCTCCTGTAAAGCTTTCGTCTGGGATGTCAACTCCGTCTACAACTGTTTGCCTCCTCGAGGTCATAGACTGTCTATCTTGTTCTTGAACGAAAACCTCGAAGGTGTCCGGGTCCTACATTGTGACGCCCTTGTCATCAACCTTGATTTGGCCAATTACGAGGTCTACCGCATCCTCATCAACAATGGGAGTTCAGTGAACATCTAATTTCTTGCGGCCTTCGAAGGCTTGAAACTCTCTCGGGAAAGACTGAAATCGGCAAGCTACACCCTTCACGGGTTCTCTGGTTCTCCTATCCAGATCGAGGGAGTCATAACCCTCTGTAACACCCCGAATTCCAAAATGCAACTGAATTCGAGATTCCACAGGATCTTTACACTTCTTTCGTATAATTTTACAAGAAAATTAAAACTTTTCATTTTACATCAGAGTTACAAAAAATCTTTACACTTTACAGCGGCAGCAAAATTATAACATTTACATAAATGAAAGTACAACAATATTTGAATAATCTCTAAGCATCAGTTAAGGATCAAAGGCTGGGGGGGGGGGGTATTTATACTAGATTTTGGGATAAATAGAAGGCTAGGATTAATCTAAGAGTTAAGGATTAAAGGCTAGGATTTAAGGGGAAGTTGTAGTAACCAACAATGATCACAAAAACTACCTCCCACAAACTCCACTTCTCTTTTCCCTCCCATTCCAATCCGGCCAAAAAATAAAGTGCACAATACATGTGCACTTGCAATGCACGTGTATTCAATAGTCCCCTATTTTAAAAGTTGAACATTTTATTCTTTATAAAAATAATCTATGAAAATTGTCTACATTACAAGTTGTATTTAAAAGAGAAATAAATTCATGGGCCTTTATTTAATGGGCCAAGTTAGTTTACAAAAATAAATTAAATTGGGCTATAAAAGAAACTTATGTTTATTAAGGAAAAATGGGCTTTAATAAAAACAATTAGAAATGAGATATATATATATATATATATATATATATATATATATATATATATATATATATATTTCATAGACAAATGAGTGTGTGTGTGTGTGTGTGTATATATATGTGTGATATATATATATATACACACACACACACACACACACACACACTCACACACTATATATATATATATATATATATATATATATATATATATATATATATATACACACACACACACCCACACACACACACACACACACACACACTCACACACACACACACACACTCATTTGTCTATGAAATGAAAATAATTATAAAAATTTTATACTGCAAAATTGTACGTGCACAATACGTGCAAAAACATAAAAATAATAATTTTCATAAATGAAAATCAAGGTATTACACCATCGATGTCACCGCAGGCCAGTCCCCGACCTCCGGACCGAAGAGATGTATTTCATGGTGGTAAATGTCAAGGTTGCTTACAATGCTATTCTCGGACGCCCCGACCTTGGCTCTCCTCAAGCTGTCTCCTCGGCCTACCATATGCACATGAAGTTCCTTACCAAGTCTAGGGTCGGAGTCATCAAGGGAAACTAGGAGGCCGCTCGGGTTTGTTATGGTGGGGGGCTCAATCCTCCCACTTTATGCGGCCGAACTCCCCTCCGACTGAAGTTCGATAGGTTCCGAGCCGGCGGATGAATTGAAGGTGGTTCTCTTTTCGGAAGTCATTAGAGCCAAGTGCTTTCAAGTGAGCAAGTCACTCCCCACTGCCTTCAAAAAAGAGGTCATCCGTTGTATCCGACAGAACCAAGACCTGTTTGCCTTGACCCCCTCGGACATGCCTGGAATTTCCGAGGACCTCATGATGCATAAACTGAGTGTCCATCCGGACTCCAAGTCGGTACAAGAAAGGTGCCAAAAATTCACCCCAGAGAGGCAACAGGCAGCGAAAGAAGAGATCGATAAGCTCCTCCCTGCCCGGTTCATCCAAGAGGTCAACTATCCGGAGTGGTTGGCTAATGTCGTGTTGGCCACAAAGTCTAATGGCAAATGGAGAATGTGCATTGACTTTGCCGAACTTAAGAAAGCTTGCCTGAAAAATCCGTTCCCGCTCTCGAGCATCGATGCCTTGATCAATGCGACCTCCGGCCACGAACTTTTGAGCTTCATGGATGCATGTTTCGGTTTTAACCAGATTCAAATGCCCCCCCCCCCCCCCCCGATATTCCTAAAATTGCTTTCATCACCGATAAGGGGATTTATTGCTACAGAGTCATGCCCTTCGGGTTGAAAGAATGTGGGTGCCACTTACCATAGGCTCGTTAACCGAGTATTCAAAGAACAAATTGGTTGGAACATGGAGGTTTACGTCGATGACATGCTCGTCAAGAGCCTCCAGGGCGAGATCATGTCAAGGATCTGGAGGAGGCCTTTGGGGGTCTTGAGATAGCATAACATGAGGTTCAACCCCTCTAAGTGCGCCTTCGGCATCACCACGAGAAAGTTCATCGACTTCATGGTCAGCCAGCGGGGGATAGAGACGAACCCTAAGAAAATTCAGGCCATTTTGAACATGGCTTCCCCTAAGAATGTCAAGGAAGTGCAAAGCTCACTGCTCATCTCGCAGCCATCGACCACTTTCTCTCAAGGTCGGGAGAGGAATCCCTTCCTTTCTTCAAGGCCCTCCGAGGGAGAAAGAACTTCAAATAGGGGGAGCCTCGGCAATAGGCTTCCGATCAGCAAAAAGAGTATATCTCCAATCCCCCTCTTCTCAGTAAGACCCGAGCCGGGTGAGGTGCTATACCTCTGCTTGGCAGCCTCCGAACAGGCCCTCGGTGTGGTCCTAATCAGGGAAGAAGATGGGGCCCAAAAGCCTATTTATTATGTCAGCAAGGTTCTTCACGATGTTGAGCTTCGATACACGAAGATGGAAAATGTCGCCTATGCCTTGATCATGGCTGCACGGAAACTCCTTCCATATTTCCAAGCTCACTCCATTAAGGTCTTCACATACCATTCTCTAAAGCAAGTCCTCCACAAACCAGAGACCTCTAGTCGTCTAATCAAATGGTCCATTGAGCTGAGTCAGTACGACATCAGCTATAAGCCGAGGACGGCCATCAAGGGGCAGGCACTCACCGAATTCATAACCGAATGCACCATCCCGGATAGCCCAGAAATCTTAGAAGACGAGCCTGTCTGGGAGCTTTATGTGGACGGATCATCCTGTGAAGAGGGTAGTGGAGCCGGAGTCATCTTAAGCATTCCAAACGGCTTCGTCCTCAAATACTCCCTACACTTCAGCTTCAAGGTATAAAATAACGAAGCGGAGTATGAGGCATTGATCGTCGGGCTCCTCCTGGCCCAAAAGGCAGGGGCTAAACAGATAAAAGCCTTCAGTGACTCCTAGCTCATCGCCAATCAGGTCTGCAGAGAATATGAAGTCTGAAACACTTGGATGGTCCAATAATTAGCACACGTCAAGCTTCTCTTGGCAGACTTCACAGACGCTACCGTTATCCAAATCCCCCGGGTGCAGAACAACTAGGCCAATGCCCCATCTAAGCTGGCGTCCTCCTCATTCAAAGGTCTTGACCGTACAGTCCTGGTAAAGGTCCTCCTGAGACGTATCATCGAGAAATCTGAGGTCCTCTGCCTCAATTTACCTGCGCAAACCGGGACTTGGATGGACCATCTGCAAACTACCATCTGCCTCATTGGCGATCCAGGCATTCGAAAGTTTAGGGCAAGTGTGTAGGGTTATATGATTAGACAGAAATAAATTTATTTATTTGTTATTTTATTTATAGAGCAATTTTTGGTTTATTCACTAATATTGATATTGTGCATCAACAAGGTCCATATTGCATAGTAATTAAGTCTATGCACAAAGAACACATTCACAGTCTATAATAGAACTGGACATTCTATTTGGCAGACTGTAGCACAACAAGTGAGAGGGTCGACTCGAACTTGTTGTGCTAGTTCATTTAGTAAGAATTGATGGAACAAAGAATGATTACACTTGTAAATAACCACAAGATAGTGTTATCGTTAAAGTCAATATAAACATGACCTCTAAATCCTGAGCATATAGTGAACTCATTTTTTAATATCGCGCATTTTGATAAATCAAAGAGTGAGGTCTTCAAGACCAATACCTCGATGCATTGGATGTGTCTTATTAGAAATATGAGAACATGTATTTGTAATACGGAATCCTATCTCTAAAAAAAGAACATATTTTCTTGTTCATTTAACGAAGGTTATAATCTGACAATAAAATCCCATGGATATATTTTACAGAAAAAATATTTTATTATATACAAAATTTTATTTTGTAAAAAAAATTAATTTTAGAGTCATTGTCAGATTATATAAAAGGTTAAATGTGAAAACAAGGTTTAAGTTACAAATTGACCCATGGAGGTGGTATCACGAATTCCAAGGGTAAAGGAGAGGTGTCTTGTAGAACTATATTGTGACAGAGGTCTAATAATAATGTAGATTTTAATTGGGGAGCAAAATACAAATACATAGTGGACAGTATTGTAATTTTATTCCAACTAGGATTTCATAAAGTTCCTAACCCTAGGCTTTCATCTCCTCTATAAATATGAGAGTAAGGGTAAAACTTAGCTCTCTCTTTTGTGCCTCGCACCAGGATATAGAAGAAAATGAGAGGAATAACTAGAGTTAGAATTGAAGAAGAAAAAGAAACAAGAAATTAAAGCTTGAAGGTAATATTTATTGATTTCTATTCATTTTATTTTATTTGATGTCAAATTAAATATTAGATCATTGTGATCTTGGAAATAGAGAGAACAAAGTGTGCATGCAGTTTTGAAGAGGTTCATGTTCTCGGGCTTGTAGTCAGACTCCACCATAACCACACAGTCACATATTTTTATGCGAGAAATATTTACATGCAGCAAAAAGGAAACATCGCCGAGCTTGATATATACTTATAATCTTATATATGCAAGTCATCTTTTAATAAAAAAAAAAAAAAATCTTATATATGCAGAACTTAATTAATTAATTTTAAATACTACTCGATCTATATAAACATCAGTATTTGACTTGCCCGGCCAGCATCACATTTGTATGTGTAGTCATATAAATTGAAAGAATTCGTTTACTATTAGCAACCACATCCACAGAAATAAACATATCTAGTTGGATTTAGTCATTGATCAATGCAACTGTTCGTCAACCTTACAGCCTCCTTCTAGAATCTATATATTAATGAAGATTAATAGGACACTCTTCAACCCACGCCGGCAATTAGGTAGAGGTTGACATGCATGCTAATGTATGTATAATAAGCCAGTTTCCTCGAAAATACGTATAATAAGTCAAGCTAAGCTAGATATTACTATTCGGGCCCGAATACTCCATATTATCTACATAATTATGGTAAACGATGCCCAGTACAGTCCATGAAATTTTATTTTATACACTGTTAATTCATATATATAATTTTGGATCGAGATAATATTTAGTGTGAAAGATTCAACAAGGAATGTGACAAATTTTTTTATACTTAATTAATTAGGAACGACTAGAACCGATTGCTACAACAGTGAACAAGGGAAGGGGTTAAGTTGCCAAGTATTGTGATTCAACTAGATGGCGACTTAATTAATAAATGGACATGCATATATATATATATATCTTATCTAAATGTACAGCAGGCAAAGGGTATGGGGCACGTATATACTTGTCCTTGCACAGCTAGCTCTACAGAAAGATACACAATTAAACTACATATAGGAAATGGAAATGGTCGCAGTTCAATTAACTAATCTTCTTAATTAATTGGTAAATATATAATGTTAGCAACTGAGAATGTATATATATATATGGCTTTGGAGGTTGAAATCTATACATAACTAATGACAGTAATGTAACCAAACGAACAAGTTTGGCTATCAGGTGTGGGTTCTTTTGAAAAGATAAATATGGCAACACTGTATATATACGATTTATAATCGGACACCTAAAAAACAATATAGCAACTCATTTCAGCTAATGCAACATATATAATTGTCTCTGAGCTCTCTTAAGACTCAAAACTCCTCATATGCACCTCTCTTTTTCCAACCGAACTTAAACCTAAACTACTGTACACTTTCCAAACTTCCAGGTTTCCTTCATGTCAACCAAACAGGGTCTTGCTATCCAAATACAAACTCAAGTATAAATCCAAGTACAAATACAAATAGAAATATATAATACAAATACGAAATAGAGAGAAAGCTGATATTTGTAGGTTGTTGGGAATTTGCAAGCAAAGACCAAAACTAATCAACAAAATAATTACATTAACTATCCTGCCATTCTGTTTGAGGAAATGATCAAAGTGGGAACTGATTGGGTACATCAATCCCTTTTAAACCTTGATTCTAAATCAGTTGAAAATCAAAACATGGACGATTAATTCCAAGTCTGTGTCAGGATGTGTTGGATGGTTTTGTCGGCTCCACAGTCAACTAATTCATAACTGTCAAACCTACTCTAAGCGAATGCATCCACTTAATTATGTTTCAAAGTTGGCCCTGATTCTTATATCTCAATGCTTACCTCACATATGGATGTTTGGAACAAGGAGCTGCCTACATTATTTCCATATTGACTTTCTCTAGTACACCGCTAATGTACTTAAAGAGTCTTCAACTTGTGAATACCTCAGTTCAGAAACAAGCAACTCTAACAGGATGAAAACTTCGTGGTTCTGTAAATGTGTAATCTTTTTCTGCACGTGCATAAAAATCTAGTTGTCACTTAGTCCATTCCGTGAAAAAAGACCTCCTAGTTTTGGTCGTCATTTTCCCATAGTACTATTTTTTTTTTTTTTTTTACCTGAAAGATGGCAAGAGAATTGCCATCTAGTCTCATAAAGAACTCAAGCAAATGCAAAGAAGATACAAAGTCTCAAAACATATACATAGTCTCAAAATACATCAAGTCCCACATATAACAGATCAGCAAAAACCTAAGCAAACAAGGTTCAAAATCCTTCAGTGTCCACCACTACCCCAACAGCCAAACTAGGGTGCGGTGAGGCAGCCCGATCAGTTGTGGCCGTTGCCAGAGCTCGCATCATTTCTATGGAATAGGATTCTCGTCCTTGCTTTCTTCCTAGCACCTGGGATGGAAAGCCAAGTTGAAGTGAAAGATAGAATTTTATATTTCCCATTGTACTCCTTGCTTACACAATCTTTGTCAAATCAACATATCTCGAAAAAGTCAATCGATTCATTGAGTCCTTACAACTACCAATAAGGGTAAAAATCGCGGACGATCTGCATCGTACGATCCTTGCATGAATCCCAAAGGGATCTTACAACAGCTCGCGGGCCGCTTGCAGGCCCGTCACACAGATCCAGCCCATCACGGATCGATTCCCTAGTGATCAGAGAATTAACGGCTCGATTAGATATGGGGAATCTTCCCTAAACATTTCCACACTTGCCTACAAATACAACCCTACCTCTACAGTAACGAGGTAATCACAATTTTATCCCCCAACCACTTTTTAAACAACTGGTTATTAACTTGAGCATCGGATGATCTGTCGTTGGGAATCCTCCCATTGTTTCAGAATTTCTTACAGGTATCCATCGGTGGTCATCCATTATTCGATCCATCAAATCAAACCACACATTAGCCTCACAGTAAAGTGAGATCGACGACCAATATCCGAGTTTCCTCTTCACCCAAAGAACTCACTATCTGTTGCTCCCTTTGGTTCACTCCTATATATAGGAGATATTGTACTCAGTTATTTCTCAATTCAATAACCCCATCTCTTAAAACCCTATTTTTTCCCCCTATTTCCCTTCTAATACCCATAACCGAAACCCATTTTTTTGTACCCAAAACCCAAACCACTACTGCACCCCCCCCCCAACCCGCTGTTTTCAAAAATTAAAAAAATAAATAAATAATACAGGTACTACTACTTGATGGGATATCAGTCTCTCCCACGTATTTCCGCCTTCACCACTTCTCCGCTGCAACCGCCTCTCGTTCCCTCTCCCTCCCATCTCGTTCCTCCTCCAAATTCAAACAACAACAACAGTACCTTCATTCTGCCTCCGACCTCCTACCTTCTCCCAGCATCGCTCCTCACCCTACTCCACATCTACTTCCGACACCGGTAGCACCATCCTGTCCCCTATCCCAATCCAGACACCAGCAGCATCTCCCTCCTCATTGTGCTCTCAGTCACAGCAGCACTAGCCCTAGTCCTCCTCACAGTGCTTCTTCCCTTACATCTTCGGCCATGCCCGTCACTCCAACCTTGTCATCTCTTGCTGATTAGGCTAATCTTCAGCAATGCCTCACTCAGCTGGAACTACAGCTCATGGGTCAATCTATCAATGCTGGCTCCTCTGCTCCTGTATTCTCTGCTACTCCCGGTATGAATTTATTTTGAATTTTAGATTCTGGTGCATCACATCATCTGACTAGTAATCAGACACTGTTCACCACCTGCACTGCACTTTCCTTTCACTCTCCATCTCTACACACAGCTGATGGCTCACAACTTCTCGTTACACACTCAGGGGCAATTAGCTCTCCCACTCTCACATTACCTTATGTTCTTTATGCTCCTCATTTATCCATGAACATTATTTCTATTAGTGCGTTGTGCGATAATGGTCTTATCGTTACTTTTGACTCTTTTGGTTGTTCTATTACTTATTCATGCACCGGTGAGGAGTTTCGGTATGCTAGTCGTCAGGGTTGTCTATATCATCTAGATTTTCTTCGTGCACATTACTGTCTTTCTAATTTTGCCGGTATTGTTTCTTCTGATGCTGATCTGTGACACAGACGCTTAGGTCATATTAGTGTATCTCGTCTCCAGACTTTAGCCCGTAGTGGTACCCTTGGTGCTTTTACTTTTAAACATTTAGCTGATTGTCAAGGTTGTCATTTGGCCAAATACATCGCACTACCCTTTAGTCATAAAAACACTTCTCAAACCACCCATCCTTTTCAACTTATTCATTCTGACAAATGGGGACCCTCTCCTATACCTTCGTGAAAAGGCTATCTCTATTTGTTGCCTTCATCGATGACTTCACTAGACATACACGAGTTTTTCTTATGTGTCAGTGATCTGAGATACCTGGTATTTACCGGTTCTTTACAACTATGATTCACACTCAGTTCAGTGTGCGCATCAAGATTTTTCGATCGGACGGTGCTCGTGAGTACACCTCCACCACTATGAGATCGATCATTCAGTCTCACAACACCCCTTTTCAACAATCATGCCCTCACACACATGAGCAGAATGGTGTAGCTGAAAGCAAGCATCATCACATTCTTGAGACGGCTCGCGCTCTTGTACTCTCCTCTTCCGCTCCTCGTTTTTTCTGGGATGAAGCTGTCATGACCTCTTTTAGTCTCATTAATATTACTCTCTCGTCTGCCCCAGTTAGTACGACGCCTTATGAGGCTCTTTATCACTCACTTCCCGACTACAGTATGCTCCGTACTTTTGGGTGCACCTGTTTCGTCCTTCTCCCTCCTACTGAGTGCACAAAGCTCTCCGCTCGTCCTGCTAAGTGCGTTCACCTAGGTCTCAGTCCCAAACACAAAGATTATCGTTGTTTTGATCCATTAGCAGGTCGTGTCCGCATTTCTCGATATGTATCCTTTGTGAAAGACTCTCCTTACTGCCTAACTCCCCCCGAGGATGCTAGATTTCTCGATTCCTCAGTTGTTGCTAGCTCCTCGACTTCATCTTTCCACATTCCTTTTGATACCACTCCTCTGGGTCCATTCACATCTCCTGTAGTCCTTACACTTATTGTTCCCCCTACTGAAAGACCACTTAGATCCCCACAGCTGCCAGCACCCATCCCACCTACTTTTCCACCGACACATGCACCCACTCCACCATCCTTATCCCCGCACCCTGTCAGTCCACCACCGCTTCGTCAGTCTACATGTTCCAATCCCTCAAGCACGTTATACACTTGATGTCTGGTTTTGCCACCCTAGCACTACAATTTCATGCATATCATTGCTATACACTCTACATGTGAGCCCATAACCTATCAGGATGCAATTCAATATCCCGAGTGGAGAAAAGCTATTGCAGAGGAATTCAGTGCATTTGATCAGACTAACACTTGGGATATCGTTCCTCTACCACAGGGCGTTCAGTCTATTAGCTGCAAGTGAATCTTCAAGGTCAAATATCAACCTGATGGATCTATTGAGCGGAACAAGACTCGTCTAGTAGCCTGAGGATTTACTCAGGAGCATAGAATTCATTATGATGAGACATTTGCTCCCGTTGTATAGATGACTACTGTTTGCACTCTCCTTATTGTTGTAGCCATCCGTCGGTAGCCGTTATACCAGATGAATGTGAAGAATGCTTCTCTTCATGGTACCTTATCTGAGGTTGTTTATATGGATTCTCCTTCTGGCCTCCCTACTCCTCCTCGTCATGTTTGCCGATTGCGTCGGCCTATATATGGTCTGAAGCAGGCCCCCTCGAGCCTAGTTTGAGTGTTTTCGCCTTTTCATCACCAAGGCTGGTTTTAGTTATAGTTCCCAGAACCATTCTACGTTTATGCGGTCATCACCGCAGGGGAGGGTATTTCTATTACTCTATGTTGGTGATATGATCATTACTGTGATGACTCTGCAGGCATTGCATTCACCCAGAAATACCTTCATCAGCAGTTCCATATAAAAGACCTTGGCATACTACGTTATTTTCTGGGTTTAGAAATTGCTCATGGATCTCGGGGGATACTCATTTCTCAACAGAAATACACATCAAATATTATCTCCGCTGCATGCCTCTCTGACAGTCGATCAGTCGATACACCCTTAGAGCTTCATGTTAAACTTCATTCCAATGATGGTGAGGTCCTTCATGATCCCACTAGATACAGACAAATTGTTGGACAGCTTTTCCACTTTTGCATGACCAGACCTGATATTGCTCACGCAGTCAGTGTTGTCAGTCGTGTTTTGTTTTCGCTCCTATGTCTCGGATTCTCAAATATCTTCTGGGCACTATTACACGTTCATTATTCATGCCTTCTACATCCAAACTAGAACTGAGTGCATATTCTGATTCAGATTGGGCGGGTGATCCTACTATCAGATGGGCTGCCACAGGTTTCTGTCCATTTCTTAGTGATTCACTGATCTCATGGCGAAGTAAGAAACATGCAGTTGTTGCATGTTCTTCGACCGAAGCTGAATACAGAGCAATGACAGCTACTACTAGAGAGATTGTTCATATTCGTTGACTGTTATCAGATATGGGTGTCACTATTTCAGGAGCTACTCCTCTTCTTGTGATAACCAGAGTGCACTACACATTGCAAGCAACCTAGTCTTCTATGAGCGAACGAAGCATATAGAGATTAATTGTCATTATGTTGTAAGCGCTTTGGAGCAGGGACCGTTTCACTTCATTCTATTGTCTCGTCACAGTGGACAATAGACTTCTTCACCTAATCTCAAACTGTTCAGAGATTTCGATATTTAATGGGAAAACTCACACTGTTTGACCCACTGTGAGTTTGAGAGAGGGTGTTATATATTATAGTCTCACATTGGGTATTGTGCTTATTTTGTATTTGGTGCACTCCTATATATAGAAGATATTGTACTCAGTTATTTATCAATTCAATAATCAATATTGTTTTTATCTCTCTGATTTATCTTAACAGGTATGTTAAATTGAAGCATTGTGTATTTGGTTTAAGTGGGGAGATTGTTAGGAATTATGTACTCAAATACACTTAGGCACGAAGAAGTTGAAGTTGGAGAAGAAAGACGAAGAGAGCAACCGAACAGCAGCAACAATAGAGGTAGCAGCTGGCAGTCGACCGCGCAGTCGACCACCCTGTGCAGTCGACCGTGCAACCAACTATGTGCTCTCTGTTCAGGATTAATTAATTGCAGTCGACCACCAAGGAGAGCAGTCTACCGCATTAGGGCATTGATTGTTTATTTGGGTTGTGGGTTTGGATCCAGTTGGTTATATTTGTATATATCTTTTAGGGTTTACTTGGGGGTTATATATGTTGTTGTATATGTAAACTCTATGTAGAAGCTTTATGTTGTTATTATTGTACGACTTTAAGAGAGGAGAGTGATGAGCGTTTCAAATGTGAGAGAGAGATTTTGATCACTTTGTATCTTTGTATTTCTTGAGGAATAAATAATGTTAGTTATCTCTATATATTATTGTGTTCTTGTGGTTGTAAGATCTTGCGATTATTATGTTGTCTTATTATTGTTGCATCTAGGTCTTCTGGGCATGTTGACTTCCATTGTGGGCACTACAAGTTGTATAAGAGCAAAGGTTTCAAGATGGGCGATAGCAAGTCAAAAGGTGAGAGGTTCGATGGGAGTGATTTCGCGATGTGGAAGATTCAGATAATATAATATCTTCGTCAGAAAGATCTAGATGGTCCATTGTTTGATGAGAAGCCGAAAGGTGCAGACAAGGATGTGAAGATCTTGACAGCATGTAATCTTTTGGATCAAAAGACGCTAAGGCTGATTCAGTTGCATCGAGTAAGAATAAGTTGTTTCACATCTCGAAGACCAAAACCACAAAGGATGCTATGGAGATTCTCACAGATATGTATGATAAACCGTCTGTATTTAATTAAATCCTCACTTGAAGAATTTGGTTAACATGAAGTTGAGAGAAGGGGGTTCAGTAGCAGAACATGTGAACAATTACTATATAATTTACAACCAGATAGAAGCTGCATGATTGAAGCTTTCAGAAAGAGGACAATCATTATTACTTTTATCTAACTCTACCCGATAGTTATGATACAGTGAAACAAACTATTACAAAGAATATGACAGATTTGACAACTCTAATAGATGTTGTGAGCAACATTATGAGCATAGAGGTAAGAAGGAAGAGAAACGGATAATTTTCATCATCTTCTAGTTATTTTGCACTTTCAGTTGAGAGGCATGGAGATCTAAGAGAAGTCGAAAAAGAAAAGATCAGAGTAGTGAGTCCAAGAGTGGTGGGTCTAATGGCTACGATGAGGAACATAGATCTGAGTGTTGGTATTGCCATAAAAAGGGTCATATGATGTGCAGTTGTAAGGACTTTATAAAGAAGAAGCAGGAAAAAATAAAAGAAGCCAATGTCAATAAAATAGGTTGTGACAAGTTGTGCTTGTCATCCAGGATGGAGTTGGACGACCAACCTACAAACAGTCTTCAGAGCTAGAGCTTAACGGGAGGCGAGACTTGTAATTTCCCCAAGTTGACGTAGGAACACTTAAGAAGATTCACAGATGCACACACACCCTCATAAAAAAGACTTCAGTGAAGTATCCTTAAAGTGCATCAAAACACGTCAAACACATCATCACACTTCATGTGGATCATTTTTTTTAATTATAAATTTTATTTATTTAAAAAATGATCATGATAACACTAATAATAATAAGTGTTTTTATTTATATATTTTTTACGAACTGAGCTGCTAATAGAGCGATTCTATATTATATAAAATATAAGGCAAAAAACAAAGTGCCTCCTCCTAAACGTTTGGGCTTAATTCAATGTGTTCATATAATGTTTGAAAAAGTAAATTTAACACATTCATCCGTTAACATAATTCCATCTGTTAAGTTAGAATTATTGAATTACCTTTTTAACCTTACCCTTTTATAATCAAATATTTTCTTATCTTTCATCTTTCTTCATTCTTATCAGTTATTTCATCAGGAAATCAGGTATCCTTGGGGAATTTGATGATCGATCATCATTTTCGAAGTAAGAGTACTTGCAATTGTATATTTCTGATGGCCATCGAAACTGCATACATGAGCATTAATTTAGTGCATGATATTGTTTTTAAGTATTAATGTTTCCACATTCGAGCTTGAGACATGTTGGTTGCATATACCACTAGACTGGGTAAGCTAATGTTGGATTTCACTATTTCTTTTATATTGCCATAATATTTTCAAAAATGCTCGATGACCTGTGAACAATATTTTGAGAATGCTGCAGTTACAACAATATTTTGTTACAGTATAATGCTGAGTTATTCATTTTTTCTTTTCCAGACTCGACAAGAAGTTATTTTTGAGATGAATTTACTATATAAACTATGTTACGCATACTTGATCAGTTTTCATGGAACTTTCGCTCTTCATCATCATTTTCATTATCGTAAGCCCCCACCCACCACATGAACTCAAAAAAGAAACTTCTTGAAATAAAAAAAGGAACCCGCATGAGCTCAAAAGAAATGAAGAAAAAGAATGAAGAAAGAGGGAAAAGAATAATATATTTAAATATGAAAGGGTAAGGGTGAAAAGGTAATTCAATAATTCGAACTTAAAGGATGAGGTTAAGTTAACGGTTGAATGAGTTAAATGTACTTTTTCAAACGTTATATGAGCATATTGTATTAAGCCCAAATGTTGGAGGTACTTTGTTTTTTGTCCTAAAATATTTTATGCTAATACCAATTTCAGTTCAAGGATTTAAAAGAGAGAGAGAGAGAGAGAGAGAGAGAGAGAGAGAGAGAGAGAGTAAATGTACGAGGCAACCTCCTACTATTTCTCAATCCAAATTTTAAACTAAATTCTCATCCCTTAATCAAATCTTGAAAACCGTATAATATTGAATAGATGTTATTAAATAAATTTTTTTAAAATAATTTTTTACATTTTTATTTATGGGAAATTTTGTATAATATCGCACGAAGTATACTAAAAGTTATTAATCAATTATTATTTATTACTCTCAATTCTTCTATATCTATACTTAAAGGCGCTAGGAACAAAACTTTCTGCCCTCTTTCGATCCCCGCTCTAACCCTGAGTTTTTCTACAATTTACGGAACTGCCATCGTTTTTTTGCCCTCTGATTAAAATCGTAGGGTTCATATCTCTCCGTTCGCTATATGGAATCTAATTTATACTAAATCTACCGTTTCAGCACGCTTTGATTGAGCTGGCGGAAGAATGTGGGGGTGGTTATAGCGCGAGGGCCCCAAATCGCGCGCTCTCTCTCTCTCTCCCTCTATCTATCTTTGTTTACCACTCTTTCTCTGAACCCAAAAAAATCCTACCCTTCACCGCTGCCTCATCGCTCCGACCTCCTGCATCAGCAGGGGCAGCAGCTCCGACAACCACTGGGTACGCCTTCGCCAGCAGCTCTAATGTCCACCTCCACCTTTCCCTCATCATCAGTAACTTATTCCCCCCTTATCTTTCCCCTTTGTGCGAAGAGGGACCCAAATCGCGCGCGCTCTCTCTCTCTCTCCCTCTCTCTATCTCTTTGTTTATCACTCTTTCTCTGAACCCAAAAAAAACCCTACCCTTTGCTGCTGCCTCATTGCTCCAACCCCTGCATCAGCCTGGGGCAGCAACTCCGGCGACCACTGGGTACGCCTTCGCCAGCAGCTCTGATGTCCACCTCCATCTTTCCCTCATCATCGGTTAACTTATTCCCCCCTTATCTCTCCTCTTCTGATCTTCCCCAATATCCCTCTCCCTCTCCTCCGAACTCCGATCCCCAAACCCTAACCAAAAAAATCCCTCAAATCCCCCAAACACTAACCCTAATTATCGCCATGGATTTCCAATCCAGCCTATTTTGACACTGCCTCTCAACCCGACACCACCGCCGGCGACCCCTACACCTTCTCATGCCCAAAATACCATCGGGGGTTTTCTTCCCTTTGTCACCCAATTACCAAAATGACATCGGGGTTTTCTTCCCTTTTCACCTGAAAACTTTCGTACCAACAAAAATCTTCATCAATTCTTTGTTCCGATCTCTTATGGCTCCTCCTCTGGCGATCTAACTGCTGCTCCGACTTTGAATTCCGCCCCTAAAAGATCTTTCGCACGACTGCACCACAGCTTCTTCCAATTATATCACTTTCATCAATTTTTAGGTATTTTTCAGATCACTTAATAATTCATTTGTTGTTTGCTTAAAGAAAATGTTGCTCACTGTTTCGTTGTGCTTTATGGAGTGGGATGTGTGGTAAACTTGGATGATTCATCGGTGTCTGATTTCATTTTCCCCAACATTTTTGTTCCATTTTTTTTATACTGTTTAGATTACCATGTTAGGATTGTAATGTAGGTCTGTATTCCTTTTGAGCTGGATAGTGTTGGTGTGTGTCCATTTTGGTTCATTTTTCTTTTTTTTTTCCCTCTTCTTCTTCTTCTTTCTTTTATTTTAATATTGTTTTGGTCTGTTTCAATTGCGGGAATCATTTAGTATAATAGTATGCCATTATTTTTCCCTATTTACTCTGGAAGTGGAGAGGTGAATGTATAGAAATTTCTGGTTGAAAAGTTGGCTATGCTCTCTATGTGCTATAATTCATTGCATTTTCTGTTAGTGTTTTTGTCTGTTTAATTAGTTCATAATTTTCATGTTCATCATTTACGGAATTGTTAGATTTCTTTCCTATGAATATGGTTTCATTTTCCCCAATTATTGTGAGTATTGGATGTGAAATAAAATTTTTGCGGCAAAAAGGAAAAAAATGTGTGGTGAATCATAGTAGTTGGAGATTTTTGGAACCTGTAAATAGGTAGATAATGGTTATCCTATCTTGGTGTTACTTTTTTGGGTGTGTAGTTTCAATAATTTTTATGTTTGTTATTATTGGATCTTTTCAAAGATATTGTTTTCTTGGGATATGAAGGCATTGAATATGGTTTCTCTGATGTAAAAATATAACGAATGCTTCTGTACAAGCTAAAGGTATTATGTTCTTTTTCTGTTGCAGTTAATTGGTTGATTGCATGTTCATTATTCTTTTTATGGATAAGTGACTAATTGTTTTGTTCAATGTTCGTAGCCTTCTAAAACTATTTCAATTCGACATATTGTCCCTTACAAATTGAAGGTACATGTTTTGCTTGAATACATAGTGTATAATTGAACATTTTACTTCCATGGGACCTAAAACCTTCTGGTGAACAGTATTGGTATGTCTTTGTTTTTGTTTGAAATCACTTTTTGTATCTTTTTAGTTATTGGGGTACAATCTTACCATACACCTTTGAATTTGTGGGTCTTTAGTTTTTTTTCCTTTTGTTCATGGCAATTTACAAGTGTAGGTTGTTGTGATTCTTGCAATTAGGACCTGACCTTCTCTAATTTATTTTGTAGGATATGGGAAGGGCTGGTAATATGACTCAACGGGAAATCCATGCCATAATTTTTTTGTTGGAAAGGAGGAAAAAGGAAGGGGAGGGTAAGATTTCTTCTATGCGCGCACTTGAATTGAAACTTCATTGTTTGCCTCTTGGTTGAATAATTTTGCATGTAACATTCTAAATCCTCACCTCACCTTATAATTTACATTTCCTATTCTTACAAATCGTAATTGTTCTAATGAGTTTTTAATTATGTGGTTTTTGGAATTAGGTTAGCAAAGTTGGTGATGTTTTCCCTTGGGCATTTTTCTACAAAGTTGTTCATCGCAATGAGTATTGTTTTTTAGACATATTTTTGGCTTCTTTAAATTTATTGAAATTGTAGGATAAGTTCTGTACGACCAAAGTTGAGAAAATAGAGGGTGAATATGAGATGACTACGATTATTTATTACAGGTCTATAGTGATTGATAGGATGTAATTATTAACGTTCTAATGTTGAGGATGATTATAGGCTTGTAATGGATGTTGATTCAGAATGAATAGTTACCCTAGATAATTAGATTGCAAAATATTTTTGTAAGTTATGGAAATTAGTTGCACCCCCTATTTACTCTAGAAGTGGAGAGGTGAATGTATAGAAATTTCTGGTTGAAATGTTGGCTATGCTCTCTATGTACTATAATTCATTGCATTTTCTGTTAGTGTTTTTGTGTCTGTTTAATTAGTTCATAATTTTCATGTTCATCATTTACGGAATTGTTACATTTCTTTACTATAAATATGGTTTCATTTTCCACAATTGTTGTGAGTATTGGATGTGAAATAAAATTTTAGCGGCAAAAAGAAAAAAATGTGTGGTGAATCATAGTGGTTGGAGATTTTTGGACCCTGTAAATAGGTAGATAATGGTTATCCTATCTTGGTGTTACTTTTTTGGGTGTGTAGTTTCAATAATTTTTATGTTTGTTATTATTGGATCTTTTCAAAGATATTGTTTTCTTGGGATATGAAGGCATTGAATATGGTTTCTCTGATGTAAAAATATAACGAATGCTTCTGTACAAGCTGAAGGTATTATGTTCTTTTTCTGTTGCAGTTAATTGGTTGATTGCATGTTCATTATTCTTTTTATGGATAAGTGACTAATTGTTTTGTTCAATGTTCGTAGCCTTCTAAAACTATTTCAATTCGACATATTGTCCCTTACAAATTGAAGGTACATGTTTTGCTTGAATACATAGTGTATAATTGAACATTTTACTTCCATGGGACCTAAAACCTTCTGGTGAACAGTATTGGTATGTCTTTGTTTTTGTTTGAAATCACTTTTTGTATCTTTTTAGTTATTGGGGTACCATACACCTTTGAATTTGTGGGTCTTTAGTTTTTTTTCCTTTTGTTCATGGCAATTTACAAGTGTAGGTTGTTGTGATTCTTGCAATTAGGACCTGACCTTCTCTAATTTATTTTGTAGGATATGGGAAGGGCTGGTAATATGACTCAACGGGAAATCCATGCCATAATCTTTTTGTTGAAAAGGAGGAAAAAGGAAGGGGAAGGTGAGATTTCTTCTATGCGCGCAATTGAATTCAAACTTCATTGTTTGCCTCTTGGTTGAATAATTCTGCATGTAACATTCTAAATGCTCACCTCACCTTATAATTTACATTTCCTATTCTTACAAATCGTAATTGTTCTGATGAGTTTTTAATTATGTGGTTTTTGGAATTAGGTTAGCAAAGTTGGTGATGTTTTCCCTTGCGCATTTTTCTGCAGAGTTGTTCGTCGCAATAGGTATTATTTTTTTAACATATTTTTAGCTTCTTTAAATTTATTGAAATTGTAGGATAAGTTCTGTGCGACCAAAGTTGAGAAAATAGAGAGTGAATATAAGATGACTACGATTATTTATTACAGGTCTATAGTGATTGATAGGATGTAATTATTAACGTTCTAATGTTGAGGATGATTATAGGCTTGTAATGGATGTTGATTCAGAATGAATAGTTACCCTAGATAATTAGATTGCAAAATATTTTTGTAAGTTATGGAAATTAGTTGCACAAACTCGGAAAGCGATATGGTGTGCTTTAGTTTTATTAGAACGTTAGGAGTAAAATGTATATTCAATGTGGAGCTCAAATTAAAAGGTGGGTTAGAACGTTAGGAGTAAAATATAGATTCAATGTGGGGCTCAAATTAAAAGGTGGGTTTTCAATTTTTGGGGGAGGTTTGTATTAGTCAATATAATATCGATGCGCAGGGAAGTAAAAGAAAGTGGTGTCTGTCTGTTGGTGTTTTATGTGGAGAATGTGACAATGTATTTCTTGGTGACCCTAGTGATTAAATCAAGCCAACTTTAACTATTTAATTAACTATTAATGGAGGTAGACATTATCTATTAATTTATATAATTATGCTCTTAAGTCTTTTTTCATCACTTACATGTGACAGACATTATCTGTTAACCTCTATAGTTCAAAATTTTGGAGTAAAATGTAGATTCAATGTGGAGCTCAAATTAAAAGGTGGGTTTTCAATTTTGGGGGGTGGTTTGTATTGGTCAATATAATATCAATGCGCAGGGAAGTAAAAGAAGGTGGTGTCTGTGTGTGGGAGTTTTATGTGAAGACTGTGACAATGCATTTCTTGGTGACTGTAGTGATTAAATCAAGCCAACTTTAATTATTTAATTAACTATTCATGGAGGTGGACATTATCTATTAATTTATATAATTATGCTCTTAGGTCTTTTTTCATCACTTACATTTGGCAGACATTATCTGTTAACCTCTATAATCCAAAATTAACATGCATAAAAATATCTTGCAGAATACATCCCCTGTTCTTGGAGATGCAAGCAGTGGCAAGCTCAAAGGAATTAATGTTTGTTTAACACGAGGCATTTACTCAAAATGGAGATTGTTCTCCTTTATCCCACACCCCACATAAGGAGTTGTTTTAGCCACCTCTCTTAAATCTTAAGGCACTTGCCTCTGCAGCACTTCACAACACTTATGTCATGAAATGCCAAAAAGTCATAGTTTGTACCTTCCATTCTCATAATATTTGATTGGTTATTGGATCATGAGAAAGTCTTGTGTTTTAATGCTTTGGGCTTTTCAACAGTGTGTGTTGCTTATTAATTTGGTGTAATGTTTGTTCTTTTCAACAGTGTGTATTGTGTTTTGAAAACTTTTTAAAAATTGCCTTCTGCATAACTTTGAGATGAAAGTTCACTCTCATTTCTCTTTCCAGTGCATCACATGTGCATATGGTAGTCATTTATTTATGGAATCTAAAATAGCTTACTACGTATGAATATAGAACTATAGAAATATTGCACTCTTATGCGGATACAAATTTATGGGTCCTGGAAAAAGTTTTCCAAAAAGTACATAAAAAAACTTTCATTGATGACATTTCATTTTCTTTTTTCCCAGCTGTTCTATATAATTTCATTTGCTTCTTTTGCGTATCTTAGGAGGATGGTTCCTTTTACTTCTTTTGTTGGTTTACGTTATTTATTTTTATCCATAGTTGTAATGCATTCTTTTGAGGATGGTTCCATTTATGCCTTCTTTGCATTTGTATTTGCTTTTAATGCCCATTTGTCTTATCACTTGAAAGGTGTGGACATCATTTTTTCAGGTTGATTTTCCTAAAAATTATTGGCAGACATATTCAGTTAGTGTTTATTTAGACAATGTTATGTGTTTTCCTGATGTTCACACTTCACAATTGTAGGGTAAGTTGATATGGTCTAAAAAAATGATAGTTCGTGGAGCTTAAAAATGCCTAGTAGCTTAGCCGCTTAGGTAACTTTACGTCAATTTCGTTCGTTGAACTATATTTTGAATAATATAACTTTTTAGGTTAGGATGCAGTTTTTGCATTCATTTCTTATAGTTTGGTTGATAATATATTCAGCCTACCGCTGTATGGAAAAGTCAGATTAGGCATATATTGGATTGTAGTTACTATATGGTTCTGGTGCTTTATTTTCCCTTCCTTTTAGTTTGGATCGAAACAAACATTGCTAATGTACTTTCATTTTCACTCTCTTTGTAGATGTATAACTTTCTGTACCGACTGAATGGAAGGCGAAGGTTAGGGGGATAATTATAGAAGTCTCGTGGATAAATCGCAAACTGTGAGTGCCTCCCACTTTTATCCTTACCTTTCTTTGGTTGAATCATTCTGTCGATGAGTATGGCCCCGTTTAACCAGATGATGCAAACTAAATACATCAAGAACCACACTTCACAGTGTTAACTAGATTTATTGCAATTTCCCTAAATGTTTAAAAAACAGTGTGCCAAATCTATATAGAACATAAATTCAAGGATATTTCGTTAAGAAATTGATCGAGGAACTTTTTCTCATTAAGTTATAACTTCTTTCCTTTTCAAAGTCGTCTTACAGAATCTTATATAAATTTAATTCACATTTTAATATTACATTGTGAAATTGCTTATATTCTTTTCCCTGCAACATTCTAACAACACCAGCAATAAAAACAATTAAAACTTCATGAACAGGCGATTCATCAAGATGACCAAAGAAATGTGAAAAATTAAACCTCTACCTAACAATCATCAATTCCTCCGGCAAGTCAAAATGGTAGGATCATATTATCTTTAATACGTTCTCTTTTAATTTGTGAGTTTTTATTAGCATCTAGATTAGGTTGTTTGTGAGCATCCAAAAATATATGTTTGAGTTGAGCACTTGGGTCTTCTTAGATCATGTGAATATAAGTAATGGTGAATTCTTTGACTATTTTTCATATGTTATTACTCTATTTCTACTTCCTTTCTTTATTTAGTGAATCAGTGATTGCAACTGTTGGTTTTGTCGGTTTATGCTTTCCGTGTTTACTGCATAATGGCAATGCCTTAAATATAAATTGCTATTTCCCTTTTGTTGAAAATCTGCTTTGCGACAATGAACTTAAAAAACAATCATGTGTTTAAAAATCAAACTCTTTAATATGTTTAGTAAACTATATTTGGTAGTATAAATAACACTAATGTTGAATGCAAAATTACATGAACACTCCAGTTTTAGGTCAAATGCAGTAAACTCATAAATTTAGTTCGTGCTTTTCCTTCGTGATGATGCTAGGCATGTATGTTTATTAACATGTTTATAATTAAACTTTCATCTCTCATTTCATACTGTCTTATTTAGGGTGCTGAAACTTCTTTAATTATCTAGGGTGTTCCTTCTTAAAATATTATATATTCTCTAAATTACCTAGCAAGTCAGCATTCAAAAAATCAAAATCCAGTATGAAATGAGATGTTTCTTTGAAACTGGCACAGTCCTTCAATTGTTCTCATTATATTTATTTGAGATCTTTTTCTTTTGTTGAAGTCCTGCTTTACAGCAATGGACTTCAAAATTAAACATGTGTTCAAAAATCAAACTCTTTAATATGTTTGGTGTTCTATATTTGGTAGTGTAAATAACACTAGTATTAAATGCAAAGTTACATGAACACTCCAGTATTAGGTAAAATGCAGTAAACTCATAAATTGGGTTCATGCTTTTCCTTCGTGATGATGCTAGGCATATATGTTTCTTCACATGATTATAATTAAACTTTCATCCCTCATTTAATATTGTCTTATTCAGAGTGCTGGAACTTCTTAAAGTATCTGGTGTTCCTTTTTAAGATATTTTATATTCTCTACATTACCTAGCAACTCCTGAATCTCCAAAGAAAGGAACTGTACCACACAATATAATAATTCCCTATGCTTATCATCATGGTACAAGACTCATAATAATGTACATATTCTATTTTGTGTTCGCTAAAGTTGTATTACTCGATATGGCATGTCCTACACTTACCATCGAGGTACAAAACTCAGGAAAAACGCAGAAACTCAGCAGTGATGTGTATATTCTATCTTTTGTTTACTAATGCAAATGTTCTAGCATGTGATATGCTTGATATTAAACTCAACAGTGTTCTTCATTTGTTTGAAGAATCTCTTATATATACTTGCTTTGAGCATACTGAAAAAGAAATATTGTCCAGGATAAATGCATTTACAGAATGAAACATGCCATCTGCTTGATTTTAGCAAATGTTAAAGACAGAGAAGAGAAAAGAGCTGATATTCTAGCTCCAAATTATCTATGAAAAACTTCAGTTTTATTCTGAAGTGCATGTGTACTTTTATGGACTTATTTATGGACATATAAAAGGTATGGATGCCACTTTTCTCCTTTGGTTATCCAATGAAATCTTTGTTTGAACATTTTAAACCAGTTTCATTACTGTGTTGTATGTATTCTTGATCAATTGACTTGGCACATATTGAGTATCTAATACTTGAACTCCCTAGAAGTTTGATGACACATATATCATTTCTATTATATTTTTCTGAACCAGGTTGTGCCGATATCTGGCGAGACTAGTTGCGGGAAAACCACTGAGGTTATCAGCTATTTTTTTGAGTCCCCTTTTTTTTGTTTTTTGGGATACATTAGATATTTCTATGTACTTTATTGAATTTGATTCTTTTTAATATGTTGTTATTTATTGTGGATTTCATACACTCAGAAAAAATGATTGAGTATAGCTCCTTTACTCATACTGTTTATTTCCTTTGTAATGTTTTTTTTTGTGTGTGGAGATTATACCTTTCTGATGTTAATTAATAATTAGCATAGTTCAATCTTGGTTTTCTAATTATGTTATGAAGCATCAATAATATATAATATTGAATTGCTGATATGAAGTGATGATTTGGGGCAAGTTCTCATGCGAACTCTTCTATTTGTGTTTATTTGATTTCTGCATAGTTTTTTTTTATATCTCCAGTTATATGCTGAGGAATATATTATGTACACATTGGATTTTTTGGATTATCAAATTTATTTTTGTCGACTTAAGATTCCACTTCTGCATAAAGGATCAGTAGTAAGAGCATCCATAGTCGTTTGTGTGCAATTCAGTTTGGACTGTTAATACACTTTTTTTTTTGTTAAATTTGAACATTTGAACATAAATTGGTAGTTTTGTATGCTTATTTTCCTGATGAATGAGTTCGGTTGGTCAAAAATGGAGATGCCAGATATACTAAGTAAATGTAGAACAGTAGAAGTAGTATGAGGATGTTCAAACAGCCTTTGAATTGCTGGTAAAGTTTGTTAGATTATGGTTCAATGTCCCCACTCTTGCATGCGCGGGGTCACTTGCTAGTTTTTTTAAAGAAGGTAGGAAATAGATGTGGGCAACCCATTTGCAACTCATATTTGAAACCGCGTCAGATTTTTTTTCCCGAAATAGACAATTTTTTAAAACTAATTTTAAAAATAGATCACTTTAAAAATTAATTTTGAGAATACACCGGTCCTCATAGGAAGCCATACTGAACTGCGACCTCTTCGATTTCGTGGCACAACTGTGGCCTCTTTGATTTCGTGGCCGCAATTCACAATTGCTGTCCAAGTATATATCATACATATTTAGCTAATAGGCTCAGAGACTTGGAAAAAATGCTCAAGTGTAAAATGTGAAAAATAAGAGACCGTAATTGGGTGCTGCAACCTCGATAATACATAGGCCGCTCAGTTATATGGTCGATGACGTACAGTTGTTAAAACCTTCTAATACCCATTCGACTGTATAACTGATACAGCAATTGTGAATTGCGACCTCTGTAGTATCAAAGCCGCAGTACCCAACTTTGGCGGCCTATTTTTCCCATTTCATATTTGATCGAAGAAGCCGCAATTCTGTACTGTGGTCTACGAGGACAAGTCTATTTTCAAAATTAGTTTCGAAAATGGACTATTTTGAAAATTAGTTTCATAGATTGGCCTATTTCGGAGAAAAAGTCACATCGTCACTCCTCCCCACTATTTGATTTCTTTGTTTGAAATATTTCTTGGGTATAACAAAACAAAAGAAAGATCGAGGAGAAATTAGGGTTTGGCAATGGATCCCACAAATCTGCCTTCCTTACCAGAAGAAGAACAACAAGTAGAAGAAGAAGAAGGGTCTTCGTCGTCTTTGTCGTCGTTGACGACGAGCGATTCTTGTTCGGCATCGGTTTTCGATGAGGTTTCCATTCCCCCCCGTCCCGATCCTCTGTGAGTTCCCTCTACTACTTTGCCCCTTTTCCCCAATTGCTTACTTGCTTGCATTCTCACGGCGATCATCAGATCTTGATCGCATGCCATCCATCATAATATTATATGTTTTAATTTTGCTCCACGATTGGTGTGCTTGAGATTAGAGTTAGGGTTTTGATTAGGAATTTGGGGATTTTGAATTTGGAGGTGGATGTGAAATGGACTGAATGTTCTCTGCTCTCAATTGGACTCCTTAGACGAAGAAGAAGGAGAAGAAGAAGAAGAAGAAGAGGGATTGGATTAATTATTCATCCATAACCCCAATTATTACAGACATTACTAATGTTTGTAGGGGGTTAGTGAACACCATATCCTGTTCTTTTCTTAGAAGATAAAAGAGAGTCCCTTTGTTACGCAACAACACAATTACCATATATGTGACTAGTATATACGATAAAAAATGGAAATGGGCAAAAAAAACTTATCCAATCATTAGCCCATATTCTTAGTAACCATCCTTAATTCTGTCGCTCTTAAAATGCCCAACCACATATGCAGTTTCATTATATGTAGTATATGCCGCATATTGCCTTCTTGAACATTTAAGTTTACACGGGTGGCCATACTCCGCCTTTCCTTCAAAAAAGTTTTTGTGTACACACTAGCCCTCCTCATTTCTAAGCTATACATTAAGCCCTTTGTGCTTTTCATGTACCTCTACCAAATGTTTAATCTCTATTCATGGGAATCCTCCAACTCCATATATACAAATTTCTCCAAAATCCAGGTGTAACACCCTAGAAACTCATCGAGGGAGATCATAATTAGTTTTAATTGTGGATGAGCTTATGCAATAGTTGTTTCATTGAGGTGTAAAGAATTGCCAAACTGAAGATTTACTGCACTGTATGATCTAGGCAGTTAAAATCGGTTTTTGGAACTAATCGGTCTATGAGCGATTAGTGATTAATCGGTTAATCGGAAAATAATCGGGATTAAATCTGAAAAATTGTTATATATATATAACTATTTTTCTGATTTAATCCCGATTATTTTTCCGATTAACCAATTAAGCACTAATATATATATATATATATATATATATATATATATATATATATATATATATATATATATATATATATATTATCCTCATTATGTAGCAACCCGAAATTCTAGCATAAAACTATTATGAGATTATCAAATAGAAACATATAGTTATAGAGAAAAAGAAGAAAGTTCTTGGTTTGAGTTGAGTTTGGATTCTAGATGTGGATCGAGTCAGGTTTGTTGATTGGTTCCATCAAACAAAAATAATAGGGGAGGAGCAGCGTGAGCAACAAGAGGAGGAAGTGCAATAGATGCGGGCCAGGTCAAGTATGCGACAGCACAGAGGGAGCGACGGCGGGTCGGGTTTGGGTTTGCTCGAGGAAGAAGAAGAGAATCAGTTTGGGTTTGGACGAGGAAGAAGAAGAGAACGGCGACATGTCGGGTTTGGGTTTGGGTTTGCGCGAGGATCAGAAAGGGTTTGGATTTTGGATTTGGATTTAAGTTTGGGCCGAATTGAGTCCAAATATAGCAAACGAACATGAAAATTATAGGAGATTTAATCGGTTAATCGGCCACTTAAAATCGGCCTATTAACCACTAATCGGCTGATTTTAGCCGATTAAATCGCTAACCATTGAAATATTATAAATCGCTAAAAAAATAATCGCTTAGCCTCCGATTAGCGATTAATCGGGCGTAATCGGAGATTTTAACTGTTTAGTGTATGATTTTGGTTAACTTGTGAAATTTAGTGATTAGTTCTATGATCAGCTATTTCTTGGTGAAAACTGATGAAAACTTGTTTCTTCTTGCAAAGTTTCATACTTATATACTTCTCAAGTGAAGTATGTTATCCTGTTCGCTTTAAAAATGCAGGATACCACGTGGAAAATTTTCACCTTTGGAATGGTCAGATTGCTTTGATACGGAAGAAGACATTACAATACCAGAATCAAATGATGTGTGTATTATAACTTGTCTTCTTAATCGTATTAAAAGTTTAGAGGCTAAATGTTTTATTGTGTGTGCATTTTTAGGTTTTTCATATTTATCTGGCTGGATGTGAGGGACCAGTTGTTTTTTGTCTACATGGAGGTGGTTATTCAGGGTATGCATCTCTTTTTTCCGACATCTTAGGAAGTTCCATCCTAACTATGGTGCTCATGGTATAATAAAAGAAAAGAAACTTTATGTTGATTACTTGCTCCTCGCATTCTCTATTACCACAGAGCTAAATGCCTTTTATTGGTTATGTAACAAACGACTCCCTCTGTTTCAAAATATAAGTCATTCTACGTTTCTACATGACTATTAAAAAACAACCTAGGATTGAGCAAAAGTACTATATATTTTTGGTTTTTGAAGCTCATAAATGAGCCATTAATTGTACAATGTCCTATTTGCCCTCCTCTATAATTTTTATTACTTCTCTTACAAAAAAGGACAAGGGTAAAATTGGAAATCTCATATAAAGATTAATTCGGGGACATTTAAGATTGACAAGACATCTCCTTGAAAACCTAAAACCTAAAGTGACTTATATTATGAAACAAAAAAGGCTAGAATGACTTGTATTTTGAAACGGAGGGAGTATATAGTTATACCGTGCGAAAATGAACAATTGATAATTGGTTGCAACTTGTTAGTTCTTCTGTTGATGGTCACTATTGTTTTCTATCATTGAAGACAAATACTATATGGTTTTGTTCTCATATTGGATACATGGATACTTTGATACTAACTGGAAGCATGTCATAACTATCAACATATCCTAACATTTGAAGATTAATTTACATCCAAAAGATGTATAATTTTTGGATCCTTGCATTTTCGTATGATTTTCGTATGATTTTTTTTACACTTACCGAGATCCTATCATGATTGCGGTTGATAGATTCACTACCTTGCAGTTGTGAAACATTTATGGTTTTTATCATTACCTTTTTTATTATGATGAAACTGTTCGGTAATTATTAATTTATATTAGTTGAAAATTTATAATGTTGTACTCTTTTTTGGAGAGCTTCTATGTCTGTGGCATCGTGACTTGCGAGTATATTTCGGTTATGTAGTGATATAGAGATCTGGCTTCATGTGTTAGGAGGATGGTTTGTTCTTGACATTCTTATGCTATGGGAACTTATTGATACTACATTATCACCAGGTTTCGTGGTGATTAATAATCTTTTGTCATCAAGGCCATGATATTTTACATTTTCTTTAGATACAACAAATTCTTCTAAATCATCATACAAGTATGTAGGGTGATTCAGATTGATCTTGTGGGAGCTTCTACCGATTTATGTTTAATAGGCCTTTTTTACAACTATATTGCCTAAACTGAAGAATCTTTTAGCATAATACCTGAAATTCTTCTGAGCATCATTACCTTTATGCTTAATCCAAAAAAGAAAATCAGATTATGTTAATAGGCTATCTGTTGTGTTGTCTGCTATACAGATATTTACCCTTCTGATTATGTTAATAGGCTATCTTTTGCTTTATCGGCCAAAAAAATCAAAGAGAAGGCTCGGGTAGTTGCTATGGACCTGAGAGGGCATGGAAAATCATCCACCAACAATGATCTAGACTTATCTATTGATGTATGGGATCCCATCTGGTTAATAGGTCTTACTGAGCTTTGCTTAATTTTTTACCGTTTTGTTTTTGTTCTTCTTTTTCGTGTACATCTAGCTATCTTATGTATGATTTACACCAGTATCTTTTTTAAAAGAAATCTAACCAATTTAAGTCATCTGCAGACTCTGTGTAGTGATGTCTTGGCTGTGCTGAAGATGAAGTATGGAGATTCTTCACCTGCAATTATACTAATTGGCCACAGGTTATCTTTGTGATCCTGTCAAGTTTACAATTTGATTCGTATAACAGGCCAGATTTTTGGAGAACAAGTGTTCTCCTGCCTCAATAACTGACAATTTGTGGTTCTATATGGTTCTTTTAGAAAATAATTTGAAGTGTAAAATGATATTGAACAATATTATATATTTCCAAAGTGCTATTGGACAATATTATATTTTTCCAATTCTAAGAGGAAATTCCTTTGGTTGCTCACCTTTCAGTTAGTGTTCGAGTGGTGGTTGGATATTAATTTTCTTCTACTGTTCGTAAGACAATAATGTGAAAGCCCCTATCTCAAAAATTTGGGCCTGGCTATTTGAATCCTTTTTCTTTGTTGAACCTAGTAAGAGCAATTTCTGCTTAGACTTAGACTCTATAGTCATTTGAATATTGTAATTATTTTCTGTTGTGGTCTACCCATTAGTGTTTCCTTTAAATATGATCTCCATACCTTTTCTAACAAGGTTACTATTATAAATTACAATTCATATTGCATGTCTTAGAACTATTTCAAAATGACTCATCCTTTTCTTATTGAAGCAATGTTGTGCAAAGCATAGAATAGAGCAAATTGGAAAGCTAGGATGGTTTTATGCGATTTAATGGGGTTAAAGCAGAAAAAAATCACTGAGCCTGAAAATTTAAATTAACAAAAAATGAAAATTAAATAAAATCATTTGGAACACTAGGTGAATAATTCTTTCTATGTTTTAACCTTTTACTGTACTAAGCTGTTCATTGTAATGAGTATCGAACAACCACTTTCTAACTTTGTAATTTAAAAATTAAAGAATAAAGGTTAGAAAACGCAGATACCAAAGTGTCAAAAAAGAGAGAAAGAAAGGACTTACAAGCTTGAAGAAAACATCTAAAAAAGAAGTGAAAAACATGTTGTCCTGTAAGCTCTGGCAAGGTGTTGGGATAAGCAGTGAATTAAGATAAACGTGACACAGAACTGGCTAAAAAAAGGATCTCCTGTAAGCTCTTTATAATGCCAAAGCTTCTCTGTTCAAGGTTGCTTGATGATTTTCGAAAATTAGGTATTCCTGCAGGCACTTTTACATGCCAAGGCCAGAAGGCCTTCACTTCACTGCCTATTTTTTTTGCTTCTGTGCATATTTCTTTATTTCTCTCTTAGCTTTTTCTAAGTGCACCTGTATCTTATAATTTTTATGCATTCAGCATACTTCATGATCCACAAGAACTTGCAATGCAATGCTTTCCTGTCAATAAGAATTTAGAACGAACCTCCAAATCAGTGATTTTCAGAATTCTCTACAAAGGGAGATATGTTTGAATTCACATTGAGCAGATTTTTATGTCCTCTAATCATAATAGTACTCTTAGCAGGTTATACTTTTGATTTTAATTTATGATGTGCACATCATCTACACTGCTTATCATTTTAACTGCAGCATGGGAGGTTCAGTGGCTGTTCATGTAGCTGCTAAGAGAGTGCATAATGTAGCAGGCTTAGTTGTTGTTGATGTCGTTGAGGTCTGCTTCCCAACATGACTTTTTATATGTGCTTGTCTGTTGGCGTGCGTGTGTATAATGTATATTTGTATGCATCGATGTTTGTCCTCAAGAAAAAGTTGCTTGATGTTTTTTCTTTGAAATGATATGCACAAACAGGGTACAGCCATGGCTTCGTTGGTTCATATGCAGAAAATTTTATCCAACAGAATGCAACACTTTTCAACAATGGATAAAGCAGTATGTATAATGTTGCACGTCCTGTGTGTTGAAATTCCCTTTTATTCTATACTTGGATCCACTTTTTAAAGCTTTTATTGTTTTTTCAAAGTTTATTGTTTTTTCAAAGTAATCTATCACCAAATATGGTGATTCTGGGAGTAAAGATGGTTATTGGTCACAAAATTGATCTTAGAAATATCTGTTGAGTGTTGATGCAGTTGGGTATGTGAATATTTTGATTCATGCATTAAAATAGATCATCTATTGATATAATGCTTGTTTTCAAATTTGACAATTGCTGGCTGTTTATGTTAACACAGCACGCCAGCACATGGAGTGTGATAAATATTAATAGCATGGTAATTTTAAATAATTGGTGGTATGATTATGGCCACTCATACACACACTGACACACATACAAATACAGACTTGTACATGTGCGGGCCGGCAAACACACGAACACATTCTAGAAAAAGGTAAATTTATAGAAGGCAAACTTTCATTTCATTAGTTTACACAAAGCATTAATGTATAGTATATCTTACAAGTAATTTTCTAATACATCATTTACAAATTGACATACTAAATTTTTTCTAACTAAACACTTTTAAGCATAATATCTAAAAAGATATGCTTGAAAGTTTGGTAATTTTTTGACAGTTATGGCCAGTACCGAACTTCATACTAGCTTTTCAAACCATCCAGTTACTTATTTAAAAATTTATAAAGTTATACTAAAAAATCCGATACTTCCAGACGATTCACCCAATATTTCCAATAATATTGACAGTTATCAATACTAGCAGGCCAATTCTGAACACGCAAAGTGTATTCCAGCCATGCTATAAAGTTTTTTATGCGTAGACACTTGGCTCTTGATCATATTTCATATGGTAAAAAAAATTGTGTACATATTATCATTAACTGAAATCTGTTTGACAGATCGAATGGAGTGTAAAAGGAGGCTCACTAAGAAATGTTGAATCTGCCCGTTTATCTATTCCATCGACATTGAAATATGATGACTCAAAGAAATGGTAAGCACAGAATATTTGATAAATAGAGATGTAACCTTTTGACCTTCTTGTTTTTTCGTCATATTCAGGTCTGAGTATTTGTCTCTTTTGACCTTATTAATTCCTGGTAATGTGCACGTGCCATGCCCTTGTTTTTAAGACTGTCACTCTTCACAAATTACCCTCATGTACTTCAGTGTTTATTTTATATGAATGATCGTATTTGTCCCTTTTGACCTTTTTAATAACTGGTAATGTGCACGTGCATGCCCTTGTTTTTAAGACTGTCACTCTTCACAAATTACCCCCATGTGCTTCAGTGTTTATTTTATATGATTGTTTATTTTATATGAATGACACTTTCGTAAATAATTATGTTATCAATAAATTTAACTTTGCGGATATTTTGGTAACTGACAACAATTGGTTAATTAATTATAAGGATCGTTCATATAACTCCAACTTAAATATGTGGTTGAGATTGTATTGAGTGGGTTGTTTGTCCACACTTTGCCACCCAAAAGATTAATTTATTCAAAACACATTCTCTATTGAAGTTAAATGCCTCTGATTCATTAATTTGTGGCAGTTATACCTATCGGACTCCTCTTGAAGAAACAGAATGTTATTGGAAAGGCTGGTATGTGTGAGCTTACCTTTATTTGCAATTTAATTTGGTAATATTTTCAGCTTGGTGAAGATTTGGTGTTTTCCCAATTTGATTGTAACCTAAATGCTGCTTTTGTGTATGTTTTCTTTAAATTTTATGCCGTCATGTTTGTCAGGCCTACATCATTGGTAATTAGTTTTATGGGCTCAAGGGTGGAGATAACTTGTGGATCTTTTATGCTTAAATGCCAAATATTTATGTAGTTTCAGTGTAAAGTGTGATGAACTATTCTGAAATCCACCTTAACACATTTCCATACCTTTTATGAAAGAAATTCATGTGTGAGAAATTTGACCCCTTTTTATTTGCTATATTACACATACATGGCAGGTCAACGATACAACATGTTCCCACCACGTGACTGAACTCTAAAGAAGAAAAAAGTATCATTACGTGTACACAAGTATGTATGCATGCATATGCTTTAGATATTGACTTTTAGATTGGGTTTTTATAGGCCTATGGATGCTTTCGGATCATATACGGATTGGATATTGGTTAAACCACCATCTGTATCCACATTGTATCCGCATTCCAAAGTCAGATTCTAATACGCATAGGGACATGACTCGAAAAAAGAATATCAATGTCCGTATCTGCAAATTTCGGATACAGATGCAAATCGGATATGATCTATCGAATACATATATAAATTCAGACATCAAACATATACTTTTGGCTATAATTTCCCCCTAACTAGTACTCAAATACGTATATCATTGAACCGGATTTGGATAACATATGAGTATGTTCAAATTTTACTTCTAATTACAAATAAGAAATTAGTACAACAAAAAAAGATCAATATAAATTTATTTAGTATACATGATCACTCTAGGAAACATGGGTACGTCCAAACACCCAACATACTTGTGTCGGGTGCGTATCGGGTGCCGATACTCTTTGGGTACTACTGGGTGCGTACCCAAGGATTTAATACATTTTTTGCAACTTTTAGACACAATTATGGTTAGATAAATATTTGTGGCCCTAGTGTAAGTTCAAAAACTTGATGTTTTATGTTATGCTCAAACACAAAACAAGTATATCCAATGTTTTGATAATTAGATTATTAATTGTTTTCTTCATAATTGCTCATAATTATAATGTATTCTTATAATTCTATGAAATGGTCCAAATATTTGCAATTTTAACAAAATAAATAAATAAATATTTATATATAATATAAAATATGTTATATTTAACGTACCCACCAACGCACCCATATCCTACTTTTTTATAAAATTACGTATCCTCGTATCCGCACCTCGTAACCGTATCTGTGCTTCATAGTGAGAACTGCTATAAAAATTTGGGGAGGTGGAGGCATCATTGGAGTTGAGAGAAGAGGCGTATAGAGTTTTGAGACTTGAGGGTTGAGAGCGGATGTTGGGGGGATGTTGGAGAGGAGGTAGGAGAGGTGCCACTGGTAGAGTGGTAGAGACTTGGAGTTGGAGATTGAAGGAATTGGGGGAACTCTTGAACGGGTTTGTATTGATTTGAGGGACCAAATGAAGTGGAATAATTAAAGTCAGTGATGGAAAACTAACCCTAAGATAGAGAATTTCCAAGATTCTTAATGGATTAATTTTACCAACATGTAAGTGCAGATCAAAGTTGGGAATTTTAACAGTAAACAAGTTTGATGGATTTTCAAGAATTGAATCAGGTGTAACAGTCCCAATTAATAATTCAACCTTACGATCAATAATTAAATTCCTATGTGTTTAGCAAGTAATAGGTTCAATATCGATTCGTACTCTATTCAGGCATGTGGAACACTCAATCTCAGTTATTTTTGTGGACGACAGGCAAATCAGATAATATACTAGATAATGAGGCAGTAGAACACAAATATGGAATAATGGAAAGAGTATACCGAATGCGAAGAAAACCAGCGTGGATCTCGGAGTTGGACCGACCACTAAGAACTCAGCAACGGAAGCAACAAAGCCAAAGCAGTTGTCAGATCCGGCCGACGGCAGGTTGATGGCGTGCGGGGGCGTCGTCATCGGCGAGGTGCGATGGGGTGGTCGGCGTCGGGATGGCAGTCGAGGGCGTTGGGTCAGGGAGCGGGGAGGAGGCTGTGGTGAGGGTCGAGGTTAGGGTTCGGAAAGGGATTGAGGTCGGGAGTGGAGGAGGAAGGAGGTGAGGGCGGTGGGACTTGGGTTGTGGGGATGGGTCGATGTCGAAGGCGGTGGTAGGGGAGTTGGGTTCTTTTGGATCTGGATTGGGGTAAGGAAGAGGAAGAAGGTGAAGGAGGGAGGCGGCCGGTGTTATAGGGTGATTAGGTTTTGGATTAGGGATTAGGGTTTGAGTTTAGTTGGGGGATTGTTTTTAATTTGGAGGTAGATTTTAGAGTTAATCACTAACTCTAAAATTGTATTAGGATTTATCACAAACCCTAATAATTTAGATCTCAGTTGTATCACACAAAGGAGAGAGAGGAAGAGCGAAAACTCAACACAATTTTTTTAATCAAGAGTGGCATATCTTCTCATTCATCTCAAGGCCTTTAAATAGGCTCAAAATATATCTTGATACAAATCTCCAAAATATTCTCAAAATCTAAAAAATACAAAAAAGATTACATATGGCTATAATTGCCAGAAACAAAAATAGTACTGAAATAAAAATCCTAAACTAAATAAAGCAGCTGCTGAAGACGCTGCCTGCGTTGATAGAAACGCCCGAATTGTCTCGAACCAATGTCCTCATCAGTCAGTAAGTGGAATAATTCACAAATGTTAAGTAACTACTACTTAATGAAGTGAAAAACACACTTGATTAATATAACTGTATGCTTGAGTACATATAGTTAACTACTTAACATATAACTTATAATATTATATTATATATATATAAATTTACATATGATACTATGTGGATACGGATATTCGATCCTCTTTTTTTTATATCCGAATCCTCTCCCGTATCTGCGTCTGAGTTTTTAAAAGTTGGATATCCGAATCCTCATCCGTATCCGACTGGTTTTGGGTTTTCCATATCCATGAATCCGCAAAATTTTTGGATACAGATCTAGATCTAGTCGAATGTATTCGTATCTGAGAACATCCATAATAAGCCTCAGTTTCCTATTTGGCATTTTGAAAATGAATTCTAATATATTTTGGGCGTATATCGGCCGATCCAATGTCGCCTGATAGAGAGGAAATAATACTATTAGGGTTCATAAGACAATTTGTTTCAAATTCAAACTGAAAATGAATCCAAACTTGGTTGATCCCAGAGCTGATGTACTCTCAATAAAAACTCTAGACTATTAATATCCAACACTCCCTCCTAATTCTCTTCGTCATCTCTTCCTCTTCGTTTTGTTCGTGTTCGTTGCGATCATGTCCTCATTGTTTCGTTGTCGTCTTGTTTCGTTGCCACCGCCTCTGTCCGTCTTCCTCTCGTTGCATCCTCATGTTTTTTTTTCGTGAGTCCTTGACTTTATAACATAATGTAAAAACTCTCTCTCTCTCTCTCCCCCATTCTGCTTGATTCCCTTGAGATATTAACATATGCCGACTATTTTTTTTTGTTGCTACAGTTTAAAATTTTTGGTGTTATTTGGTTGTTTTGTTGATGGTTATATACACGTTGCCAAAATTTTTGATGTTTATTTAAAAAGACCTAAGAGTTTGCATTAGGGTAGTTATTTTGTTTCAAACATGGTTTCCCTTCTTTTTAAAGTCGTGCTCTATTTTTTCTAAAAGAGTTGGTTATGGTTTCTTATCTTTAATGCCATTGAGAATACTCTCTTGCTATATATGCGACCTCACTGCCTCTTATACGTAAATGCAAGAAACACGTGATGACAGAACTTGGGGAGATATGAATTAGAACGAGTATATCATGTCTCCATGAAGTTGTTTTTATTTATTTATTTAAACAAATTATTAAGACTTTGTATGGTTGATGATTTGAATAATGAAAATTAGTTTAGATTATTGATGAGGGTAAAAATGGCGGACGATTTGCACCACTCGATCCTATCACAAATCTCGAGGAGATCCCATAACAGCTCGTGGGCGGCTTATGGGCCCATTGCCTAAGTCCAACCCAACATGAATCGGGTCCCTCCCCCTAATCAGGGGATCAGGGAATATTCCCTAAATCAAGCTCTCACTAGCCTATAAATATAGCCCTACCTCTACAGTAACTAGGTAATACTATTTCACCACTTTAGCCTCTCTTAATCTTGTGGTTATTGACTTAAACATCGGAGAGTGTCGCTGGGAGTCCTCCTGACGTTTCAGATTTTTTTGCAGGTATCCGGCGACCATCAATCAGTCCCAGATCCACCAAATTCGATCACACATCAGCATCACGGTAGGGTCAGATCGGTGGCCGAGGTCGGAGTTTCCTCTTCCTCAAAATAACTCGTTATCTGTGCTCCCACACCCGAAAACAAGTAGCATTAGATTGGCGCCGTATGTGGAAAACACAGATATGAGCTCTTCTTCAGACTCTACTCAGTGATCAACGCTTCGTATGGCTCCTAAAGCCAAGAAGATCCCACCCGAGGGGCATCAGTCTGACCCCCCTCCACCTCCTCCTCCGTGCCCGACGCGAAGTCGAGCGACCACTTAAGGATCGCGGCAGCCGTAGGAACAAGGGCCGCAGAAACCCGCCCCGAGCGCATCCCACTCAGTAGCGCGCGAGGTTGCTTATCCGGTGGTGTCTGATCTAAGAAATGTCATCAACAACCGCCAGAATGAGGAAGACCTCCGAAATTGTCTCAGCCGATCCCGATATAGAAGGGAGCCCTCGAACCACAATCCGAGTTGAAGCCACCACTCCTCTCATGGTCGAGACAGAGAACACAGCCGCTCCTCGAGGGACCGTCGACCTCGGAGGTCATGTGACGAGGGTGGAGTTCAATGAGTTCCGGGATGAAATCCTCCGGGCCCTCCGAGGTGGGATCCGGACCGAGCATCACACTGATCGATCAGGATGGTCTGAGAACGGGAACGACGAGTCCCACGGGTCAACCTGATCCGAGGGACGGGAAGACCCAATCCTCAAACGATTGCAAGAAATGGAAGATCGCCTCGCTCAGATCGGCGAAGGGTGGAGATAGTCCGAAGAGATATTGGTCGAACAGGCCACCCTTCTCCTATATCCTCGATTCACCCGTCTTGAGGAGTTTCAAACCTCCACCTTTCGAAACCGATAACGGAGAAACAGATCATGCTGATCACGTTGAGGGCTTCAAAACCCTTACAATGAATCACAGCGCCTCGGATCCTCTTCTCTGCCGTGCGTTCCTAGCCACCCTGAGGGGTCCCGCATGGGAATGGTTCACCAAACTCGCCCCAGTTCAATTTACTCCTTCTACCGGTTCGAGGAGAATTTTCTTGCTCACTTTGTGACCTGCTGAAAGGCTGAGAAGACGAGCACCTCCTTACTAGACCTCAGACAGAATGACGGGGAATCCCTTCGAGATTTCGTCCAGGGGTTTAAGGCCGAAGCACGGTCGATCACCTCCGTCGACGCTGGGGTAGCAGCAACGACATTTCGACACAATGTCCGTCATGACTCGTTAAAGACCTCCCTAGCCAAGAAGCCACCGATCGACTTTTTCGACCTTCTCCATAGGGGTGAGAAGTACATCCGGGCCGAGGAGGCCCTCCACCCATGGGGTCGGAAAGGATCCCCTGCTAAAGAAAGAGGAAGACGGACAAACTCCGAGCCTCCAAATAAGGCCCAGAAAGACGCCTCGGGGCAGTGGCGTCTCCCCCCGCATCTGCGGTTCGATAAGTTCACTCCGCTCGATGCGAGCGTGTCAGCTATCCTGATGGAAATAAATGGTGACGATATGCTCCAACACCTTCCTCGGTCCAACAATGTAGCGCTCCGAATCCCACTATCGGAAATACGTGACACAAACCAGAATATTTTCCTTCGAATGCATCTCAACACAGTAATAATACAAAAATTTAAAATTTTTTATTCTCAAATAAAATTATTACATCATCAATTACAATCATTATCATGTTCTCGAAAAAGAAATACAAATTACATTAAACTATTACAAATTCTCCTGAGTAACCGCTATCGCCTGCCCTTCGGAGCGGTAGTCAACTGATCTTCCACTAGAATTCCACTTAGTGGTCAATCTGCTTCCTTGATATGTGCTACGTGGCTCAAGTCCCCCGCTATGCTACTCTAATTCTTCCGCAACTCCTTTATTTGCGAGGATGTCCATGGTTATTCCACTTGGATACTCTGCTGGCCTTGAGTCTTCTTGCATTCGCAATCCGGCTTCCAGCACCTAATTAAGTGGGCACATCACTTCATATACTGATGCAATTCTGATAATACCAGCGATCTCCAAACACTGTACATCACAATCAGTCTTTGATGGAAAAGGAAACGTGCATCCTAATTATCTAGTGTCTGTGTATGCCATGACCTGAAGTCTAATGCACAGTACAATGTGTAGAAACAAATGCACTTAATCTAATGTCAGCAAGACTTTGAACACGCCTGCATCCCATATTACATACGCTTCAAATCAAGCCATCTTCTCCAGTTTAGGGTTTCGAACCCTCGCCATGCAATGCATTCTACTATTGTAGACTTCTTATTCCCGATAAGTACAACATGATTGAGGAGGTTGCAAGATTTCGGGCTGTCCCCGTTTACCACTAATAACCGGCGTACCGAACCTCACTCAAAAGTCGTGACGAACTACAAGATACCTCGTACCAAGTGGCGCTGAAGACTCATAGGGAACCCCACCTATGGCCTGTTCGTGTCCACCAACATAGAACCAGGAACATCCTGTTCTTATCAAGGTACCTCAGGAATTAACAGAGCGAGATACGGCTCTCATGTTCTCGACTAGTGAGAAGACACAACTCGTATCTCTTTGACAGGGAAGTGACAACCTTGGTTATCACCGCCTAGTGCTGGTCCTTAGAATAAATCGGATTATAGGGTATCACCCCTAACACCAATTCGTTCCTTAAGCGGCAATGGTAAAGAAAATAATTAAAATAATAGATGCTACCAAAATATGCTGTATATTCGAAATATGCACAGTGTTTTAACAAACGATTGAGCCCGACTGGTCTGTCAAAATAGTAACTAATCATGACGAATCGACATTCATCGATTGCCAACACTTCCGTAAGTTCTCGACCCATATCCCCTGCCCGTGATCCTCAGCGAGCAGTACATCGGCACCCAATGGATGCCTTAAACCCGTGAATAAAGATAAACATACACAAACTCCAACACCCGACCATTGACAGAATCAGGGCATAAAAAATGCAAATCATAATTAATTTCAGTAATACCTAGGTCAGAAAAGGATCTGACCTGGTATAATTATCCAAACACCGGCGACCCGATCTCCATCGTTCGCCACCACTTCTGACTCAGATTGCATCCAGTATCCCGCCCGTGATCGATTATTCATTGGGTAAGAATTCGTCGGTGCACGAGGGATGATTATCCAGTTCTTGAGGCGGAAGAATTCAATTCTTGCCTAAGGATTTTTAGTCGTAGGGTAATACCTTACCCTAGACGATCCCCCAAACAACTCAAATCAAAGCAATCCATCACACACATTTAGACAAGCTCAAAACATGATAGAATCAAGTATTTCAAACATATAAATGCTACTAACACACAAGTCCAAGACTTAGGTGTAGAACAAATTGACCTATTTGTCAAAACATACAACTACTACTAAGATTGAATCCCTCTAGTTAAAAAAAATTCATAACTTCTAATCCACAAACTGGAATTTCATGAATTAATACTCTTTGGGAAGCTCAGAGTGTCTACTTCAATTCTCTAGTTAATCAATTTCTCAGATTCTAACCACACAGGGCTAGAAAATCACAAATTCTCAGACATGCTAATTATGAACTTACAGCTGCTGCTTCTTGCCAATGTCATAACAACTCGCTCACTTATCGAAATCACATGATTCTGGGTTTTATGGAAAGCTATGAGTGTCTACTACAACTTTCTAGTTAATCACATGCTCAAGTTCATCCATTAAAGCACTATAAAAACTCCTATTTTCGTCAGGTGTGCACATGAAAATTAACTTACTCTACAAAAACATAGTCTTCTACTTGGAATGGATCTGTCTAGAACTTAGAAAAATCATATCTTTCAATATACAAACTGGAATTGCATGATTATAAATGTTTTGGAAAGCGAAGACTCTACTACAAGTTTCTAGTTGATCATTTATTTAGATTCTAAACACAGTTGCAGAAAGGCTCAAGTGCACAGACCTACTAAATCTGAACTGAATATGAACATAGTTTATTAAATATCAATATCAATTCAACCATAACTCCAATATTTATCAAAGTTAACATTCATGAACTACACATACACAAGTTCTTCATATCCAAAAATCTCATCAAAATTGAAGATATTCAAAGAGTTATGCCCTGTTGAATTTGGTGGAAAACAAATTTTGTTTTCAGACAGTGAGCCAAATACTCTTTCACAAACTAATTTTAAAAACCCATCAAATGTTGTCTAGAAATTCTAAAATTTTAGATACATGGTCTAGTCACACATTAGATGCTACATTAAAAATTTCATTGCAAGACCATATACCAAAAAATAGTTATGATTTATTGAACTTCACTTTTGAAACAGTGGCTCTAGACCCAGTCGACCAAATCAATTTTTAAATATATCAAATAAATTCAGAAAATTATGAAATTTGAAACGATTGTTGTTAACGCATTCAAGATCCTCTAAATAAAATTTGGGCTCAAGATATCTTACCAATTCCGTAATATGAATTTTTAAACATCACCTCATAACAAGAAATACACAGTTTCCCTTCTGTTTCTCTGTTTCGAAAAGAATCATTTTAATGAACCATCAAATGAACCCCAAAAATTATGAAAAAAATTGAGTATGCTCTAGGCTCATATTAGAACATGCCATAAAAATATTAAGTATAGATTCTAAGCCATTTGCAAGCGAGAAATTTCCTAATTACTCAGCATAACATATGCACTTTAAACTTAAACATGGTATCAATTGCACTAACATATAAGCATATGTTCTTATAATTTTTCAAGCACACAAGCATGGTATAAAACTTCTATGAGCATCCTACACACAATTTTCATTTAAAAATAAATTGAAGTTAGAAGAACGCCCACCTTATGAAGTTGATTGAACAAATTGCTTTGTTGGCTCCTCCTTAGCTCCTTCCATCTTGAATAAAAACCTACAAAAAATGGAGATGATGAAGGCTAGACACTCTTTCATTTTCACTCACTCTCCTTTCTTTTAGCTTTCTTCCTTTTTTCTCTTTTTTTTTTTGAAGAACCTAGAATGAAAAATGGAGAAGGAAAGAAAAGGAAGGGGTTTTAATGGAAATGGAGAGAGAGGGGAAGGGGGTAGGCCGGCTAGGGGTATAGGTGGATGAAGATGAGGGTGATGGAGGGTGAGGATGAGGGTGTGAGTGAGTGGAGGGATTGAATGGCTAAGATCTTGCCAACACACAATTGCTAGAAACTTCAAGTTGCTTCTTGGTTGCTTCATGAAGAAATTTTCATGGCAACTCTTGGCCATTGGATCTTATCAACATACAACCAAGATGATCAAGAGGGTTACATAACCCTAGCTAAGCTAACCCTAGGTTAAACAAAACCCTAACCCTTAACCTTAATCAAAAGCACAACCATGTATATTTAATTCAATTATATATATGTATATACATAGCAAAATATATTCATAGAATATATATGGACATATTCACATTCAAAATAATTATAGATACATATATCATATATGATCCAATATACAATCCAAACTATATATAGATCTATATATATTCATGTTAACAAATAAAATATTTATTTGTTGCATATAAAAATATATTATAAAAATTATTATTTTCCCCAAAGATTGTCTCGTTAAAACAATCGGGATAATATTCATAATTTAATTGAGAAGATATCCCGATTCAATCTTTATCGGGTTCATAATGGCTAATATATCTGAATTTTTTTAATTAAAACTAATAATTATTAGAAAAATATATAATCGCGTACATTTTTTAAATGTGCACGGATTACAATGCATAATTATATACTATTTTGCGGGGTGTTACAAACAACCCCAACAAGAAGTGAGGCCGGAGGATCGAATGCCCTTTGCATCAGGACCATGGCCACGAAACCGATAACTGCTGAGCGCAGAAGAACGAAATCGAGGCCCTCATCCAGAGGGGATATCTTGCCAAAGTCACTCGGAATGGTCCGAGTGTTGCAGAATCTACCACAACTCGTAGTGCTAATAGCGGAACTTACACACCACAAGCAGTAGAAACTTCCCAAGAACTCGATGAATCATGAACAAGCCACCACAATAATCGTAAGATCTTGCCAGAACACAATAATATGCAGAGATGACCAATATTTCTTATTCCCAAAAAATACAATGATTACAAAGAGATTACAACTCTCATTCTCTCTCCCTCACTTTTGAAACACTCGGCACAATTCTCACTTGAAATTGAACAATGATAACGGTTCACCAATTCTCTCTAATCAGTTATGCAAACCCTAGAGTCTACATCCACTTATATAGCCTTCAAGTAAACCCTAAAAGATGAACACAAATACAACTTATTGGATCCAAAATTCGAAAGCCCAAATAACACAGTGCCGATTTTGCTCGATTGCATTTTGGGTCGGTCGACCACAACTTGTCAAGCCAACACCTTGAAGCATGACCGGTCAACTGCACGGTCGACTGTTCCGCTCTTTGTTGAATCCTGTACACTCGAAGAACTTCTTTCAGCCAAGACCGGTCGACCGCACTCCCGGTCGGTCGATCGCAACCCATCCAGCGTCATTCTTTTACTTGCAGTCTTCATCTTCTCTTCTTCTTCATCTTCAAATACTCCGTGCCTACGTGTATTTGAGGCCACAATCCTAACAATCTTCCACTTGGACCAAATATACAACGCTTCAAAGTTATTGTAATCTTCACCTCATATTATCTTTGCCAATCTCCTACTTTCGTGCAAGACCCAAGTACTCCCTACTCTCATGAAGAACACCTCCGCCACTTCACCACGTGGAGTGCACCAACCTCCCATGTCGGATTCCATGTTACAAGACTCCCCAACTCGCAGAATCTCTATTAACACCGAACATGGTTCATAGCCTTTCAATGCACCCTCTGCACTAGAAGTTTCCGTGGATGACACCTCCACAAAATCTGTAGTGTGTTCAACCCCTACAGCCCCATTTCGGTTACCCTCATTAACATCACCCTGTATATCGATACTAGTGCTCTCTATCACACAAGAGCGACTTGAAGCTTCACTGCCATATCGCAAAGTACCCTTACTGCATCAACGTCTTACTTTCTAGGATCACTCTCATGGCTAGCAGCTCTCACTAAATTAGTAACCTCTGAATTTTCACAACTGAAAGGACTCGGTTACACCCCACAACCTACTACTCGATTCTGGCTGAGAGTCAACTACGGGAGAAACGCTCCTCACGTCTCTAAGCAAATACATCGTTCCCTCACGCTTTCTTTTGTAATCACCCTTGAACCTGCAGCTATACGCCACTCTCCACTACCAACTGTAGTAGACAACCCCTCTTTATTTAGCCTTCCAATTGAGATAAGATTTTTCTTCAAGTTTGGAACATGTATTGTCTCCCGCAAGACAACACTGATCATCATTGGCTTTTCTGCGAACAGTACCAACCCCTCGTATAAGACACCTCTGTCCGTTCCCCACGATCACATCTCTAAAAGAACCCTCCTTGTGGTCATTAAATCTCTCTCATCGGAGTGTAATGAAAAGAAGCTCCCGAATCAATGCGCCAATCTCGCATGCCCAACTCCTCTCTAGTTGATAAGCGTAACTCTTCAATTTTATCGGACACCACATTGGCTTTCTTCGGTTTGACTTCGGTTTGTTCTGCTTCCTCTTCATATATGCCTTACAATTGTGCATCATGTGACCCCTCTTGTGACAATACCAACACTTATGTTCATGTCCACATCGCTCTCATTAGACCCACTTTCAGATGAACTACTGTGATTCTTTTTTCTTCGACTGCTCTTTGATCTCTCACGTCGCTTCTCAACTGACATAGCAGAATCTCTAGAAGATGACGATGGAAATCTCCCATTTCTCACCCTTCTCACATCCTCGTTCAAAATGCTACTTACCACATTTTGTAGAGTTGTCGAATCTGTCAGTACCTGTAATAGTCGGTTCCACCGTACCATAATTATAGGGCAAAGTAGATGAAAGTAACAATGACTGTTCCTTCTCTAAAAACTTCAATTCTGTAGCTTCCATCTGGTTGTAAACCATACAGTAATTGTTCTCATGTTTTGCTACTGAACCCCCTCCTTCAACTTCATATTAACCAATTTCTTCAGATGAAGAATTTGATTAGATGCCGACGGTTTCTCATACCTATCTGTGAGAATCTCCATAGCCTCTTTTGTGGTTTTTGCCTTCAAGATATGAAATAACACCTTCCTACTCGGTCCCAACTGAATCTGTCATAACGTTTTTTGATCCAAATGATTCCGCTCTGCTTAGACCTTCACATCCTTGTCTCCACCTTACGACTTCTCATCAAACAACATACCATCTAGATTTTTCTGATGAAGATAAGCTATCATCTGAATCTTCCACATCGCGAAGTCACTCGCATCGAATCTCTTGATCTTCGACTTGCTATTGGCCATCTCGAACCCAGTGATCTGATACCACTTGGTGCGGAATATACCTCAACTTGTAGTACTAATAGCGGAACTCACACACCACAAGTAAAAGAAACTTCCCAAGAACTAGATGAACCAAGAAGAAGCCACCACAATAATCGCAAGATCTCATAAGAACACAATAATATGCAGAGATAACCAATACTTCTTATTCCTGAAGAAATACAAAGATTACAAAGAGATTATAATTCTCAATCTCTCACTCTCACCTTTGAAACACTCAGCACAATTCTCTCTTGAAGTTCAACAATGATAACAACTCACCAATTCTCTTTAGTCAGTAATATAAACCCCAGAGTTTGCATCCACTTATATAGCCCTCAAGTAAATCTTAAAAGATAAACACAAATACAATTTATTGAACCTGAAAGCCCAAATAACATAGTGCCGATGTCGGTCGACCGCACTTTGGGTGGGTCGATCGCAACGTGTCAAGCCAACACCTCGAAACATGACTAGCCGGCTGTTCCGCTCTTTGTTGAACCCTGTACACTCGAAGAACTACTTTCCTTTCAGCCAGGACCGGTTGACTGCACTCCCGGTAGGTCGACCGCAATCCCTCCAGCTTCATTCTTCTACTTGTTGCTGTCTTCCCATGCTATCTTCGTCTTCTCATCTTCTTCAAGTCAAAGTATTCCGCGCCTACATGTATTTGAGGCCACAATTCTAACTATCTCATTTGGACCAAATATACAGTGCCTCAAAGTTTGTCATCTTCACCTTGCATTATCTCTGCCAATCTCCCACATTCATGGATCAGGGAAGAAGACGGAGCCCAAAAGTCCATTTACTATGTTAGCAAAATCCTCTGCGACGTCGAACTTTGATACACTAAGATAGAAAAGGTCGCCTACGCCTTGGTCATGGCTGCATGAAAACTTCGTCCGTATTGTTAAGCTCAATCCGTCCAGGTCCTTACGGATGAGCCACTAAAGCAAGTCCTCCATAAATTGAGACCTTCGGCCGCCTGATCAAATGGTCCATCGAGCTGAGCCAGGACGACATCAGCTATAAGTCGACTTTGAGGATGCCTCTGTCGTCAGGATCCCTCGAGAAATGCAGTCAGGCAGACGCTCTATCCAAATTAGCATTCTCATCCGAAGGTCTAGATTGTACAGTCCTGGTGGAGGTCCTTGTTCAACCAAACATTGGCAAGTAAAACTCCGAATTCGTCTGTCTCGACTCACCCACCCAACCACCAATCTGGATGGATCCGATCATGAACTACCTAAGAAGTGGGGAAATTCCCCAAGATGCCTTCGAGGCTAGGAGGATCCGGGTCAGGGTTGGGAAGTTTGTACTTATCGAAGGCATGCTCTTCAAGCGCTCCTACATAAAGACCGACGACAGACCCTACCTCCGATGCCTGTCAGCGGAGGAGGCCAAGAATACGCCCGAGGAAATGCACGCAAGAATCGGCAGTTGCCACATGGGCAGCAGATCCCTTTGCGAGGAAAGTACTCAACCACATGTACTACTGACCGATCCTCCTGCAAGACGCTCAGAACCTGGTAAAGAGGTGTGGCCCTTGTCTAAGGTTCTCTTCAGTCTGACATTTACCCCATGCTAATCTCAAGTCGCTCGCTAGCCCAGCTTCCTTCGCCATGTGGGGGATTGATTTGGTCGGACCGTTCCCCAAAGCTACGAGTCAAAGATGCTTCCTCATTGTGGCTATCGATTATTTCACGAAATGGTTCGAGGCAGAGTCTTTGACATCTATCACTGAGCACCAGGCCCAATAGTTCTTTTGGAAGCTTATCGTCTGCCGATTTGGGATTCCTCGGATCCTCGTCACCGACAATGTTACTCAGTTCCCCAGGAAGGGCTTCCACAAATTTTGTGATGACCTAGAAATCCAGCGGAGGTTCTCCTCCATCTCACACCCTAGTCCACCGGCCAGGCCGAGAACGCCAACTGACAAATCATGGCCTCAAGAAGAGACGACAAATCTCCCAAGTGACTGTGGGTCGATATGCTGCCCAGCGTACTGTGGTCCTATCACACGACCAAGAGGATTCCTACGGCGAATCCCCTTTCAACTTTACCTACGGCGAATCCCCTTTCAACTTGACCTTCGACACTGAGGCAGTATTTCCCCTGAAAATCGGGTTGCCATCGCCACGGGTTATGAGCTTTGACGAGGATTCAAATTCAGATGGCCTCAGGGCTAACCTGGACCTCGACGAAGTTCGCGAAAGGGCGGCCATAAGAAAAAATGTCTTCCAAAAGAGGATAGAACGATCTTACAATCAGATGCTTTGGGCCGCCATTATCTATGAAGACGATCCAATTCTCAGGCGACTCGAGATATCCTAACTGAGCAAAAAGGGGAAACTCGCGCTCAATTGGGAAGGCCCGTATAGGGTTTCCAAGGTGGTCTGTTTAAGCAAATACCGACTTGAAGACCCGGGGGGTTGGGTAGTCAAGAGGACCTGGAATGCCGAGTACTTGATAAAATTCTACGAAGTCCCTTCGGAATGAGGGCCCAAAAAGCCCACGCATGTACTTACCCTTCGGCACCAATGAATAAAATTTAATTTTCATTTCAAATTCAACTTATTGGATCACTTGCAATGGGCATCCGGGGTCCGACCTTGAAGGTCATCTCCTTCGGCTTGGCATCCGAAGCCGAAGGCTTCAATACCAAAATTCTCAGTCCGATCCCCTCGGAACGGCATTCGACAACGAAGGCCTCAATGCCAAAAAGACCTTGAAGGACATCTCCGGCCTGGCATCCGACGCCTAATGTGTCAACGCTAAAGATCCCCAAAGGATATCTCCTTGGGGTGGCGTTCGACGTCGAAGGCTTCAATGCCAAAAATCCGTGAAGGATCCCCTTTGGGATGGCATCCAAAGCCGCAGGCTTCAATGCCAAAGACCTCGAAGTAACCGGTACCCTTCATCATCATTGCTTTCCGTCTCTATGATGCCTCTTTTGCACTCGAGGTGTTGGAGATGGCGATGAGCTGAGGCGCAAGGCGGCCATGAGTGGAGTTGCTGGTTGACTCGGGGCGGGAGCTGATGCTGAAGTGCGAGACGACCACGCGACGGCTGATGAATGGCAATAACTAATGCTAAAGTGCGAGACGATCACAAGGGAGTTTATGTGGTAATTTACTTGTTTTGTTGTACTTGACTTGCTAATTGCAGACTGACTACCACCCCCTTTGTAATCATATCCCTTTTTAAGGAAAGTATTTTGCTCCAACTTTTTGTTTGCACGAGTGTCGTTTGCACATTGTTTCTTGATTTGTAAACTCTTGGCATCGGATGCCTTCCCGGGGGGATGGGTCTGAAGGGACATCAAGGATTGCGCTGAAGTCCTTTTGACGTTGCACCTTTGGCATCGGATGTCATGCCGAATTAGATGTCCTTCGAAGACTTTGGCGTTGAAGCCTTCCGCGTCGGGCGCCATCTCGAAGGGGTGGGTCCGAGAATTGTGGCATGGAAGCCCTCGTCGTCGGATGCCATGCCGAAGGAGATATACTTCGAGGACTTTGGCGTTGAAGCCTTCGACGTTGGATATCCCGAAGGGGATCCTTCAGGGAATTTTGGCGTTGAAGCCTTCGGTGTTGAACGCCACCCCGAAGGAGATATCCTTTGGGGATCTTTGGTGTTGACACCTTCGACGTTGGATGCCAGGCCAAAGATGTCCTTTGCAGATTTTTTTGGCGTTGATGCCTTCGTCGTTGGATGCCATCCTGAGGGGATGGGTCTGAGAATTTTGGTGCCATGTCGAAGGAGATGACCTTCAAGGTTGGCCTCAGATGCCCATCGCAAGTGATCCAATAAGTTAAATTTGGAATGAAAATTAAATTTTATTCATTGGTTGCCGAAGGGCAACTACATGCGTGAGCTTTTTGGGCCCCCTTTATTAGTGAAGACCCCTAGGGAACTTCGTAGAATTTCATTAAGTGTTCGGCGTTCTATGTCCTCTTGACTACCCTGCCCCCGGTCTTTAAGTCGGTATGTGCCTGGATGGACCACTTTGGAGACCTTATACGGGCTCTCCCAGTTGAGCGTGAGTTTCCCTTTTTGCTCGGTTCGGATATCTCGAGTTGCCTGAGCACTAGATTGCCTTCCTTGATGATGATGGGTCGGACCTTCTGATTGTAAATCGTTCTATTCTTTGTTGGTAGACGTTTCTTCTAATGGCCGCCTGATGTAAACTTAACCTTAAGTAGAGAATTTTCAAGAATTTTAAGAGATTAAATTTACCAATATGTAATACAAATTAAGTCAGAAATTAAACTACCTTTTGATTTGATGAATTTTCAAGATATGAAATAGTTTAACGAGCCCAATTAAAGATTCACGTCTAACAATCAACAACTATACTTGATCGTTCTTTGCATGTAAGATATGCAATAATGATTCGTATTCTAATTAACAAGTAGAAGCACACACATTCAATATTTGTGGACGACAAATAATTCTGATAATAATCTAGAGATGATAAAGCAGTATCACAAATATCCGAGAAGTGGAATAGTTTACCGGGGTCGCGGATAGGGTGCTACGGTGGAGGAAGACGGTTGGGGATGTTAGCGACTGTTGATGGTGGCAACAAGAGAAAGTTGCGGCACTGGACGCAAGAGGTGATGCTCGGGGCCGACATCGTTGGTGGTGGGTGAGGGCAGCACCGACAAGGTGAAGAAAAAGGGGATTTAGGGTTAGGATTTTGAGTTGAATTTGGGGATTTGGGGTGATGTTGATGGTCGGGTGTAGGAGGACGACCAAGGATTTTGGAGGTGGAGGAGGCGTCGGGGTGGTCGCTCGGGTGGTGGCGGTGGTGGTTGAATGAGGAGGAAAAGGGGCGAGTGGGGATGTGGATTTCGGGAGGAAAGAGAGGGCTTCGGGGGGGGGGGTCGACTGGAGGAGGGTGAGGGGGATGCAAGAGGTCAGTGAAGAGAGGGGCGGGGAGATTAAAGAGGAAGGTTTGGGGGTGGCGGCTAGAGAGAGAGGGGGTTAGGGGTTGAGAATTTGTATTATAGTTTTAGAGTTTATCACAAACCCCTAAAAATTTCATCTCAATGTCACACAAAAAGATGAAAGGAGAGCAAAACTCGATCAGAATAATTTTTAGTCAATGAAAGCATTGTTTTTTTCATTAATCTGGAGGCCTATATATAGGCTCAAAACAAATCTTAATACAAATCTTCAAATTATTCTAATGCAGAAAATAATGGGTGCTAATTGCAAATTTACTACATATGGCTAAAATTGCCAAAAATGCTGAAATAAAAATACTAGGCTAATAGAGCAACCATCCTAGACGATGTCTGTGCTGATAGAAGCGCCTGAATCGTCTCGAACCGATGTCCTCATCATTCTCTCCGGGTGGGAGATGGCTTGACCCAGTCGAGTCAAAATCTGTCCTTCTGTTATAGTGCTCCAAAAGATCTGGATCCAAGCGCTGGAGCTCTCCACGATTAATACAAGTATCCTCCGATTTCGGCTTGTTTTTCCATCTTACCAAATACCTATGAATACCACCGTCTCTTGTGAGATCAATAGATTATCTGATCATTTATATTATTATCCAATTTTTCTGTCGGTGGGTATGTAGTATCAGGTAGAGGGGGAAATGTGGGAGTCTCACCAGTAGGCTGCAAGGTAGGCTCATCTATAAGAAGATTTCTAGGGTTCAATTCTGGGGCTTCATAGGGTACTAGATCCTCAATATTGAAAGTCTTATGCCAAAACCTTCACAAAGGTCAACAACATAGGCATTATCATTATTTTATGCAGAATTTTAAATGAACCTGAAGCACGTGCATTCAATTTCTTAATGGATTCAGCTTGAAACCATTAAGGATGAATCCGAACCATAACTTAGTCGCCCATATCAGAAGTTTTAAATTTTCTTATTGTATCTTCCTTTAACTGTAGTTAAAATTATTCTAATTAATTTTCCTGAAAATTTCTCTATGCAAGTCATAAATGCAGGATTTAAATGTAGATGTAGACTCTGAGACTCGATGGTGTTCTCACATAGGGACACGATCTATGGGTTGCCCAGGACGATAATCATGCTTAACTTCATGTGGACTCATGCCGGTGGTTCTATTCTCCGATGTGTTATAGGCAAATTCAGCAACAGTCAATTTCAAGTCTAAAGTTTCCAAGTTCTCTCCCACAAGAGTATGCAAGAGATTGCCAAGATTCTGATTGACAACCTCAGTCTTTCCATCAGTCTGTGGGGAAAGGATGAAGATAACTTCAATTTCGTGCCCATCTTGTGCCATAGGGCTTCCAAAAGTAATTCGTGAATTTCACATCCGTATTGGACACAATGGTTTTTGGCAACCTATGTAGCTTTACAATAGGCTAAATTTTTAAAAAAACCTCTTGAACTAATGCAGAAAACCTCACTAAACTTTTTTTACGCAGAAAACTACCCTTAACTATGGTTGCAAAAAATCCACTCTGGCGGTGTGAGTTTTCTGCTGATGTTGAGTGATGTTTTGACAATAATGAGAAAGATGCATGATGTTTTCTGAACCAACCTGCAAAGATGAATGAGGTTATCAAATACAAGTAGAAAAGTTAGATATGGTTTTTTGAAAATATACTTCAGGGTGGTTTTTCGCAACCATAGTTGAGTGTGGTTTTCTGCGTGTAAAAAAGTTCAGTGAGGTTTTCTGTGTAAAGGGGATAGTTCAAGTTTTTTTTTTTTAAAAAAAATTTAGCCTTCACAATATTATCGAAGATGATCTAAGCTACACGATGCATCGAACGTTTTCGAATATGGTAGGAAGTGAGCAATTTTAAAAAACGGTTTACGACGACAATAATGAAATCATGTTTCTTGTGTTTTCGGTAAGTTTAACACGAAATCCATGCTGACATTTTTCCAAGGGCGACTGGGAACAAGTAATGGAGTATACAAGTCTGTGTTTTGTTTTTGTTGTTTAGCGAGTTGACAAGTATGACACCTGTTAGAGCATCCACAGTCTTGTGCTATTTATGCATGAAATGCATTTTATAGTAAACGACCAGCTGCAGTCGTTTGCTCTTTATGCATTTTATGCATATATAGCGACAGTAGATTGCTATAATTGAGAGTGGATTTGAGAGATGCATATTATACAGGACGCAACTTCACTTTCCGTCCACGAGAAAAATCATTTTTTAATTCTCCGACGCAACTTCACTTTCCGTCCCGATTAAAAAAAATTATATTTTTTCTTCCATTTTTTCCTCGGACGGCATTGGAAGTGCCGTCCCTCAAATATCCCATATTTCCTTTTGGCTTGGACGGAAGAGAGTTTCGTCCAACCATTTTTTAATTATTATTTTTCTTTTTTTAATTATTAAAATTATTAAAATAATCAAATAATTCATTTTAAAATGCCCAGATTTTTTTAAGTTTCGTCCGATGATTTTTTTGGCTATATTATAGCATTTTACCTCTGCAGCAAACAAGCTTTGCTATATGTATAACATGCGAAAATGCATATTTTAGCAAAGCACGACTGTGGATGCTCATAACAAGTCTCAATGTCTCTTTTAAGCTTAGGCAAGTAAAACCTATGTTCCACAACATCAATGGTCTTGCTATGCCCGAAGTGTCCAGCAAAGCCACTAGCCTGCAATTCCCATACAAGATACTCTCGGAATGATGTACTAGGAATGCACAGTTTGGAGCGATAGAAGAGATAATCATCTTTCAAGAAAAAATCATCTATCACTCGAGTGATGCCATCCTTCAAAGTGGTGTAAATCTCGTGAAAATCTAGGCAGGCGGCATACTCATCTTTTAATATCTCAAAACTAATAATTTCGGTGCGCAATATAGATAAGATCATGTGACAACGGTTTAGCATATCCGTGGCCTTATTATAAATTCCTTTTGTATTCCTAATGGTATACAAATAATCTTGTAGGAATCTATCCATTGAGCGTGTCTCGGATGCAACTTTTGTTGAGAGTTAAGGAATCTTTTGGCCTCATTGTCTGAGAAAAGGACGAATTCTTCCGGCATGAGGTAATGTCGCCAATAGCGTATTAACTAAATTACCGCATAGAATTCTTTTTCATAAGTGGAGTTTTTATGTTTTGCTTCATTCAGCTTTTCGTTGAAATAAGCAACATGATGACTCTCCTGACCATGGACTTCACCTATACCAATACCAGAAGCATCGCACGCTACTTCGAAGACTTTAGTAAAATTAGGCAACCTCATGACTGGTGTCTGAGTCATTCTTTTCTTGATATCTTCGAAGGCTTTCGTGGCTGCTTTCGACCAGACAAACTCACCTTTCTTCAATTAGTCCATTATCAGAGCAATGATTGTGCTAAAATCCTTGTACAAACCGACGATAGAAGGTGGCAAGACCATGAAAACTCTGCACTTCACAAATGTTGTGGGGCTCTGGCCACTCGTATCTTTTCTGGGTCAGTGGATACTCTTCTTGCAAACACAATAAATCCTAGAAAGATAGTCTTATCGTAGAGGAAGGTACATTTTGTAGGATTAGCATAAAGCTGTTCCTTTCTCAAAACCCCGTAGACCTGTCTCAAATGGTCAAGATGTTGCCCAACGGGTCGGCTGTAAATATGAATATCATCAAAGTATACCACAAGAAACTTGCCCATAATGAGACGGAGTACCTACGTCATGATTTTCATAAATGTACTTGGGGCATTCGTCAATCCAAACGACATGACCATATATTCGTACAGGCCATCCTTCGTCTTGACGGTGGTTTTCCACTTTTAAGGTCAATCTTGAAAAAGATTGTGGCACCTGACATCATATCCAACATGTCATCCAAACGGGGAATTAGAAAATGGTATTTCACCGTGATTTTGTTTATGGTACGACTGTTAACACATACGTCAGGTTCCATCTTTCTTTGGCATCAACAGAGCAGGGTCTGCGTAAGGTCTTAAACTTTCTCTGATGAAGCCCTCTGCCGATAATTGATCAACTTGCCTTTTTAACTCAGCATATTATGTTGGATTTTATCGATAGTGTGGCAAGTTAGGAAGACTCGTTCCCGGAACCAGATCAATAGCGTGTTGGATGTCACGCAGCGGGGGCAACTGGTTGGGGTGGTCAGCAGAAAACACATCCGCAAATTCCTGAAGGACCGGAGTAACATGAGGAGGGATAGGTGACTTAGGATCTGTAGGGACTCTCGCTGGGAGTAGGAGAATTGTCGCCTTTTTGTCAATTTCTTCCGTGAGTTCCTTTTCACCCATATACACGACTTCCTTGCCCTTTCTCGAGAGAGTTGGTATTGTTTCAGCCAGACCAGTTCGTGGTTTCACGAGCATGAGTTTTATCTTTAGTCCGTCATGCTGGATCACACATTTGTTGGATAGACCATATATTGTTACATTGTGGTTGTATTACCAAGGTCTCCCTAAAATTACTTGATTCACATCCTGATGAGGACATCGGTTGAAGACGATTCGGGCGTTTCTATCAGCGCAGGCGTCGTCTAGGACAACTGCTTATTTAGTTTATGATTTTATTTCAGTATCATATTTGTTTTTGGCAATTATAGCCATATGTAATCTTTTTTTTTTGTATTTGAGATTCTGAGAATATTTTGAGATTTGTATCAAGATGCATTTTGAGCCTAATTATAGGCCTTGAGATTAATGAGAAAGAGATGCCACTCTTGATTAAAAATTACTGTGTTGAGTTTTTGCTTTTCCCCTTTCACTTTGTGTGATACAAGTGAGATCCAAATTGTTAGGGTTTGTGATAAATCCTAATAAATTTTAGGGTTTGTGATACTCTATAATCTACCCCAAATTAAAATCCCCCAAAAACAAATTCCTAACCCTAATTTCCCAAATCTCCAAATATAATTACCCAAATCAAAAAGACCCTAATCTCTTCATCTTCTTCCTCCTACTTTGATCCCGACCGAATCCCACCGCAAATCCCGTTGACCACCTCTCTCACCTCCGCCACCAAATCAAGTCGCCCCAGCCCCGATCCTCCTCCACTCCGCTGTCAACACCTTCACCCTCATCGAAATCACCAAACCCAATGCCCTCGCCCAACACCCAGCAGACCCCCCCGGCCTGCAGCTCCCCTTTTCCCTCTCGACGTTAGCCAGATTCCGACCCCCGAGTCACTGCCGTTCCCTGTTCTCGACGACGACAACCGCCAGCGTCGACGCTAGCGCCCAGTCCCCTTGGCCCTTGCTCCTCTTGCTGCCGAGCCTTTCTCGCTTGCTGCCATTGCTGTTTCTTTGAGTGCGGTGTTCTGCGTGCTGTTCAACCAAGATCTACACCGAGTTCTTCGAACCCTCGGTATACTCTTTTCACGTTTAAATATTTATGTTCTACTGCTCTATTATCTATTATATTATCTGATTTGCCTATCGTCCTTAAAAACAATTGAGATTGAGTGTTCCACTTGTTTGATTAGAGTACGAATCAAAATTGAATCTTTTACTTGCTAAAACACTTAGAGAGTTAATTATTGATTGCAGAGTTGAATTATTAATTGGGATTGTTAAACGTGATTCAGTTATTAAAAATCCATCAAACCAATTAATTGTTTAAAAATTCCAACTTTAATCCACATAACGTGTTGATAAAATTAACCCGTTAAGATTCTTCGAAATTCTTTATTTTAGGGTTAGTTTTACATCACATCCATTTTGGGCACATCACACAAAGTTTGCTCCATGTAGGCTTTGAAGTCTACAGTGATCGGACATCGCTGTGTTACTTAGAGGGCTGTTGCATCAATCCAAGATACTTTGTATGGACGTGGATGTGGTTCAGTTTTAAGTCCGGTCTTGGTTAAGACCACTGAAGAGACAGCGTTGACGCAACTTGCCAACAATCATATTGCAATTTTTGTCACCTATTATCCTATAGGTGTGAATTATAGCAGTGCGCTTCCAATCATATTCTTCTTTTGGTTGGGCCGAAGCACATCTGAATTCATTCAAGTGAGGTGATTGGATCGACCGAATACAGTGGAGATACTTGTCATCATCTTCTTCATCGAAGTCATCGCTTTCATTAGGTTCATAGAAAAACTCATCGGAATCATCAGCAATGACAGCGGTGCCTTCTACTATATTGATCTTACTGGGGCTGGTACAATTGCTAGCAACATGGTTGTATCCCTTACATTTATTGCACTTAGTGAGATGATCAATCTTAGAGTAGTCTCTTTCGGTGTTCTTACACTTGTCATTTCTAGATGGATGAGAATTTGAAGTAGGTTTGCTTGGGTAGGACTTGTTGGGGTACTGAGAAGAGAATGACTTAGGTCTAGGGGGATCAGTGGAGGTCATTCTAGAGGAACGATATTTCGGATCGCTGGACTTGTAGTGGGAACTTGTTTTAAGAGAATCCATATCAAGGACCAAGGGCATAAACTGCTGCCAATGAGTACACATCTCTAGAATTAGCCCGTTCCTAAGATCGGCTCGTAGTCCAGCTCTGTACCTAGGGAGTTTGTTGTTCGCTCTCTTTATCAAAGGCATTACACCGAATAAAGAAGTTGTCAAACTTACCAACATACTTTTAGGTGGATTTGCTTTCTTGATAGAGTTGGTTCCACGAATGTAGCAATCGGGTGTGGAACGGCAACATATCTCTCAGCGAGCTTCTCTTTCATGGCTTCATAAGTTGTTATGGGTGCCAGGCCTCAGCCTCTACGGGCTTGTTCAAGATTAGTCCAATGTTGTTAAGCTTTACCAGTCAATTTTATCGTGACAAATTTAACTTTCAGGACTTTGCTCATGTCAAACCACATGAAGTAGTGGTCCATGACACTGATCCAATCGAGATAAGCTTGGGGTTCCATATGGCCTTGAAAGTGGGGAACGTTAGCCTGAACATTCTTCTTGTATTGTTCGTCAGGATCATGATCTTGATGTTGACCGTCACGATCATTCCCTTGAGGGATCTAACGATTAGCATGAAGATCAGGGGCAACATTTTGGTTCAACTCTATTTGCTCAAGCCTCTGATTGATATTGGCGAGTTGCTTGAATGACAGCTAGGATAGTGGAAATATCAGAGTTGTCCATTTCAGTTCGAGGAAGGGCTCGTTGAATTCTAGAGTTCCTGATTGGGTGGTTTGGGAGGGACAAGGAAGGTTCTTTGGGATTCGTAATGGTGCTGCGAAGACGGATTCACCAATGGTGGAAAACTAGGGGTCGTGGGGACGTGTGTTTGCTGAAATTTGGGGAAACATGTCCTAATTGAAGCTAAGTTTTTTTATAAAAAAAATCTGAAGTGAACTAAAAATAATGCTAAAATGATCCTAAAGGAATACAAAAATTATAATTAAATGATGCAAGAACTAGGGTTTTAAAAACCTTCGCTCTGATATCAAAACGATGTTAACTTAACCTTAAGTAGAGAATTTTCAAGAATTTTAAGAGATTAAATTTACCAACATGTAATGCAAATTAAGTCAGAAATTAAACTACTGATTGGTTTGTTGGATTTTCAAGATATGAAATAGTTTAACAAGCCCAATTAAAGATTCACGTCTAATAATCAACAATTACACTTAATTGTTTTTAGCATGTAAGATATGCAATAATGATTCGTACTATAATTAGCAAGTAGAAGCACACACTCGATATTTGTGGACGACAGATAATTCTGATAATAATCTAGAGATGATAAAGCCGTATCACAAATATCCAAGAAGTGGAAAGAGTTTACCGGGGTCGCGGATAGGGTGCTGCGGTGGAGGAAGACGGTCGGGGATGTTGGCGGCTGTCGATCGCGTCATAAAGGGAAAGTTGCGGTGCTAGAGGCAGGAGGGCGATGCTCGGGGCCGACGTCGTTAGTGGTGGGTGAGGGCAGCACCCGCAAGGTGAAGAAGACGGGGATTTAGGGTTAGGGATTTGAGTTGAATTTGGGGATTTGGGGTGATGTTGATGGTCGGGTGTATGAGGGTGGCCAAAGATTTTGGAGGTGGAGAAGGAGGCATCGGGGTGGCCACGCGGGTGGTGGTCGAATTAGGAGGAAAAGGAGCGAGTGGGGGTGTGGGTTTCGGGAGGAAAGAGAGGGCATCGGTGGGGGGTTGACTGAAGGAGGGGGACGGGGATGCAGGAGGTCGGTGAGGACCGGGGGAGAGGAGATCGAAGAGGATGGAAGGAGGGGTGATGGGTTTGGGATGGACAGGGAAAAAGGAAGGTTTGGGGGTGGCTGCTAGAGAGAGAGAGGGTTAGGGCTTGTGAATTTGTATTGTAGTTTTAGAGTTTATCACAAACCCTAAAAATTTCATCTCAATGTCGCACAAAAAGATGAATTGAGAGTAAACCTCAATTAGAATAATTTTTAGTCAATCAAAGCATTGCTTTTTTCATTAATTGAGAAGCCTATATATAGGCTCAACAAACTTTAATACAAATCTTCAAATTATTCTATTGCAGAAAATAAAGGGTGCTAATTGCAAATCTACTACATATAACTATAATTGCCAAAAACAAATATGAATGCTGAAATAAAAATACTAGTCTAATAGAATAGCCATCCTCGACGATGTCCAATGTTCTCAAAGTCACTAGGCGGTAGTCGGGCGGCCGATGGGTGCCTAGCGCCTAGGCCTTGTAAGCGGAGTTTAAGCGGCTAGGCACTAGGCTGTTTTATATATATATATATATATATATATATATATATATATATATATATTTATGTATATATTTTATTTATATATATTTTCATTTTGTTTTGATTTGTTGTTACCAATTCTTACTCTTGATATTTCTCCTTGTAATTGCAGGATGAGTTTTACAAAATCGAATCGGTGTATTATTATTAGTTTTTTTTTTGTATATTCTTATACTCATCTATTAGACTAGTATTAATCTATGACGAAGATCAGTAGTGGAGATTACCTGTTTGGCTGTTCCAGTCCAAGGAGCAAACAGTGTGGGGAAGCTGGAGGCTTGATTCGAGGATGGGGGAGGGTTACGTCAAGAGAAGTTTGAGAGAGAAGAGGACGTAGTGTTGATGTTGGAGGTGAAGCAAGGCGGGAGGCAGTGTGTGGTTGTGTTGACGACTTGACTTTGTGGCTAAAGAGAGGAGAAAGAGGTTGTGTTGACGTCGGTTGAAGTTGAAGCGAGCTGCGACTGCAAGGAGGGAGGTGGAGGAGGTTTTGACCTAAGTGACAGAGTGAGTGAGAGCTGCGACTGCGAGGAGGGAGGCGGAGGAGGTTGTGTTGACGATTGCGAGGAGGAAGGCGAAGGATGAGGAAGGCGGAGGAGGTCGAAATTGAAGCGCATTGCGAGCTGCGAGCCTCCGACTGCGAGGAGGGAGACGGAGGAGGTGATTTGGGGGGTTTTAGAGAAGAGGAATTAGGGATTTAGAGAATAGAATTGATTTGAGTTTTTTTTTTACGGGGGATTTAGAGGAGAAAGAAGTTTTAGGGGTTTGAGTGTATTAGAGCGGGTCTGGTTGGAATAAGTCAGGTCTTTTTTTAATAATTAAGTCCTAAGCGGGTCTAGCCCGCCTAGACCCGCTTACACCGATTACGCGCCGCCTAGACCTGCTTTTAACCACCTAAAACTATTAACCGATTTTCTTAAATGCCTAGCCCCTAGACGAGGCGTTGGAGGGCCGCCTAGCGCCTAGGCGGCCGCCTAGGCCGCTTTTTAGAACGTTGACGATGTCTGCACTGATAGAAGCGCCTGAATTATCTCGAACCGATGTCCTCATCACCGCCTTTTCGCGAACTTCGTCGAGGAGGCCCAGGTTGGCCCTGAGGTCGTCTGAGTTTGAATCCTCATCAGAGCTCATAACTCATGGTGATGGCAACTCGACTTCTCCGGGGATTACTGCATTGCTGTCGAAGGTCAAGTTGAAAAGGGATTCACGCGTAGAGATCCTCTTGGTCGTGTGATAGGACCACAGTACGTTGGGCAGCTTGTCGACCCACATTCCTTGGGGGATTTGTCTAATCTCTTTTTTAGGCCATCATAGATTTTTCGGTTGGCGTTCTCGGCCTAGCCGTTGGATTGGGGGTGCCAGATGGAGGAGAATCTCTGCTGGATTCCTATGTCATTGCAGACTTTGCGGTAAGCCATTCCCGGTGAACTGAGTACCATTGTCGGTGACGTGGATCCGAGGAATCCCGAATCGGAAGACGATGTGCTTTCAGAAGAATTGTTGGGCCTGGTGCTCAATGATAGTGACCCAGGACTCTGCTCGACCTATTTCGTGAAATAGTCGATAGCCACTTTGGGGAAGTGCCTTTGACCCGTAGCTTTATGGAATGGTTCGACCAAGTCCATTCCCTACATGACGATGGGAGTTGGGCTAGCGAGCGACTTGATATTGGCTTTGGGTAAATGTCGGACCGAAGAGAACCTTTGGCACGGGCCACTCCTCTTTACCAGGTCCTGAGCGTGTTGCATACCCAAGGTTGAGTACGTTTCTCGCAAAGGGATCTGCTGCCTCTGTGGCAGTTGCCGATTCCCGCGTGCATTTTCTCGAGTGCATACTTGGCCTCCTCTGGTGACAGGCATCAGAGGTAGGGTTTGCCGTCGGTCTTTGTGTAGGAGCGTTGAAGAGTATGCATTCGATAAGTACATACCTCTCGGCCTTGACCCGGATCCTCCTGGCCTCTGAGGCGTCTTAGGGAAGTTCCCCGTTTTCAGGTAGGTCATGATCGGATCCATCTAGGTTGGTTGCTGGTCGGGTGGGCCGAACAGAGGATTTTGGAGTTTTCCCTGTCGATGTTTGGTCGAACAAGGACCTCCACCAGAATTGTACGATCTAGACTTTCGAATGAGGAGGATGTTGATTTGGATAGAGCGTCTGTCTAACTGTTCATTTCTCGAGGGATCCTGACGACGGAGGCATTCTCAAAGTCGGCCAAGAGGAGCTTGACCTGGGCTAGATACTTGACCATCCAGATGTCGCTGGCTTCATATTCTCCGTGCACTTGATTGACGACGAGTTAAGAGTCGCTGAAGGCTTAGACTCGTTTGGCCTCTGCTTTTTTGGGCTAGAAGGAGTCCGGCAACTAAAGCCTTGTACTCTGCCTCGTTGTTAGATGCCTTGAAGCTGAAGCGCTAAGAGTATTGGAGGACGAAGCCTTCTGGATCGCTTAAGTTGACTCCTGCCCCGCTACCCTCTTCGCAGGAAAATCCGTCCACATAAAAGTTTCCAAATGGGCTCATCTTCTAGAGTCTTGGGGACCCATCGGGATGGCGCATTCGGTTATGAATTTGGTGAGCTCCTGTCCTTTGATGGCCAACCTCGGCTTATAGTTGATGCCGTGCTGGCTCAGCTCGATGGTTCATTTGATCAGGCGCCCGAAGGTTTCAGGTTTATGGAGAACTTGCTTTAGTGGCTGATCCGTAAAGACTTGGACGGAGTGGGCTTGAAAATACGGATAGTGTTTTCGTGCGGCCATGACCAAGGCGTAGGCGACGTTTTCCATCTTTATGTATCCGAGTTTGGCGTCGCGGAGGATTTTGTTGACATGGTAGATGGGCTTTTGGGCTCCGTCTTCTTTCTTGTTTAGGACCGCACTGAGGATCTGCTCCGAAGCTACCAAGTAGAGGTATAGCGCATCGCCTGGTTCCGGCTTGCTGAGGAGAGGGCTATCAGAGAGGTACTCTTTGAGTTGATCGAAAGCCTGTTGCTGAGGCTCCCCCCATTCGAAATTCATCGCCGCCCCCGGAGGGCTTTGAAGAAAGGGAGGGACTTCTCCCCCGACCTCGAAAGGAACTGGCCGATGGCTGCAAGACGGCCGGTGAGCCGTTGTACTTCCTCGACATTCCTAGGAGGGGCCATGTTCAGGATGACCTGAATTTTCTCAGGATTAGCATCTATCCCTCGTTGGCCATCAAGCCGAGGAACTTTTCTGCAGTGACATCGAGAAGGCACACTTATAGGGGTGCTTCCTCAGGACCCCGAAGACCTCTTTCAGGTTGAGACGGCTTACGTGGTCTCTGCCCTGGAGGCTTTCGACGATCAAGTCATCAACATAGACCTCCTTGTTTCGAACGATTTGCTCTTTGAAGATCCGATTAACGAGCCTCTGGTAAGTAGCGCCAGCATTCTCTAACCCGAAGGACATGACCCTGTAGGAGAGACTCATTGGCGACAAAAGCCATCTTCGGAATGTGCTGAGGGAACATCCGAATCTAGTTGTAATTGGAGTTGGTTTCCATGAAGCACAACACACAGTTGTTAGCTTTTATTTGAATGATAGAATTTGAGTGAAGAATATGTACCAAAGTTGCATTGCTTAAGAATTTTATATTGTTTTCTTGAATGTGAAACCTGAAACTGTGAATCTTATATCACATGTATTGGTTAAGGTCCTGTGTTTTTTGTCACTTCAATATTAAGTTGCAGCTCATTGCTAGTCATTGCATTTTCAGGTATGAAGGTCTTTCTCAGAAGTTTCTATCATGCCCAGTGCCAAAGCTCTTACTCTTAGCAGGGACCGATAGATTAGACAGGTCTCATTGTTAACTGAAATACTTGTTCCATTTTCTCCTCTTTATCGCCTTTGTATTAATTTTCATGTTATTAAATCAGTGTTTCTGAATATTGAGGGTCTGCAGGAAGTTTTAAGATATTGCAATATAATTATAAAAATTTATGCTCAGACTAATCAAATGTTTATTAGTAGTATAACTAAGACATAGAATTAACTCATAGGTGTGTTGAGGTACCAATAAGGGTCAAAGCTCACAATTGAATGTTAATCCCAGGAAGTGGCGTCCTGAGGCACTTTTTTTATAAAATATTTGCAGGTTATCGTGCATCGCAACTTTCACATTATTTGAGTCCAAAAATTGTTCCATTAATGTATTAAAAGTTGTTGGCTGTCTAGAATTTGATAGAGTGGAACTAATCTACTAGTGTGTCGGAATTAGGATCAATGGGAATTGTGTATTCTGGTTTTGCATGATATTGAAATACTTTTGACTTAGAGATAGACTTGAGTTTTTTTAAAATAAACTTTATCATCAGATCCGGTGTTGTAGAGTTTACAATAACACCTACGGATAACATAATGAGTTTATTAAGATCGTGGAATCAAAGAAACATGTTGTTGTTTTGTGACATAGATCAGCATGTCAGTAGAATCATGGGAGTCCTGACACATTCTTCACATTATTATCTTAATTTGCTGTTACTCTTTTGTTTGCCTTCAGGTTCTGTCTTCTAAATCTGAGATGGCTTAATAACCATTATATATTTATTTCTCATAGGTATCTTGAATGAATGGAAAATTTAAGAAATGTGAATGATGCAAATTATTCAAGCTAACTTGAGGTGTCCCAAGATAAACTTATAAAATGAAATTTCAAGTTGACTAGATAAACTTTTTTAAACATCAAATATATATTTTTTGATGCATTGACATGGGTTTTTTGGTATCATCTGTGGAAAACAACAAACATATGGTTTCACGTATTGTTTTCAGTCATGAATGAATTTGCAATTTTCACTTGTATGGGCTTGCTCATGTTGATTTGGTTAAACATTGATGCATTGTATGAAGACAATAATGATATAGTCGTCAGTAACTTATTCCTCCAGTTATAGTAATGGTTTCAGCTATGCATTAATGTTTTGGTGTACATGTTGTCACAGGCCTCTTACTATTGGTCAAATGCAAGGCAAGTTTCAACTTGTGCCTGTCCGTGGCTCTGGGCATGCTATACAGGTTTGTTTCTCTATTCTGGATTTGTGTTTATTTGATGTTAACTACACAAGTACACTTATGTTGATCCAATTCATCATTGCATATGGCACTAAAGACAATCTCTCTCTCTCTCTCGCCTACTTGTATGTTCCACTTTTTACATTTGTACCCTCATTCTTCTGTGGATTATGCATCTTTGTGTTGTTACGGGACCTGAGCAAGAGACACCAATGGCTTATAACCTCCCCTCTTGTTTCTCTGCTACCTACTTGTATTTACATTCGTACATTCATACTTCATGCCCCATCATATATATTCACCTAGGGGTTAGTGTGTGTGGTGGGACATGAGCAATAGAAATGGATTGACATTTATGGAGAGTTATGCACTACAAATTTGCTTTATGGGATATTATAAAGTGTCTTCAATTAAAAAAGATACAGAAGCAAATGCATGTTCTGCTTGAAAACCATATTAAACTGGTGATATTCTCGTTCATTATAGTTCGCTTTTAAGAAGCCTAGTAAATAATATGACTAGATCTTTTTAGCATTATACACTGCACATCGAAATCAGCAATGCAACTTAAATTTGCTTTAATTTTTTTTTCTTTTTGCCAATCTCAAGCAATAACAGGAACTGGCAGAGATTATTGTCCATTTGAGAGGATGAGCTCTTAATGTCTCTTCACAGTTCCATGCACATTATCATCAGCATACTACCCTCAATCTTTTTTTTATAAAAATATTATGGGTTGGGCAGGGAAGGATATTGAACACAAACCATACACACACTCGTATTCTTGAGGTTTTCATAGCTCCGCATTGTAGAGGTGATAATGATTTCTCTTCCTCTATATATAGAGTTAATCATTTTTCTTCTGCACTTTATGTGCAACCATTATCAATTGTGGGTAATAAATTATGCGACATGTTTCACCCCTTTTTTTTGGGGGGGGGGGGCGTTAGAGTTGGTACTCATTTATTAGAATAGGTATTAATTGAATCAAGCGTATTAATAATTTCAGTAACACTTGCAATGCACGTGAATAATTAACAATGGTTGAGATTTAAATATTGGGTGATTGATTTAAGTGGATGTTTTGTATTACTCCAATCTAAAAATGTGTGGTTGAGATTAGTTTAAGTTGGATTGTCTACAGATTATGCAACTTCAGATCTGTAGTTATAATAGTAAAGATTTGGTGGTAGTAGGATGGAAGATTGCTACAATAACAGCGACAACAAGCCTTTAATCCAACATTTTGGGGTCTGCTATATGAATCTAAACCGTGGTCTTTATCTCCCTCTGCAGTCTTTTTGATGAGTTATGATCATATAACTTCTTGTTTCATTGAGTACTTATCTTTTGGGCATGCGTTACTTTATCTAACATTAGGATACACAATACAATATAAGATACTATGTTATCATATTATAGGCAAACAATATACGATATGTATATGCCCCTAACTACTATCCTATCTGTTTCCATAAGTGGGTGGTTATTAGTTTTTGTTGTATATGTCTAAACCATATGAATTTGTTTTCCCAAATTTATCTCCAACTGGGGTAACTTGTATTTTCTTCTGTGTGAATGCATGTTTTATTTCGCTTTGAGTGTGTTTCCACTTATCCACCTTAGTCTTTGAGGGACCAGGACCACTGTTACCGAGTTCTCCGACCCCCTTACGAACTACGATCCAGATCTTGCAATCAGGTTTTTGGTGGGTTCACGATCCGGATCTCTTAAACTAGCAATTCGGATACAGATTTTTTTTGTCTTTAAAATGAACACCTTTATATATATTAATCCCTCAATTTCTTTTCAAATTCCCCTTTATTCGCCACAGTTGTCACTCGTACATTTTGTAATGCATGTAACTAATTTATTTATTGTCTAATTTTCTATCTTTGCCTTCTTTATACACATCTATATATATTACTCAAATGAGTCCCCAACCCATCATACTCCTTCAGTACCACGTACCGCTTAGGGTAGTGTACCGCGATCCAGTACTTGTCCAACGAACTAATACGTATTGGGAACCCAGTATAGAAAAATGACCAATTAAAGGGGGAGAGTTTCTTCGAACAACATCGTAATCCCTATTTTCTTTTTTCTGTTTTGGATTTTATTTTATTTTCCCCAATTATTGTATCCGAATTTTCTTTGAATAATAAATCTTGCTTTTCTTTGGGCTCATTTATTCTCTTTTGATCATTCTGTACTCTTTTGGCTCGAATCCTGCATTTTTGGCTCACTACAAATTTTTCTCTGTGTTTTGAGTTTAAATTGATCCACTATATGTCTATCTCATTGATCTCTATTTGTTTTTCTCTTTTTGGAGCCTAAACCCGTACCCTAAATTCATTAACCCGCAATCCAAAATCCAACATCTTGAATCCCTATTTAAACACTCTTTTAAAAACCATAATTTAATATTCCTAAAATCTCTCTCACCTCCGCCGCTCTCTTTCCCCGACCCTCACCCTCAACCTCTGTTCCAATCGACCACCTCGTCGCAACTCCCGCTCGAGCCTCTGCCCCATCCCGTCGTCCCGCCTTCGCTCTTGCTCCGCTCTCGCCACCACCATCCCGTTCCTCTGTTTCGGTGGAGAAACAGAACATCGATCCCTCCCCCCGCCTTCCCTCGCCGCTGCGTTGCTCCTCGACCGCAAGCGCCGCCGTCCGCCACACCCCCGAGCACTCGCCGCCAGCATCGCCCAGTCCCTGCCGTCGAGCCGTTGGCCCTCTCTCTCTCTCCGTCGACTTGCTGTTGGTTGTTTGAGAGGAGAAGGGAGTTGAGTTTCGGTGTTTGGTGTTTGAGATCCGGTGTGGTGTTTGCTGTTTTGTGAAGAAGTATTTGCTGTTCAGCTGTGTGTGTTTGCACTTAGTTCGCTCGGGCTTCCGTGTTCTCGTGCTTCCGTGTTCTCGTGCTTCGTGGTTCGTCGCCCGGGATTCTCACCCCGTTATTCTGATATATTCGAAATTATCATCTAACAGGCAAGTCTCTTCTTGAACCCCTATATTGTTTGTGTTCATGGAATTTGTTGATTCCCGCAAGTAGATCTTTTTATCATATTGTTATATTTGTTACATTTTGTTGAGAGTATTGAGGGTTTACACGAGCTAATCCAATATATTCTCAACATCGTGCCTACATCTTTGATCTAAAACTTAGTCCCTCTTGCGCATTGTATATGCACGTTTACATGAAAAATAACTAGATCCATGTTATAGGATTATTTGATGAATTGAATATATCGATTGAATTTGATTTAATGAATTGATTACCACGACTGTAAAATTGCATCTTAAATCTAGAAATTTGCATGTTAAACATCTATCATCTCTTTGATTATTAATTAGCATGAATTTAATGGTTGTATGATAAAGTTGTTGCCTATTCATATTAAAATATGCTCTGGCATGCTGTTTGTCTTTTTTGTATCAGATTTTTGACTTTGTTACTGTTTTAATTTGAAATAACTTTCTGAATATGAATTATAGCCCCATGTGTCTACTTTTCAGAACTTTCGACGGAATTGAATTTCGAGTTATATTCTGTTAGATATCTTATTTTTAGTACAGTTGGGTTTGAATTTTCAGATTCACTAATTTATTCGTATTTTTCTGTTTCATAAATAAATAGAACATGATAACAGTAAAATAAAAATATGAAATAAATTTGGCTGAGACTAGATATGTGTAGGAATCACTCTGAATATTTGTAGATTTAATTGATGAGTTTTCTCATCTGTTTCATATGAGTATACAATTCACAACTTGCTGCCTGAACATAAAATCGGAAAGAGTGGGAATTTCAACCTAGTTTCTGTAGTTTTTATATGTCATGTATATATTCGCTGGAACCGGCAGAGAGTCTAGTTTCTAGAATTTCTGACGGATCCAGATTTGTTTTTCTGTAGTAGTGGTAATTTGTGTTTTTGTACAATGATGTCATGCTGTCCATATTGTGTGATTTTTGTTGAATTAATATGTTTGCTTCTTGATTTGTCTGTAAGGAGTAGAATTAGTCACACTTAGCATAATACAACCCTGACACTCTTGCATGCTCACAGATGAAATAAAATGATAACAAGCCGGGGTATTATGGGTTGACTTGGTAGTGAATGATCGGAAAATGTACTCGGTAAAGGCCTTCTTGCTTGCATGGTTTATTACATGGGAGGTGGAGAAATGCTTGTCATTGTGTGATCACGCTATCACGATATCTTGTCATCTTGTTACCGAGTACACGATCTGTGAATTCACCATCAGTCTAAAGCGTTCGCTGTGTGTTTGCGCCCAACATGTGGAATGGGACGCAGCAGTACATGCACTAGATTGATTAATAAAATGACTAATAACCTGCATTTGATATTCCATGCTTGATCCCGTATATCGTCATCAATATAGAATTTAGATTGACATCATTCATTACATGCATAATTAAATATAGACCTTAGACATTACTATCAAACTTTGACTTTGATATTGACGTTGATCCCGTCCCTTTTCTTTGGATATATCGTATACCTATTATTCCCTATTTTCTCAACCTGCTGTCCATGACTTGCTTTAAGGACATTATTTTCTCTCCTTTTAGATTAAGAATTTACAGGTACCGAAGGATCTCTACCAGCAGGAATTGTTGAGCAACATTTCTAGATGATGGAACCGAAGATTGTGCTGCTTCATTTACTTTGTTTCTAGATTTATTTCTCTGAACATTGTCGTGACATTATACTTTGTTTTGGGCTTTTGTCCCGTAGTTTATTTATTTATTCCCAGATATTGAATATTATGTTGGATATTATTTTTGATTATTTCAGTATTATTGAAGTTCATCTTTGATCCATGTGATTATATTTTCTTGTGTGGCTGTGTTTGTTGTCCATATTGCTGAGTTAGTATGGTACAGCTTATGGATGGTGTTTACATCATTCGCTGGGCCAACAGTACGTGCTCGTATTCCGTATTTTGGGAAGCGGGACGTGACAGAGTTTACAAACAATGAGCTAAGACAACTATTCAATCAAATGATATTGAGCACATTTCACATCTTTTCTCGAGAAACATGTGGGTTATTTCTTTGTAAAATTGTGCTCAATTTTATATGTAGCAATTCCGCCTTGATCTGTTTGTTAGTTGGGGGAAGAATGAATTCCACAAGTAGATCTGTAACGGATTCATTGCTAGGGATTGTGAAGCAGATCTGTAATTTAATGTTAAGTTTATAACCCGCACGATTTTCTATACTGGTTCCTATTATGAACATAGGATGTTAAAGTCTTATAATAAATGGTTATGATGGATGCAATACCTAACAAATCCTCATCTTCTCAAGCTGGTAGCGTGGCATTTATATAAGTATTACAAAATAACACAGTGATCTCAATGGAAGCTGTTGCTGCTAATTTCAGTGTGGGAGCAAACAGATGATTTGTTAGTTCTTCTGTAAACAGGAAATGCAAACCAGTTGACTTCTCGCCGGCATTGACTATTTCTCGCCGCTGCTGTTAACCTACAAAAAGTTCGATACACCGGGATGGATCCCGGCGATGAACCCTACGACGCTTAAGTCAGTAATTTGGAAGATTATGAGAGAGTGCTTTCTGGAAAAAATATTGATTACCTGTTTATGGTGGGGGAGGGGGGTATTTATTGTCACCTGTAGAGGCAGTTTAGAGATCATTTATCTCTGTCCCCGGTGTTTTTTGAAATAAAACAGAGTTTAATCTGTTTCATCATATGAGATCTGGTTTACACTGTCTCTTGAAGATAACCATGAATTTGAATTATCTTTTAAATATCCTGGGCTAGTTTGTAATGGGCCGTCACCCTTATTCAGTAGGACAGACCCGTTTTTGGGTTATTAGTCTTGGAAAAGATCCAGTTCCCATTTCGGACCCATTTGAGGTGGAAATTATGTTTTACCCCTGAGGGATTCAAGATTCGTGCCCGATTTGAATGGTCCTGATATAATCCTATTTTTAGCCATATCACGAGCCCCCCCACTCTCGGAGACTGAGGTCAATAGGGTTTGAGGAGTAGTTTTCTTGTTTTAATGGCGAACATGATTGTATTGGAGGTATCGGGTGTGTTAGAATCTCACACTGGGTTTAATGACGTCTCATTTAAGCTTGTATAAAACTGAGATTTGGTTGTCGAATTGTCTGTATTTTTCGATGATTTTTTTCTGATTTTCAACTATTTTCTGAATTATTTATTCAATTTGCGAAGTAACAATTAATTTTCGAAAAAATCTTAATTAAATGTTCTAATTAACTATTATTTTTTGGAACCAAAAAAAAACTTTTTGTTCTTCTGAATTTATAATTATTTTTAGAACTTTTTGATATTTTTTTTTGATTTTTTAATTGTTTTTTAGAATTTTTAAATAATTAATTTGATTTAATAAATACAAACAATGGATTTAGTCATGATTTTTGACGTGGCAAGATCTAGATTGTTGATCATATCAACGCACGCTTTTTGAAGCGATCCGATGGCTGGTTGTGTTTGGCCAGTGAACTGCTTAACTCTCCCATGGAGGTTGGTGACAAGAGCGCTCGGATCCATTGCCGACCCCATCGACTGCTCGGCGTGCTGACACGTAGTAGAATCTGAGCCGTTGGATCACTGCAAGCTGACATGGCAAAATCTGAGCCGTTGATCACATCAACTCACACTTTTTGAAGCGATCAGACGGCTGGCAGTGTTTGACCTGTCAACTGTTTAACGCTCCCACGGAGGTCGGTGACGAGCGCTCGGCATGAGCTGCCGAAGTCTGGGGAGGCTTCGAGAGAGCGACACGTGGAGATTTTGACCGTTGACCAGTCAACGCCATTTCTTCAATCACGACGTCGGTGGCAAGAGCGCTTGGCGAGAGCTGCCGAGGTCCTGGGAGGCTTCGAGAGAGCGACATGTGGTTATTTTGACCGTTGACCAGTCAATGCCATTTCACCAATTACAATGTCGGTGACAAGCGCTCGGTGAGAGCTGCCGAGGTCCTGGGAGACTTCAGGAGAGCAACATGTGGAGATTTTGACCGTTGACCGTTGACCGTTGACCAGTCAACGCCATTTCTCCAACCACGATGTCGGTGACAATAGCGCTTGGCGAGAACTGTCAAGGTCCCGGGATATTTCGAGAGAGCGACATGTGGAGATTTTGACCGTTGACCAGCCAACACCATTTTTCCAATCACATCGTCGGTGACAAGAGCGCTCGATGAGAGCTGTCGAGGTCCTGGAAGACTTCGAGAGAGCGACACGTGGTGATTTTGACCTTTGACTGTTGACCAGTTAAATGCCTTTTGGGTTTCCCAACCTTTTTGTCGTCGTGGGCTAGATGGGCCAGGTTTTTGTGTTTTGGGGGCCTTTTAACCTAGGGGAGCGTTTCAACTACTCCCTCCCCCCACTCATTTGCTCATTCTATAAGTTTTTACTCAGGCGATTTTACCTTCTAGCGAAAGCTGCAGGCGAAGATTTTCCAACTCCGGTGATTTTTCTGTCCGTAGCTGTCAAATCAAAGGAATTCGTAGATAATTTTATGTCTAGGGTCACTTCGGGCCAAGAGACCTCCCCCATCGTCGTCCCTGAGCTGACCTCTAGGGGTGGGCATCGGTCGGTATCCGACCTAATATGGACCATCCACCACCGATCTAAAGATCGGTTTTTTAATTTTCTCATCTGCAACCAATCCGAACCTTAATTGGATCGGTTTCCATCCAAGCCGATTAAGCTTGGTTTGGATTGGATTGGATGGTCGGTTTGGCGTGTTACTTTTCACCTTCAACATCATTCATAATTTTGTTGAAATTTAAAAGATCAACTTCAATCAAACTTAAGAAACAACCTGATATTTGTTATTCAGAAATGAATTTAAAATGAAGATTCATAAAACCACAAGTTGTTAATAAATTTTCCACTAATCGTTTGAGATTATGACGTTTAAATGGGTGAGATAAACTACTTTTTCACTTGCATACTTCTGTAATGTTAGTTTATTATCATAAAAGAAACATTAAATAACCATAATTAATTGAATTTCAGGTACAATAAAAAAAGATTTAGATTACAATTTCTACTTGACTTGATTAAAGTAACTATTAAATGTTACATCAACTTCATGATTCTATTAAGTTGGGCCACAGTGTAAATCAAGCATTTCTCAACAACATAACACACAGGATTATGGAGAATCAAAACATAGGTAGAACAATTGCACGGTTTGTATTAAAGAAATTAAAGAAGACTATTTGTATCTCCAAAAAAAATAAGAAATGACTATTTTTATATTCAAGAAATTAAAGGAAAACTATATTTTTTATGGACTTATGCATAGAGGTACGGTCGGTTCGGTTTCATCGGTTATTTGAAAGCCCCATCCAACAATCGAACCGGTCCAGTTAGTTATTGAAGATCAAGAACCGAGCCAATCCAAACCCCAAATTGGTTCGGTTAAAAACCAGTCGGTTTGGGTTGGATTGGTTCAAATAGGTCGGTTCGGATAATAGTTGTCCACCCCTACTGACCTCCATTCAAGCTCCTACAGTTGATAAGGGTAAGGCCGTGGCATGGGCTTCTTCGGCCGTGGTGGAGACCATCATTGAGAGCGATCGAAGTATGGGGGAGTGCGGCAGAATGCCCGGACCCCTGAAGGGGCTCCATCGAGTTTGGGAACTTCCAGACGACCTGGTTGAGCGTATCGTATACGGCCGAGCACGGGACTTCGAAGAAATTGTCGCTCTGGAGACCTCGGAGGTAGACGACACTAGTTCCATCTTGAACGAAGAGGTTTTAAAGTCAATTCGCGAGTGTCTTCTGATCCCGATTAAATTTGATCTGATGCTGCATGGGCCCGGCGTGAGGGCCAACTCGCCGATGCCGGTGGACATGTGCTTCTGGCCCGTTGACACATTCTTAATAGGCGCATGGCTTCCAATCCATCCATTTGTTGCCAAGGTATTGCGTTGGTACCGAATTAGCCTAGTCCAGTATATGCCGAATATGTGGAGGCATGTCAACGGGTTCGTCCTCTACTGCCAAGCGGCGAACATTTAGACACGTCTGAGCGTGCTGCGGACCTTGTACCGGATTCATCAGCTACATAAGAGGGAGTTTAGATTCTGTCTCCGAGGCATGGGGTAAAGCTCGTAGACAACCCCGACTCTATCAAGAATTGGAGGGACAAGTTCTTTCTGATCCGAAGTCGAAAGCCGTGGGACATTCCGACTGCTTGGGTCGAGGAAGTTTCGTAGTGGGCGAAGGAGAGCCCCGTTTTGAGCTCCGAGGAGACCGAGATGGTCAAAACACTCCTTGATTGGCCAAAGTTCGATTGGAAGGACCAGACAGAGGAGGAGCTTTTCAGGGGGTTTTATCCTGATTAACCCTAGTACGCTTTTTGTTCTTTTCGTGTACTCTCTTAAGCTTATGATTTAGCCAAATTTTAGTCGTTCTTATCTTCGGTGCATTTTCTTTTCTGTTGAATTAATGGAATACGAAGCTATGCTCACAAAGCGTGGAGTTCTGAGCAGCAAGGCCCCCACTGGCAGGAAGAGGAAAGGGGTGGTTACAAAGATCTCTTTGCCGAAGACAAAGACGGTCGCTGCTGCTGTCGAGCACTCCTCGAAAGAGGCCACATTGGTCTCACAGCCCTCACTTTTAGCTGCGCCGTCTGCTTCGGTCCGTACGGGGGATTTCCCTCTGTCGGCAGCTTTGGTACTCGGCCCCCCCTCTTACTGCCGAAGCCGAGGTGTTCCTAATCGAGGAGCACAAGAAGATCTTTGTTCCTGATTGGTAAGTAAGGAAGCTTGACGGGTTCCTCGGCGATTCGGGCGCTTGTATGCAAGCTATTCGCCATCTTGCCACGCCGAAGGAGAAGGCAGCCCTGGGGGCGGGGACCATTGGTGACGACGCGCTCGAAATCGCTCGAGCAACCATGTCGGTAAGTTCTCTCGTATGTTTGAATTTTTTCTTGTTTGGATAAGTGTTATTGTCTCACTTGAATGACCGAGTTTCATCTTCTCCGCAGATCACTTGCCACTTCGGCCATTTGATGCAGCAAATGGCCGAACAAGAGAAGGAGCTGAAGCTCGAGAGCTCGGGCTGACGAGGCTAGGATTGCAAAAGACCTCGAGCAATCGAGGATTTAAGTCGAGATGAAGACCTTAAGGGTGGAGCACCTCGAGGCCGTTGTCGCCAAGCTGGAGGCGGACAATGCTCGGCATGGTGAAGGAGAAGGAGCTCGCAGTGAAGGAGATGGAGGAGGCGGTCGCGGCTGCGAAGATAGTTGCGGCGAAGGAAGCCGAAGGCCTAACGTTGAAGACGGTCGAGGATTTCTTGTACATGAACATGGCGAAGGCTTACCCCATGCCATAGCCGACGTCAAGAAAAAATTCTGAGTTCGAATGTATCGGATTCCGTTGTTCCCGGATCCAGTTGCAGGGTTCGACTACAACGCCAAGGAGGGCTGAGACGAGGACAGCGAAGGGGATGAAGAAGTGGACGGGGAGGAAGAGGCCGAAGGCGGCGAGACGGAGGCAGACGCACCTCCAGGGCCCTTGCCTCTGGTGATCGCCATTAAGGCACAAGCGACCGAGCCTTCTGCGGCAATGGATCCTTCAACAGAGGTCGGCCCTTGACTTGATTGTAGATGTTTCCTTTTTTAGTCTTAAGTTTTTTGTATCGATGCCTAATAGCGGACTGGCCACCGCTTTTGTATACTCAAGTAATGGAAAACTCTTTTTGTATGGCATCCGGACTTAGAATCTTTCTAACAGCTTCTAATACTTGAACTTAGAACTTTCTTGTAGCTCTATTTGGACTTTGATCCATCTTGTACTTCTTACTCGAATTTAGAACTATCTTGTAGCTCTATTTGGACTTCGTGTAATTAACGTTTCTTTCTTTGGTTGAATTTCCTAGGGTAGTGGGACATTGCAGCTTCGCACCAAGCTCCGTATAACTGAGTTGGGACTTGCTCAGTCTCGGTAATGGAGCAGTAATGGAGTGGGCTTGGAAGTAAGGTTGGAGTTTGCAAGCGGCCATGATCAGAGCGTAAGCCATCTTCTCCACTTTCGAGTAGCGGAGTTTGCCATCATGGAGGAATTTGCTGACGTAATAGATGGGCTTCTTCGCTTTAGTCTTTTCTCTTACGAGAACTGCGCTTAGAGTCTGTTCTGAAGTAGCATGATTGAGGTAGATTAGTTACCTTGGCTCCGGCTTGCTCAATAACGGAGTATTAACTAGATAGGCTTTGAGCTGTTCAAAGGCTTCTTGCTGCAGTTGTCCCCACAAAAGGCTATTAGCTCCTCGAAGAGCCTTAAAAAAGGAAGGCATTTCTCTCTTGACTTAGAGAGGAAATGTCCGATGGCTGCGAGGCGACTTGTGAGCCTTTGAACTTCTTTAACACTGGAAGGAGGTGACATATCAAGGATAGCTCGGATCTTCTTGGGGTTGGCCTCTATCCCCCTGTGGCTAACCATGAAGTCCAGGAATTTGCTTGACGATACTTCAAAAGAACATTTGGATGGATTGAGTCGCATCTTGTGCCTTCGCAGCTTCCTATTGGTCGTGGGCGTGGTCTGTTTGGATGAGGCTCTTCACCAGCATGTCGTCTACGTAAACCTCCATATTTCGGTCGATCTGCTCTTGGAAGACCTTGTTGACAGGGCGCTGGTAGGTTGCTCCACCATTCTTCAGCTCGAAGGGCATGACTCGGTAACAATTCAGGCCTTGGTCGGTCACAAAAGAGATCTCCGGAATATCACTAGGGAACATTCTGATTTGGTTATATCCGAAGTAGGCGTCCATGAAACTAAGGAGTTGGTGTCCAGATGTAGCGTCGATAAGGGCGTCGATTCTAGGGATAGGGAACGGGTCTTTCGGACAGGCCTTGTTCAAATCCGTGAAGTCAATACACATCCTCCACTTTCCATTAGCTTTATTTACCATTACTACGTTCTCAAGCCATTCAGGATAGCCGACTTTTTGGATGATGTGGGCCGCGAGGAGTTTATCCGCCTCCTCTCTGATGGCTACCTGGTGATCGGGGGCAAACTTTCCACGTTTTTTGTTGAACGGGCTTAGCTTCGGGATTGACGCTGAGACCGTGGGTGATGAGGTCTTCCGATATACCAGGCGTGTCAGCTGTTGTCCATGCAAATAGGTCTTTGCTGTCCCTGATGCATTCGATCTGTTTCTTGACCACTTGCGGGAGGACCCTACTTACTTGGAAGGTCTTGGACGGGTCTTCTTCAGAAAACGGGACTTCCTCTAACTCGTTGACTGGTTCTGAGATGATCTGGCGGCCCATTTGAGGGACCTCTAATGAGTCAAGGGAAAGAACCGTCCCTCCTATAGCCGTAGTGTAGCACCTTCGGGTCATCTTGATTTCCTTTGACTGCGCGTACCCCTGCAGGTGTGGAGAACTTCATTTTCTTGTGGAAAGCGGATGGGACGGCACGCAGTGCGGCTAGGCCTGGTCTGCCGAGAATGGCGTTGTACGCGGCTTTCACATCTACTGCCATGAAGTTCATTGTTTCTGTTCGGCTTGTTGGGGCTATTCCCGCGGTCACATCCAGGGTGAGCACCCCTTCGATCGAAATCGGGACCCCTGAGAATACGGTCAGAGTGTATCCTGCTGGTTTAAGGCGGTCTCGGTATAGGCCAAGGCCTTGGAACACATCTAAGAAGAGGATGTTTACAGAGCTCCCGTTATCTACAAGGATCCATCTTACCTCATGATTGGTCTTTTGAAGGTTGATTACAAGTGCATCGCAGTGGGGCGTTCGGACGCCTTCCATGTCCTTATCGGAGAAGGTAATTGGGACTCTAAAACTCTTGGGAGGAGGGAAGTTTTCTACGGAGTTGACCTCCCAGACGAAGGTTTTGCGGGAGGAGTTAGACTCTCCCCCCATGGGCCCTCCGTGTATGGAATGCAGAACTGCCCTTGGCTCGGAGTCTTTGGGATTCTGCCGGCTTCTCGGTTCACTTATTAGCTCCCCGGGGTGGTGGAGGATCAACTCTATCCTTCCTCACAAACTTGGCAAGTTGTCATCGCTGGATGAGGGCCTCGATTTTGTCCTTTAGGGCTCGATAATCATCTGTGTCGTGGCCATGGTCCCTGTGGTAGCGGCACCACTTGTCTTTGTTCCTCTTCTTGCTAGGTGTATTCATTTTGGGGGGTGGTTGGAGCAGTTGCTCTTTGCCGACCTCCATGAGGATGGCTGAGACACTGGCATTTAGATCAGTAAACTTTTCGAAGCGGGGAGGAGGGCGGCGTTGGCCGCTGTTGTCTTTCTGGAGTTTTTTAAAACCTTCTTCTGGACCCTTCCGTTTGTTCCCGGAAAGGAGCTCCTTCTGGTTCTGAGGGTGGAGGGCTTCTTTTGCCCGGATATATTTCTCACTCCTTAACAAGAGATCTGAGAGGTCCCAGGGTGGCTTCTTGGCGAGGGATGTTTTTAGGTCGGCATGATTGATGTTATGTCAGAATGCTGTCGAGGCCACTGACTGATCAAGAGAGGCGATAGACTGAGCCTCACCAGTGAAGCGCCGGACATAGTCCCTTAGGCGCTCTCCCTTCCTCAGGCGGAGGGCCAATAGGGATGCACTAGTCTTCTTTGTTCTGCGGCTACTGACGAAGTGGGTGAGGAAGAGTTCTTCAAATTGATCGAATGAAAAGATCGAACCAGGAGATAGGCGGGAGTACCACTCCCTCGCATGTCCCTTCAATGTGGCTAGGAAGGTCTTGCCGAGAAGCACATCTGAAGCTTGGTGAATCATCATGAGAGTTTTGAAACTCTCGATATAATTAGCTGGGTCTGTCTCCCCATTGTAGGACCGAAGTGAAGGGCTTGAAGGTCTTAGGAACCGGGGCTTCCATAATGGCCCTGGAGAAGGGAGGCCTACTCGGACGGAAATTCCATGGCGGTAGACCAAATCGTCCCTCCGGTCGGGTCTAGTCGACCCTCGAGACTCTCCTTCATAAGTGGGGGTACGACAAGGGCTAGGTGCACGCTGGTTATATGACTCGGGGTATTGAGAGGGCTTGCTACACGCTGATCTTGACTCGTGGCAATATTGAGAGCTCGTAGGATGTCTTCTTTGATGTTCCGGAACTCTGCTTGAGTGACTGGTGCCCCTCCCGCTCGGCGGTCCCTAGGTGCTGGCCGGCTTGCCGGGGTCAGACTTCTCTGCCGACAACGTGGAGGGGACTCTTTTTGCCAGTTGGGGGGGAGGGGGTAGGGGGTTCTTCTAGGCATTGGCCTGCGGGGAGACTTGGCTCTAGGAGTGATGTGTTTATATGCAAGTGTACAAAATCACAACAAGTTGTATAGATAAGTGAAAAGAGTGTCGATCCCACAATTACTAATTATTTTATTGAGTATTGAAATTTACTAGATGAATTACTATTTGGAAAATCCAAATTCAACAAAGAAAGCAACTAAATTAAATTAATCTAAAGAACTAACAAAATTAATTAAAAAGAAGCGGAATCTGAAATTTTGTTTATTTATTGCAAAATTAATTCTAGGGCTTTTAATTTCACCTAGTTTATCCTACACAATTCATAATTCCATTTGATAACAAATGTTACTTATCCAAGTTGTAGACCAAAATTCCCTAAGTATTCAATGTTTTCTTTCGAACAACACCAAAAATATCGTCAACTATCAGTTTGTCATATCTCTATGCAAATTTAATTAATTGAAGACTCATTAAGTTCTATGGATTTCTTTATAGTCATACTAATCACGGTAAATCAGCTCTAATTTTGCTCATTCATTGGCGTTTAATTCTATAATTCAAAATCACAAATTACCTCTCGGTCTCTCCATGATCCAATAAATCATACAAAAGTTCGCCAACAATTTTAAGCATTAAGAACAAAAATTAAACACACAAATATGGAAAAATAAAAAAAATAATATGAAATTAAAATTGTGTTATCAAAACTAGGCTACATCGAAGTCCTAAAAAATAAAATTAGTTCATAATAAATTTGCAACTAACAAACATGTTCTTTGATTGCATAATAAAAATTAGAAGAGAAGAAAAGCTCGTTTTTGCAGAAAATTGATGTCTTGAAATTCGCGCCGCGGAGCTTTCTCTTTCTCCTCTCTTTTCTCTTTCCTGTCTCCGTCGGTTTCCGCGCCCCAGCACACAGAGAGCCTCGTTTTCCGTTCTCTCTCCGCTCTCCTCTATCCGCTGCCCTTTCTCTTTTTAATTTTTTCTCTCTGGTCCCGCTGCCATCCCAGAAGTCCACCCAAATCATGTTCACGCTGTGTTTATGTAGGAAAGAGAATGTTTGGTTTTATTAGTTAATTATGTTAATAATCAATTTAATAAAAACCGGTGCATTCTTTCCTTTCTTAATTTATTATTAATATTTTTTTTAATTACAAAATTTTATTCTAACCCTTAATTGATAATAATATTTCTATTTTGCTTTTCGCATGGCCAAATTGTAAAATTTAAAATTCAACAAATTAATAAAAATTAATCAATCACTCCTTGTTTTGTTTGTTGATTTTTACCGAAAATCTCCACCTTTTGCATCAAAAAATTTTATTCCTTCAAAAATAAGTAATTAACTGAAATCTATGGAAATAAGATGAATTATTAACATGATAGACGAACTAGGCAGTTAAAATCGGTTTTTGGAACTAATCGGTCTAGGAGCGATTAGTGATTAATCGGTTAATCGGATAATAATCGGGGATTAAATCGGAAAAATTGTTATATATATAATTAAAAAAAGATATATCCTCATTATGTAGCAACCCTAAATCCTAACATAAAACTTTTATGAGATTATCAATAGGAACATATAGTTATAGAAAAAATGAAGAGAGTACTTGGTTCGAGCTGAGTTTAGATTCTGAATGTGGGTTGGGTCGGGTTTGCTGGTCAGTTCCATTGAACAAAAACAATCGGGAAGGAAGAGCAGTGCGAGCAACAAGATGATGAGGTATGCGATGGTACAGGGGGAGCGACGACGGGTTGGGTTTAGGTTTGCTTGAAGAAGAAGAGGAGAATCAATTTGGGTTTGGGTTTGAAGATAATCAGTTTGGGTTTGGGTTTGCACGAGAAAGAAAAGAGCGGCGATATGTCGGATTTGAGTTTGCGCGAGGACTAGAAGGGATTTGAATTTTGAATTTGGATTTTGTTTTTGGAACGGATTGAGCCCAAATAATGCAAACGATCATGAAAATTAGAAGAGATTTAATCGGCTAATCGGCCACTTAAAATCGGCCGATTAACCACTAATCGGCCGATTATTCCCGATTAAATCGCTAACTATTGAAATAATATAAATCGCTAAAAAATTAATCGCTTAGTCTCCGATTAGCAATTAATCGGGGATTAATTTGGCGTAATCGGGGATTTTAACTGCTTAGTAGACGAATATAATCAATTTTTATGGGTAATGAGTACAAATATTTATATAAAAATTAGAGACATCAGGAGTCGTTTGGCGTTTGGGGTGAGGGACTTCCTCGAGGTCTCGCCTCTCATTTAAGCGAGTTCGGAGGTCTGCTCTCTGCTGACGATTAACAATTACTTGACGGAGATCCGGCCCTGGACGATTTTGAGAGGCCATGGAGTCGGTTGAAGGATTGTGGACGAAGATGTGGTCATGGTGGGAGTGTTGTCCCTGACGGCTCCGACGAGAGCCTCCCGAGGTGTCCCCCTGGACCTGGGAGGAGGCTGTTCAGGCTACGGTTGCTGAACTTGTTGGTCGGATTGAGGAAGAACATCTTGGAGTGGAGGAGAAAGGAGAGTGGCTTGGCTCTTCGGCTGGATACTGTTGCCTTTCCTTTTCCTTTCGGGGGCATGGCTGAAAACTACTTTCACTGGGGATATGTGGTTGGATCGCTTATTTTGCATCCCACAGACGACACCAATCTATTACTGCTAATTTCAGTGTGGAAGCAAACAGATGGTTTGTGAGTTCTTCTGGAAACAGTAAAAAGCAAACCTGTTGACTCCTTGCCGGCATTGACCATTTCTCGCCGCTGCTATTAACCTACAAAAGTTTGATACACCAGGATGGATTCCGGCGACGAACCCTCTGACGCTCAAGTCAGTAATCAGGAAGATTATGAGTGAGGGCTTTCTGAAAAAAATATTGATTACCTGTTTATGGTGGGGGGTATCTATAGTCGCATTTAGAGACAGTTTAGAGATAGTCATTTATCTCTCTGTCTCAGTGTTTTTGGATAAGAAACAGAGTTTAATCTGTTTCATGATAAGAGATATGGTTAAATCGTCTCTTAGAGATAACCATGAATTTGAATTACTCTTTCATTGCCCTGGACTGGTTTGTAATGGACCGTCATCCTTACCTCGTAGGACAGATCCATTTTTGGGTTATTGGTCTTTGGAAAAGACCCAGTTTTCAATACGGATCCGTTTGTGGTGGAAATTACTATTTTACCTCTGAGGGCTGCAAGATTCGTGCTCGATTTGAACGGTTCCGGTTTAATCTTATTTTTAGCCATATCAGAAGCTTTGCTCTCTGAAACCATAATAGCTGCACTGAGCAACCTTACTTACATGACCACATGGCCGGACAAAGATTGACCAAATATAAACTTTGTAGCTATCTGTGATTCTCGCCTAGAATGTTTCACAATCAATCATCCTTTTTAAAGCTTGCTCGTTGTTCTCCTTTTGTTATTTGGCTTCTGTTAATCGTATACAGAGAAGCTTGTTTTGTGAAGATATTTTAAAGGAATTTTAGATTTTATTTCTCTTCATTTTTGATAGAAAGTCAGACCGAACTGTGATCAATCTAGGATTACATCACTTACGACAAGTTAATTATGATAGGCTAGGTAGTTCATAGTTGGTAATGAATAGATAAAATGATGAAGCATATTACTAGTCTTATATTCAGTAGGTGCAGAACTTCTGAGAGCGATATAATCTTCTGGCTTTAGATATCACAACTGGGAAAATGAAATATTTTAATTTTGGTTTCAAGATGGACAGGTTTTCAAGTTTTTGTAGTTTTCTGCTCCAAAGGAAGAAAGTAAAGGTACCATTTTACGTGGAGATTTAAAGGGGACAGAAAGCAGTGGTTTTTCCCTAAATGATCTCAGTATATAGCCTTTAAGATCAACTGGGCAAGAGAGAGGAGGGTGTGGATATTGAACTCTTATTGTTATCGAATGGCTGAAAAAGAACAGCCCTGAACTCTGCTCAAATATCCCCTCTACTTTATTTTTGCTGGAAAAAAATCCCTCAAATCTATTTGTTAGTTTGGCCCCAAAAAGTTTATTTGAAAACCTACTTTGAACTTGTACTCTGATACAAAAATACCCCTAGGCTTGTAATTTGATAAAATACTCATAACGTTTTTTTATGATTAAAAAAACTAGGCTGAAAATACCCTAGAAGTTTGGTATGTTTTGTTTAAAATATTGTAAAATTTTCAAGTTTACAATATTTCTGAGCTTTGTTTTGTTATTCAAGAATACTGTAAAGTTTTCAAGTTTATTCAATGATACCTTGTGATATTGTTTTGCTGTTTGGTTTAGGTCTACATTTTGAGAAAAAGATGGGATTACTTATAGGGTAAAGGGCTAAAACTAAGTAGGGATAGATGTGGTCATGTGGATTGGGCTGAGAGGAAGTTGGAGGTGAAAATACGAAAATATTTGATTGATGGCAGAATGGCATTGTGTTATGAAGTAATTTTATTTCTTTTTGTGTTATGAAGTAATTTGTATTTTCTTTCTCCTATAAAAGAGAAAGTAAAGGGACCAGTTTACACGACATGTGCAAGGAGACGTCAAGTAGTTTTCCATAAATTATCATAGAAATTAACTTTAAGATCAACTTGCAGTTCTTCGTTCAATCCAATTCTTCGTAAATGACCAAGCAGTTAATTATACGTGCAACTGCAAAACTCTTCAATTAACTCAGTTTTGGTATGTACTTTATTTTTTCGTACACTCCAGAAAATTGAGAAGATTTAATCACGGGATAATTTTTTATTTTGGCATTGTTAAAGAGCTTCCCTGTGGCAGATACTGTCAAAAGAGTAGCTAGGAGGTAATTTTACTACAAAATTCCTTTGGCTTTTCGAATAATGTAGGGGATGAAGCACATGAAGTTGAATGTTTCAACTGATAGTTGAAACTTCTGATATATCAAATCTACTTACATGAATTTTTCATAGTGTTATCCTCATCCACAATTTATTTTCACCAAATATTACTACTGGTGCTTGCTCCACTATTATTGCAAGCAAGGATTGTTGATGTCATTGTTACAATTGATTTATTTTATTTACAATTTGTAACTTATAAAACCAGTAAATCAGTTTATCTTGTCTTCAGATTTTGATAGTGATAAAAAATCTATTATACTCAAAGCTTAACTGAGGTTTTGATGGTGGAAGCAAAAATAAGCTTTTGATGCCTACCACTATTTTCTCAGCTGAAACAATTCTTGGGCATCCTTTCATCAATTTTGAGGGCCAAATTTTCCCCAACTTTCCGATTCATATTGTTGCTTGTTGATATGTATGTCTACTTTCTGCAGGAAGATGTACCTGAAGAATTCGCAGAATATGTGCTTAATTTCATATCTCACAATAGGATAGGCCCTAATGGAGTTGAGGTCAGCAAGTTTCTACTTGAATTTGTCTAATGTTGTTTTCTTCCTTCTGAAGTTTACTACTTCACTATAACTTTTGGTTGACATGAATCTTTCATGTTCAGTTATAACATAAAAAATGTGATTCATGTTCATGATGGCTTATTCTTTTGATAATATTTACACAAGGCTTGATTTTGTCTCTGAGACTAATACGTAGTTATTTTTCGGTTTACTCCCAATTTTATGTTAGACACAGAAGGTAGTTACTTGGTTGACAAACATTTAATTAGTTGTTTCTATGATTAAATTGTCAGTCAGGTACTTGTATGCAATTATTTATTAATAAAACATTCAATTGCAAACACTTCCTGACTGGAAAATAAAAACATTTGTTTTAAAGTTATTTTCGTTTATTATATACTACTTTACTTGTGTCCTTTCTGCTGCTCTCGTTTTCTATTTAGTGCGGTTTATGTTGTTGACTGCCATCTACAACATAGGGAATCCACCATGCGCGGGTTCAATTCCATCATTTGCCCATCACATTATTTTAAATTCCTTTAATTTGATTTTCAATATTCCTCTTTGCGGCGACGAAGAATAAAACTATCTCTATATTTTTTTTCCTTTTCCTACTTTTTCTTCCAAGCGCTGGATAACCCCAAGGGGTTGTGGGTTGTTTTCTACCAATTGGGGTTCTCCCTTCACTGCACCAATGGGGATATGGCCTACAGGGTTCATAACTACGCTTACTACATGACACGTACTCTTTTTAGAATGGCTCCAATGGAGACATTTATGTTAAGTTTGGTCGCTTGGGTCGTTGTACCTTTTGATTATGGTACGATATTGTCAGATCCGAACATAAGGCTACTTTATTTATTTGCCATATCTTCGCTAGGTGTTTATGGAATTATTATAGTAGGTTGGTCAAGTAATTAGGGGGGCGGGCGTTCGGTCACCTATGATAGACGGACTAGACTGTAAGTCTGGATCAACATGAAATTGTGAAATCTGCCTTATCTAGTATATATCTAATATATGACTTGGCATAATTGATACTAAAAGAAACACGCTTCTAATATACTCCTCCAATCCATCCATTGATACACATCTATATAATAAAACTGATGTAAAACTAACCCTAAGATAGAGAATTTCAAAGATTCTTAATGGATTAGTTTTACCAACACGTAGGTGCAGATCAAAGTTGGAAATTTTAAACAATTAATTGGTTGGATGGATTTTCAAGAACTGAATCATGTTAACAATCCCAATTAATAATTCACTCTACAATCAATAATTAAATTCCCAAGTGTTTTAGCAATTAATAGATTCAATATTGATTCGTACTCTAATCAAGCATGTGGAACACTCAATCTCAATTATTTATGTGGACGACAGGCAAATCAGATAATATAATAGATAATAGAGCAGTAGAACACATATATTTAATAGTGAAAAAAGTATACCGAGTGCGAAGAAGCCAGCGTAGATTTTTGAAGAGCACAACAATGGCAGCAACAACTTCAAGAGCAATGGCAACAAAGCGAGGCTGGCGGATCTGGGTTGGCGTCGGCGAACAGGGGCGGCGTCGATGGCGGTGACGCAGGGCAGCGTCGGGGTGGTATGCGTCGACGAGAAGGGCAGCCGCGACAGCAGCGTTGGTTGGGTTTGGCTGCTGTTGTCGTCGAAGTCAGAGGAGGGGGGTTTCGGTGAGGCGGCGCGCGTCAGGGGTGGCGCGATTTGGGGTGGAGGTGTGAGGGGTTAGGTCGGAGGGCTGCGGCAGTGGGGAGAGGGAGAGTGCGAAGTGGGGAGGGGATCTGGATGGTTCTCAAGGAGGGTTAGGGTTTTCTTTTGGTCGGGATTTGGGAAGAGGAAGAAGGTGAGATGAGGGTTTTGATTTTGGGGATTTGGGAAATTAGGGTTTGGGTAATTTTGTTTGGTGGATTTTTTTAATTTGGGGTAGATTTTAGAATTTATCACAAACCCTAAAATTGTACTAGGATTTATCACAAACCCTAATAATTTGGATCTCACTTGTATCACACAGAGAGAGGAAGAGCAAAAACTCAACACAATTTTTTAAATCAAGAATGACATCTTTCTCATTAATCTAAAGGCCTATGAATAGGCTCAAAATACATCTTGATACAAATCTCAAAATCTAAAAAATACAAAAAAGATTACATATGGCTATAATTGCCAGAAACAAATATGGTACTGAAATAAAATCCTAAACTAAATAAGTAGCTGTCCTAGATGATGCTCGCGCTGATAGAAACGCCCGAATCGTCTTGAACCGATGTCCTCATAAAAAACACAAGACAATTTGAATAAAAAAGCTACCAAGTGGTTTCATTTCAATTGAAAGAAAATCAACGGTTCAGATTCACCCTCCCAAAACATATTTTCCCGCAAACCCCCCTCCCCGAAAAAAAAACTCATTACTTTATTACTATCTCTCTCCTCTCTATACTTTTTCATCTCTCTCTCTCTCTATATATATTTACACATAAATTTCGATATTCAGATTTCAGGTTTGTAAATTTTCAGATTTTTTATGCTTTTTTTTATTGCTCTTGTTACAATGAAAATAGCAAATTTCTCCTTAACTGTTAAGTTTCAACATTTTCCAACCTCAAAAGTTCTAAGAAGTTGGATTTTACACTCCCATTTATAATTATTTTTCAACATGTACTAATGGAAACATGGATTTTAAAATTACAACTAATTATTGTCTTACTATTCAAACTTGAGCTACATAATTGTTGTTTTGCTGTTTACAAGGCTTTTCATATGCTGTATTGTTCCGAAGACGTGCCTTAGGCACGTGCCCACGGGCAAATCTAATATGTTAACAATATTCATACATTTCTGGCATTTCCTGTTTAATTTGGTGGTGTTACAAAATCATATATTTTTAGTTAGATTTGAAGACCCACGACATTCATTAGGATATTTTAATGGGCTGGGTTTGGTTTTGTTTTGTTTTCCTCTCTAGTGATTATAAAATCGTGGGAAGTTCAACAATAATAACTTCTGAGACATCATGATATGAATTAATAGTATTTTGATGCATGATAATAAATATCTAGTATATTTAAAAATGCTAAAATTTTGTTGTTTGAATTCTTGTAATTTGGATTCATGTTGCATATATATTTGTTTTGTTGGTAATTTCTTAGAATTTGTTACACGCCAATTTCTAGCCAAAATTTGAATTTTCCCAAATTTGCTAAAAATAGTGGACTACGACACAAAATGTGGCTAAAATTGTGAAATTTAGAACTTCTTACAATTGGGTTGAAATATTGTAGAGTATAACTGATGTAAAACCAACCCTAAAATAGAGAATTTCCAAGATTCTTAATGGGTTAATTTTATCAACATGAAAGTGCGGATCTAAGTTGAAAATTTTAACAGTTAACAGGTTTGATGGGTTTTCAAGAATTGAATCAAGTGTAACAGTTCCAATTAATAATTCAACCTTACGATCAAGAATTAAATTCCTATGTGTTTAGCAAGTAATAGGTTCAATATCGATTCGTACTCTATTCAGGCATGTGGAATACTCAATCTCGGTTATTTTTGTGGACGACATGCAAATTAGATAATATACTAGATAATAAGGCAGTAAAACACAAATATGTAATTGTGGAAAGAGTATACCGAATGCGAAGAAAACCAGCATAGATGTAGGTGTGGACAACAACCACGAATACAGCAACGCAGCAACAATAGAAGAGCAGCAGCAACAGCAAGCTTGCTGTCGATGGCGACAACTGGTGGTGGACTGGCTGTCGGTGGCTGACTTGGGGAATTGTTGCCACAACAGCAAGAGGGGCGACCGGTGGGGTGTAATGGTTGACGTGGAGGAGATGCAGGGTTGCGGGATGGAGATCCTGGTCGGGAGTGGAGGAGGAAGGAGGCGACGGCGGGGACTTGGGGTTGAGAGGGGTGCGAGGATGAGGGAGAGAGGCAGCGGGAGAGTTGTTGAGAAGTGGATTCTGGATAGGGTCGGATGGGATCGGGGTTGGGAGCGGCTGTAGATGAAGAGGGGATTAGGTTTTTGGATTTTGGGGATTTGGGTAATTAGGGTTTTGTGTTAGGGATTTGGGAAATTAGGGTTAGCGAATTTGTATTTGAGGGATTTTTAATTTGGAGATAAATTTTAGAATTAATCACTAACTCTAAAATTATATTAGGATTTATCACAAACCCTAATTTAGATCTCTGTTGTATCACACAAATGACGGAGAGGAAGAGCAAAAACTCAACACAAATTTTTTTAATCAATAATAGCATATTTTCTCATTAATCTCAAGGCCTTTAAATAAGGCTCAAAATACATCTTGATACAAATCTCCATAATATTCTCAAAATCTAAAAAAATACAAAAAGATTACATATGGCTATAATTGCCAGAAATAAAAATGGTGGTGAAATAAACTAAACAGGAAAGATGTCCTCATCAATAACCCAGAAATTCAGAAAAGTTTCAGGATTTCGATGCTGAAATAAACAATGGACTTATAACCCAGAAGTTCTTGAAAAAATCGTGACATTAACAATTCCCTAAATCGGTAGGAAATCTGACTACAGTCTAACTTAGAATTTCTCAAATTCGGCCATAAACGGTAGACTATCCACAAAATTTGGCCAAAAAATATGAAATGCTGAACTTATCGAAATCAACCAAATCAACCAAAACACTACTGGCTATAAACAAACAAATTTGGCCAAAATAGTGTAATCATAAATTTTTTCAGAATCAGCCGAAAACATTGGGCGAAGCCCACAAAATCAGCAATCTTGCCTAAAAACAATGGAATTTAGGGTGTCAAAATCGTCTGACAGTAGTGGACTATACCCATAATTTTTTGCCAGAATAGTGAAATATAATATTTCTAAAAAATTGCCAGCAGCAGTGGATTATACTAGCCTGAAAAACTTGGCCGAATTCAGTAGACTACAGACTGAAAATAAATGATCAAAATAGTGAAATTCATAATTTTTTTTGAAATCCATAATTTTCCACAGAAGTAATTCATGATTTCTCGACATTTGCCGAAAGGTAATGGACAACCCATAAATTCTTGCTAAAATAGTTAAATCTAAAATTTCAGAGAATCACGTGGATCTGGTGGACTATAACGCGCAAAATGTTTGCAAAATAGTGAAATATGTAATTTCGTGTAATTGACTGAAAAGTGTGAACTGTAGTAGTCGTCAATCTGTGGCTAAATACAATGAAAAACGGAATTTCGCAAAAACGGTTGAAAACTGTGGACTATTGCCACCAAATTGTGGCAAAAATGGCAAAAAAAGAAATTTGAAAACTGTGGACTATAATCTACAAATGCTGGCAAAATAATGAAATATGGGAATTTATAAAATTGGTCGAAATTGTGGACTACAGTCCCCACACAATCTGGTCAAAACAGTGAATTACTATAGCTCACAAACTATACCAAAACAAGAAAATACCGCAAAAAAGATAAAACTATGGACTACAAACCTTAAAATGTGTCCAAAACATTAAAATAGTGAATTGTGTGAAGTTGTCTGAAACTCGGCGGACTCAAGCCTATAAAATGTGACCAAAACTGTGAAATACTGAATTTCACGATATTAGTTGTAAACTGTGGACTCTAGCTTCCAAAATTTGGCCAAAACAGAAATTTGCAAAAATGGTGAAATATGGTATGTCACAAATACAACCGAAAACTAGACTATTTCCCTCTGAATGTAGGCAAAATCTGTGAAGTATTGCCAAAAGGCGTGTTCACAAAATGTGGCAAAAATAGAGAAATGCAGAATTTTGCAAAAACAACTGAAAATTGTGGACTGTTTATAGAGAATCTGATACCGCTTGTGGTGCTAATAGCGTAACACACCACAGGAAACAGAAACATTCAAGACTTAGATGCACCAAGAAGAAGCCACCAAAATAATCACAAGATCTTAGAAGAACACGAGCACAATAATATGCAGAGATAACCAATACTTTGTCCTCAAGAAATACAAAGATTACAAACAGATCAAAACTCTAAATCTATCTCTTTCTCTCCTTTGAAGCACTTGGCATTCACATATCTTGAAGTTTTACAATGATAACTGCACACCAATTCTCTCTTCTATCATAGAAGTTCTATGTAGCACTAGAATTCGCATATATGTTAAATATATAGCTCCCCAAGCAAGCCCCAAAAGATATACACAAATACAGCTTATTGGAGTCAAAATTCACAGCCCAAAATAACATACAACGCCGCTTCGGTCAATCGCACCACACAAATACAGCTTATTGGAGTCAAAATTTGCAGCCCAAAATAACATACAACGCTGATTCGGTCGATCACACCCAATTGCGGTCAACTGCAATGAGTCTTGCAAAGACCCGAGTGTCGAGTAGTCAATTGAACAGCTGACTGCCCACTGCGGGCGACTGTCAAAATGACAGTCGAATGCAGTTCTGCTTTTGCTCGTTGCTGCCTTTTCGCTGCTGTATTCGGCTTCTCTTATTCTTCTCCAACTTCTTTTGACAGTCAAAAATGCAGTTATGCTTTTGGTCGTTGTTGCCTTCTTGCAGCTGGCTTCGGCTTCTCTTATTCTTCTCCGACTTCAACATGTGCCACGTGTATTTGAGGCTGCACTTTCAAACGATTTCCCACCATACCCAATACACAACACTTCAAAGTTATTGTATCTTTACCTCACATTATCTCTGTCAGTTTTCCAAAACTCATGAAAGACTCGAGTACTCCTCACTCTCATAAAGAGTACATCCGCTACTCAACCACGCGGAGTGCACCAACCATCCCCATAGGCTCATGAAGGATATGCCCCACCAATTGCATAGATCACGAATAAAAGTGAAACATGAAATTTCAAGAAATTTGGTGAAATGGTGGTTGATAGTCCCCAACCCATAGTGGCATAAACAACAAATTCAAAATTTAACGAATTTAGCCATAAACTATGGACTACAACCCACAAAATGAGGTCGAAACAGTGAACTACGGAATTACATAAAATTGGCCCAAAACGGTGGACTATAGTGCACAAAATGTGGCCACAACAGTGAAATATGAAATTTCACAAAATTAGCCTAGAATGGTGGACTGTAGCCTACAAATTGTGGCGAAAAAAGTAAAACAAAATTTCACGAAATTGGCTACGCACGATGGACTATATAGCCCACCTTATTTGGACAAAATAGTAAATAGGAAATGTAATTAAATTGAACTACAACGGTGGACTACAAACCACCAAAAGTGACACAAAAAGTGTAATACGAAATTGGTCCAAAACGGTGGACTATATTGCCCACTCCGAGGCAAAAAATATGAATTAAGAAATTTCACAAAATTGAGCAAAAATGATAGACTATAGCCCACTGAATGTGGCAAAAATAGTGCAATACGAAATTATACGAGTTTGGTCAAGCACGATGGACTATAGCCCACAAAATGTGGTCAAAACAGTGAAATATGATATTTTTTGAAATTGGTGGAAAATTGTGTACGAAATAGTCCAAAACAATGAAATAGAGTCCAAAACAATGAAATACGAAATTTCACGAATTTGGCTAGAATGGTGGAATGTAGACCACAAACAGTGGCCAAAACAGTGAAACATGAAATTTCGCGAAATTTGACGAAAACTGTGGATTATAGCCCACCTAGTGGCGAAAACAGTGAAACACGAAATTTCACGAAATTGGCAGAAAACTATGGACCTTATGAAAAGTGGTCAAAATAGTGGAATACAAAATTTCAAGAAACTTGACAAAACGACGGATTGTAGCCCACAAAGAGTGGTCAAAACAGTGAAATACGAAATTGCACTAATTTGGCCCAAAACAGTGGACCATAGTCCAAAAAATGTGGCAAAATAGTTAAATATGAATTTTGACGAGATTGGCCAAACACGATGGACCCCACAGAAGGTGGCCAAACACGATGCTTTTTTTTGGTTAGAATTCGATGGACCCCAAAAAACAGTGGACCCCACGATGCTTTTTTTAAAAATTGGCTGAAAACATTGTATCATACCTACAAATAGAGTCCAAAATAGTGAAGTACGAAATTTCATGAATTTGGTTAGAACGGTGGACTATTGACCCAAAAACTGGCCCAAACAGTGTAACACGAAATTTCGAGAAATTTGTTGAAAACAGTGGATTATATAGCCCCCCCAACAGTGGCGAAAATAGTGAAATACAAAATTCCTCGAAATTGACAGAAAACTGTGGACCTCATGAAAAGTGGTCAAAACTGTGAAATACCGAATTTCAAGAAACTTGACGAAAATGTTGGGTTTGAGCCCAGAAAGACTGGCCAAAACAGTGAAATACGATATTTTACTAATTTGGCCCAAAACAGTGGACTATATCTCAAAAAATGTGGCAAAAATAGTGAAATACAAATTTTGAAGAGATTGGCCAAACGGGGTGGACTATAAGGTGGGCCAAAACAATAAAAAATATGAAATTCTATGAAAAGGTGTAAAAACAGTGTAACAAAGCCCACAAAACAATAAAAAATAATTTGGCTACTATTGCCTACAAATAGTAGCCAAAATAGTGAAATATGAAATTTCACAAAACTTGCCAAGAACTGTGGACAATAGCCTACAAAATATGGCCAAAATAGTGAAATACGAAATTTTACGAAATTAGCCCAAAAACAGTGGACGATAGCTTACTAAATGAAAAATAATAGCGAAATACGAAATTTTACGAATTTGGCCAAGCACGATGGATTACTCTATGCACAAATAATTTTTGAAATATGAATTTTGCCAAAACAGAGAAATATGATAATGTTTGAAATTGACGGAAAACGAAATTGTATACACAAATAAGGTCCAAAATAGTGAAATACAAAATTTCATGAAATTGGCTAGAACGGTGGACTATAGCCCTTGAAAGAGGCCAAAACAGTGAAATATGAAATTTCACAAAACTGGTCAAAAATTGTGGACTAATACGAAAACGGCGGATTATAGCCCCCACCAATAGTGGTCAAAACAGTGAAATACGAATTTTCACGAATTTGCGAATAATAGTGGGACTATGCCAGAAATATGTGGCAAAAACAAAGAAATACGAAATTTCACGAGATTGCCAAACACGATGCACTATAACCCACAAAATGTGGCCAAAACAGTAAAAAATATGAGATTTCACGAAAATGGTGAAAATGGTGGATTTATATAACCCACCTATGTGGCCAAAACAACAAAATACGAAAATTCACGTATTTTGCCAAAAAACTGAGGACTATGGCCGCAAAAATGTTCATACCAGTAAAATATGAAATTTCACGATATTTGCCAAAGATGGACTGTAGCTAGCAAAAGGCTAAAACAGTGAATTGCGGATTTCACGAAGTTGGCCAAAAACGGTGAATATAACCCACAAAAAGTGGCCAAAACAGTCTAATTCGGAATTTTGCAAAAAATGGTGAACTACCTACAAAACATGGCCAAAAAATAGTGAAATACGAAATTGGATAGAATCGGTATATTGTTGCCCACAAAATGTGGCCAAAATAGTGAAATATGAATTATCACAAAATTGGCTTAAAACGGTGGACTACAACCCACAAAAAGTGGCCAAAACAGTGTAATAAGGAATTTTGTCAAAAACTATGGAATATTGCCCTCAAAACGTGGCCATATAAGTGAAATACCAAAATTTATGAAATTGGCTAAAAACGGTGCACAATTGAACACAAAATATAGCTAAAACAGTGGAATACGAAATTTGTAGGCATTGGCCAAAACTATAGGTAATTGCTCACAAATAGTGGCTTAAACAGTGAAATACGAAATTTCACGAAATTGGTTGGAAACGATGGACTATAGCCCACTAGTAGTAGCCAAAATAGTGAATTATGTAATTTCACAAAATTTGCCAAATAAACCCAAAAATGAGACCAAAACTCTGAAATATGATATTTATTTAAATTGGCCCAAAACAGTGGACTACATAGCCCACCAGTGTCCAAAATAGTGAAATAAGAATTTTCATGAAATTGGTTGAAAACTATGGACTGCAACCTCACAAAAAGTGGCTGTCAGTGTAATAGGAAAATGGCCAAAAGCAGAGGTCTATATCCTACATAATGAGGCCAAGACTGTGAAAACGAGAAATTTCACAAAATTGATTGAAATCGGTGGATATAGCCCACACAATGAGACAAAAACGGTGAAATATTCACCAAGTTAGCCGAAAAAGGTGGACTATAGCCCACAAATATGGCAAAAACAGTGAAACATAATTTCCGAAAATTGGCCAAAACGGTGGACTATAGGTGGCCAAAACTGTGAAATACGAAATTTCACAAAATTGGCCATGAACGGTGGAGCCAACAAAATGTGTCCAAAAAATGATTTTCAAAATATCACGAAATTGGTCAAAAACGGAGCACAACAACCACAAAAAACAGGCCAAAACAGTGTAATACGAAATTGGATAAAATGGTGGACTATAACCTAGATAACTTGGCCAAAACAGCGAAGTACGAAATTTCCTGAAATTGACCAGGAAAAGTTGTCTGTACCCCACAAAATGTGGCCAAAATAGTGTAAGACAGTTTTTTGCTAAAAACAGTGGACTATTTTCCACAAAACTTGGCCAAAACGATGAAGTACGAAATTTTAAGACGTTGGCAAAAAATGGTGGATAATTGCGTACAAATAGTGACAAAAACAATGAAATATGAAATTTTATGAAATTGGCCAGAAACTGTAAGGTGTAGCCATAAATTGTGGGGAAAAACGGTGGACAATCCCACAAAATGTGGCTAAAACAGAGAAATACGGAATATAAAGACTTCGCAAAAACTGTAGATAATAATTTGCCTACAAATAGTAGCAAAAACAGTGAACTACGAAATTTCACGAAATTGGCTAGGAATATTGGGACTATTGTCCACAAAATGTTCCTAAAAAAGTGAAATAAGAAATTTTACAAAATTTGTCAAAAACGGTGGATAATCGCATAAAACATGGCCAAAACTGTGAAATACGAAATATTAATACATTTGCAAAAACTGTGGATAATTTGCCCAAAAATAGCGGCCAAAACAGTGAAATACGAAATTTCACGAATTTGGCCAGGAACGGTGGACTATAGCCAAAAAAATGTGGCCAAATCTGTTAAAAACGTAATTTCACGAAATTGGCCCTAAACGGTGGACTACAATCCTAGGGATACTGCACCCAAAATCTGGAATGAAAATTTCCTCCCAGATACATGGCTTAACTTGTGTACCAGGGTTCTACTCAACATTCTTTGAAAACAATTGAATCTATGTTTTTCAATGACTTGGACATTCAATCTTGCCGAGTTGTTTAGACGGTGCTTTCTGTTCTGTTGTCCCTCGGAGCGAAAAATTTGGCAGGTAGTACGGGTCCTCTGACTTCCCGCTATGTGCTGAGTGAGACTCTCGTGATGGGAAGGAAGGGAAGCTCGAAGAGCTTTCTCCGCCAGTGGCTTATGTAGTGGGCTTAACAGTGCCTGGGCGAAATTGATAACATATCAAACAAAGGTGATCTATCTGTAATTTTCCTTCTCCGGCATGAGAAAAGAAGCGAACTCCACAGGCGCATATCTGGAAAGAAGATGAAATCGTCCAGCTAGGTACTTTTTCGTTTTCATGCTTGTGACTGTTGTATTGTAGTAGGTTGAGGGAATCTACCTCATCTACCTGGAAAGCCGTGGCGCCAGAGGAGATGAAATCGTCCAGCTAGGTGCTTTTTCGTTTTCATGCTTGTGACTGTTGTATTGTAGTAGGTTGGGGGAATCTACCTCATCTACGGAAGCAGATGAACATCCACTACCTTGTCTTTAAGTGGGTTCTGCCTTTTGCCTCGAGGGATTACGGGCCCATGTGCACATTCATGGGTCGTATTCAGATACTCCACCTGAAGAAGGCCTAAACAGTGACATAATTTTAAGAAATTGGTTGAAAACTGTCGATGCTCACGAAATGTCCCCAAAATAGTGAAATATGAAATTTATGAAAATGTCGCCAAAACATTGAAATATAGAATTTTCCGAAAACAGCAAGCTCACAAAATGTGGCCAAGACGGTGTACTATGGAATTTTGCGAAATTTTCCGAACTGTGGATACAACCCACAAAAATAATCCAAATTAGAGAAATGAAGAATTTCGTTTGATTGGCCGAGAACTATGAAATACAAAATTTTGTGAAATGGCTCAAAAATGTGGGACTATAGCCCACAAAATGTTGCTAAAAAGTCATATAAGGAATTTCTCAAAATTTGCTGAAAACTGTGGACTAGCCTACAGAATGTTTGTCTAAACATTGAAATTCTTAATTTTGCGGAAATTGTCTAATGTGTGCACTTAATAGTGAAGTAGTGAAATACGAGACTTCTCAAAATTGGCTGAATAATGTGGACTAGTCATAAAATGTGGGGAAAACAATGAAATATAGAATTTCACCAAATCGGTAAAGAACTGTGCATTATAGCCAAAAAAGTGTTTTCAAATAGGCAAATATGTAATTTCACATATTATCAAAAACTTTCACCTATATCGCTAAAACATTCATATATCGAATGTATATGAATGTCAACATGTGGGAAATAAAAATTCTCTCGAAAGTGGCTGAAAACTGTGGACTATAGCCCACAAGTGAGGGTAAAACAGTCAAATACAAAATTTCACGAAAGGGGCTAGAAGTTGTGGACTATAACCCACAAATTGAAGCCAAAACAGTAAAATACGAAATCTCATGAAAGTGATCGAAATCGGTGTACTATAGGCTAAAACAGTCAAATACAAAATTTCAGGAAAACGGCCGGATTATGGGGACTATAACCTTCAAAATGAGGGCAAAACAGTGAAATACGAAATCTCATGAAAGTGTTAGAAAACAGTTTACTATAGTCCCCAAAATGAGGGAAATAAAAATTCACACGAAAGTGGCCGAAAACTATGGACTATATAGCCCCCAAATGAGGCTAAAACAGTCAAATACAAAATTTCACGAAAACGATCGGAAACTGTGGACTATAACAAACAAAATGAGGTCAAAATTGTGAAATACAAAATTTCAAGAAAGTGATTGAAAATAGTGGACTATAGCCCACAAATGATGCAAAAACAGTCAAATACAAAATTTTACGAAAATCGCCGGAAACTGTGGACTATAACCCACCAAAACAGTAAAATACGAAATCTCATGAAAGTGATTGAAAACATTTACTACAACCAACAAAATTAGGGAAATAAAAATTTCATGAAAGTGGCCGAAAACTGTGGACGCCCACAAATGAGACTAAAACTGTCAAATACAAAATTTCCCGAAAACGGTCGGAAACTGTGGACTATAACCCACAAAATGAGGCCAAAAATTGTAAAATACGAAATCTCATAAAAGTGATCGAAAACAGTGTACTATATAGCTCACAAACCGAGAGAAATAAAAATTCACACATAAGTGGCCGAAAACTGTGCACTATAGACCACAAATGAGGCTAAAACAGTCAAATACAAAATTTCACGAAAACGACCGCAATTGTGGACTATAACCCACAAAATGAGTCCAAATTAGTAAATTGTGAAATCTCATAAGAGTGTTCGATAACAGTGTATTATAGCACAATGAGGGAAATAAAAAATTTCACAAAAGTGGTCGAAAACTGTGTACTAGCCCACAAATGAGGCTAAAACAGTCAAATACAAAATTTCACGAAAACCGTCGGAAACTGTGGACTATAACCGACAAAATGAGGCCAAAACAGTAAAATACGAAATTTCAAGAAGGTGATCGAAAAAAGTGCTCAATAGCGTACTAAATGTGGGAAATAAAAATTCTCACGAAAGTAACCGAAAACTGTGGACTGTTGCCCACAAATTCTCACGAAAGTGGCCGAAAATTGTGGACTATAGCTCACAAAACAGATAAATACAAAATTTCACGGAAACAGCCGGAAACTGTGGACTACTGACAAAATGAGGCCAAAACAGTAAAATTCGAAATCTCATGAAAGCGACCGAAAACAGTGTACTATAGCCCACAAAACGAGGGAAATAAAAATTTCACGAAAGTCGCCGAAAACTGCGGACTATAGCCCACAAATGAGGCTAAAACTGTCCAATACAAAATTTCACGAAAACGGCCGGGAACTGTGGATTATAACCCACAAAATGAGGCCAAAACAGTAAAATACAAAATCTTATGAAAGTGATCGAAAACAGTGTACTATAGTCCACAAAACGAGAGAAATAAAAATTCAAACGAAATTGGCCGAAAACTGTGACAACGAGGCTAAAAGAGTCATACAAAATTTCACAAAAACAGCCAAAACTGTGGACTGTAACCAACAAAATGAGGCCAAAATAGTAAAATACGAAATCTTATAAAAGTGATCGAAAACAGTATGTTATAGCCCACAAAATGAGGGAAATAAAAAATTTCAAGAAAGTGGCCGAAAACTCTGTATTAGCCCACAAATGAAGCTAAAACAGCCAAATACAAAATTTCCCGTAAACGGCCGGAAATAGTGGACTATAACCCACAAAATGAGTCCAAAACTGTAAAATACGAAATCTAATGAAAGTTTTCGAAAACAGTGTACGCCTACTGAAGGTGGGAAATAAAAATTCTCACGAAAGTGACCGAAAACTATGGACTATAGCCCACAAGTAAGGCTAAAACAGTAAAATACAAAATTTCTCGAAAACGGCCGTAAACTATGGACTATAATCCACAAAATGAGGCCAAATCAGTAAAATACGAAATCTCATGAAAGCGATCGAAAATATTGGACTATAGCCCACAAAATGTGGGAAATAAAAATTTCACGAAAGTTGCTGAACGAAATTAGTGTGGGGTAAATGAGGGAAATAAAAATTTCAAGAAAGTGACCGTAAACTGTGGACTATAGCCAACAAACGAGGCTAAAATCGTCAAATACAAAATTTTACGAAAACGGCCGAAAACTGTGGATTATAACCCACAAAATAAGGCCAAAACAGTAAAATAAGAAATCTAATGAAAGTGATAAAAAACAGTGTACAATTGCCCACAAAACGAGGAAAATAAAAATTCCCACCGAAGTGATCGAAAACTGTGGACTATAGCCCCCAAATGAGGCTAAAACAGTCATACAAAATTTCACGAAAATGACCGAAACTGTGGACTATAACCCACAAATGAGGCCAAAATAGTAAGATACGAAATATCATAAAAGTAATCGAAAACAGTGTATTATAGCCCAAAAAATGAGGAATAAAAAAATTCACGAAAGTGGCCGAAAATTGTGTACTATATAACCCGCAAATGAAGCTAAAACAGCTAAATACAAAATTTCACGAAAATGGCTGGAAATAATGGACTATAACCCACAAAATGAGGCTAAAACTGTAAAATACGAAATCTTAAGAAAGTGATCGAAAACAATGGACTATAGCCCACTAAATGTGGGAAATAAAACTTCTCACGAAAGTCGCCGAAAACTGCGGACTATAGCCCTCAAATGAAGCTAAAACAGTCAAATACAAATTTTCACGTAATCGGTCGGAAACTGGGGACTATACCCCACAAAATGTTGCCAAAACAATAAAATACGAAATTTCATGAAACTGATCGAAAATAGTGTACTATAGCCAACAAAATGTGAGAAATAAAAATTCTCACGAAAGTTATCAAAAATTTTGGACTATATAGCCCTCAGATGTGGCTGAAACAGTCAAATACAAAATTTCACGAAAACGGCCGGAAACTGTGGACTGTAACCCACAATGAGGGGAAAACAGTAAAATACGAAACCTCATTAAAGTGTTCGAATACAATTTACTATAGCCCACAAAATGAGGGGAAAAAATTCACATGAAAGTGGCTGAAAACTATGGACGCCCACAAATGAGGTTAAAACAGTCAAATACAAAATTTCACGAAAACGATCGGAAGCAATGGGACTATAACCGTCAAAATGAGGCCAAAACAGTAAAATACGAAATTTGAAGAAAGTGATCGAAAACCGTGGAGTATAGCTTACTAATGTGGGAAATAAAAATTCTCACGAAAGTGGCTGAAAACTGTGGACTATATTCCACAAATGAGGCTAAAACAGTCAAATACAAAATTTCACGAAAACGGCCCGTAGCTGTGGATTATAACCGCAAAATGAGGCCAAAACAGTAAAATACGAAATCTCATGAAAGTGATCGAAAACATGTACTATAGCCCACAAAATGAGGGGAAAAAATTCATACGAAATTGGCCGAAAACTGTGGACTATAGGCCTCAAATGTGGCGAAAAGAGTCAAATACAAAATTTAACGAAAACGGCCGAAACTGTGAACTGTAACCCACAAAATGAGGCCAAAATAGTAAAATACGAAATCTCATAAAAGTAACGAAAAATAGTAAAATATAAAATAATAGCCCCCAAAATGAGGAAAATAAAAAATTTCACGAAAGTGCCGAAAATTATGTACTATTGCCTACAAATAACAGTGTACTATAGCCCACAAAATGAGAGTAATGAAAATATCACGAAAGTGGCCGAAAACTGTGGACTATAGCCCAAAAATGAGTCTAAAACAGGCAACTACAAAATTTCACGAATACGGCCGGAAACTGTGGACTGTAACCCGCAAAATGAAGCCAAAACAGTAGCACGAAATCTCATGAAAGTTATCGTAATCAGTGTACTATAAAAATTTCAAGAATGTGGCCGAAAACTATGGACTATAGCCCAAAAATGATGCAAAAATAGTCAAAAACAAAATTTCACGTAAACGGCCTGAAACTGTGGACTATATAACCCACAAAATGAGGCCGAAACTGTAAAATACGAAATCTTATGAAAGTGATCGAAAACAGTGTACTATAGCCTACAAAACGAGAAAAATAAAAATTAACACGCAAGTGATCAAAACTATGGACTATAGCCCACAAATGAGTCTAAAACAGTTAAATACAAAATTTCACGAAAACGGCCGAAACTGTAGACTACCCACAAAATGAGGCCAAAATAGTAAAATACGAAATCTCATGAAAGTGATTGAAAACAGTGTATTGTAGCTCACAAAATGAGGGAAATAAAGCTTCACAGGAAAGTGGCAGAAAACTGTGGACTATAGCCCACAAATGAGGCTAAAACGGTCAAATAAAAATTTTTACGAAAACGGCCGAAACTGTGGAATATAACCCACAAAATGAGGCTAAAATAGTAAAATACGAAATTTCATAAAATTGATCGAAAACAGTGTATTATGGCCCACAAATTGAGGGAAATAAAAAACTTCACGAACGTGGCCGATAACTGTGGACTATAGCCCACAAATGAGGCTAAAGCAGTAAAATACAAAATTTCACGCAAACGGCCAAAATCTGTGGACTATAACCAACAAAATAAGGACAAAACAATAAAATACGAAATTTCATGAAAGTGATAAAAAATAGTGTACTATAGCCCACAAAATGTGAAATAAAATTCTAACGAAAGTGATGAAAAACAGTGGACTATAGTCCACAAATGAGGTAAAACAGTAAAATACAAAATTTCACGAAAACGGCCGAAACTGTTGATTATAACCCACAAATTGAGGCCAAAATAGTAAAATACGAAATATCATAAAAGTGATCGAAAATAGTGTATTATAACCCACAGAACGAGGGAAATAAAAAATTTCCCGAAAGTGGCCGATAACCGTGGAGTATAGCTCACAAACGAGGCAAAAACAGGCAAATACAAAATTTGACGAAAACGGCCGGAAATAGTGGGAACAGTGGGACTATAACCCACAAAATGAGGCCAAAACAGTAAAATACGAAATCTACTGAAAGTGATCGAAAACAGTGGACTATACCTCACTAAATGTGAGAAATAAAAATTCTCACGAAAGTGGCCAAAAATTGTGGACTATAGCCCCCAAGTGAGGCTAAAACAGTAGAATACAAAATTTCACGAAAACGGCTTGAAATTGTGAATTATAACCCACAAAATGTGGCCAAAACTGTAAAATACGAATTCTCATGAAAGTGATCGAAATCAGTGTACTACATAGCCCAAAAAATTTGGGAAATACAAAATTTTACGAAATGGCCGAAAACTGTGGAATGTAACACACAAAATGAGGCCAAAACAGTAAAATACGAAATTTCATGAAAGTGTTCAAATACAATTTACTATTGCCTACAAAACGAGGGAAAAAAAATTCACACGAAAGTGACCGAAAACTATGGACTATAGCCCACATATGAGGCTAAAACTGTCAAATACAAAAAATTTCACGAAAATGGTCGCAAAACTGTGGACTGTAACCGACAAAATAAGGCCAAAACAGTAAAATACGAAATTTCAAGAAAGTGATCGAAAACAGTGGACTATAGCCTACTAAATGTGGGAATTTTTTTTTCACGAAAGTGGCCGAAAACTGTGGACTATATAGCCCACAAATGAGGCAAACAGTCAGATACAAAATTTCACGAAAACCACCGGAAACTGTGGACTATAACCCACAAAATGAGGCCAAAACAGTAAAATACGAAATCTCATGAAAGTGATCGAAAACAGTGTACTATGGCCCACAAAATGAGGAAAATAAAAATTTCACGAAAGTGGCTGAAAACTGTGGACTATTTGCCCACAAAATGAGGCCAAAACAATAAAATATGAAATCTCATTAAAGTGATCGAAAACAGTGTACTATAGCCCACAAAATGTGGGAAGTAACAATTCTCACGAAAGTGGCCGAAAACTGTGGACTAGCTCACAAGTGAGGCTAAAACAGTCAAATACAAAATTTCATGAAAACGGCCAGAAACTGTGGACTTATAACCCACAAAATAAGCCAAAACAGTAAAATACGAAATCTAATGAAAGTTATCGAAATCAGTGTACTATAGCCCACTAAATGAGGAAAATTAAAAATTTCAAAAAAGTGGCCGAAAATTGGGGAGTATAGCCCGCAAATGAGGTTAAAATAGTCAAATACAAATACGGGTCCATGTGCACATTCATGGGTCGTATTCAGATACTCCACATGAAGAAGGCCTAAACAGTGAAATATATAATTTTAAGAAATTGGTTGGAAATTGTCGATGCTCACGAAATGTCCCCAAAATAGTGAAATATGTAATTTATGAAAATGTCGCCAAAACATTGAAATATAGAATTTTCCGAAAACAGCAAGCTCACAAAATGTGGCCAAGACAGTGTACTATGAAATTTTGCGATATTTTCCGAACAACTGTTGATACAACCCACAAAAATAAGTCAAATTAGAGAAATGAAGAATTTCGTTTGATTGGCCGAAAACTTTGAAATACAAAATTTCGTGAAATGGCACAAAAATGTGGGACTATAGCCCACAAAATGTTTGCTAAAAAGTCAAATAAGGAATTTCGCAAAGTAGAATGCTTGTCTAAACATTGAAATTCGTATTTTTTTACGAAAATTATCAAATGTGTGCACTTATCCCACACAATGGGTCAAAATAGTGAAATACGAGACTTCTCAAAATTGGCTGAATAATGTGGACTAGTCATAAAATGTGGGGAAAACAATGAAATATAGAATTTCACAAAATCGGTAAAGAACTGTGCACTATAGCCAAAAAAGTGTTTTCAAATTGGCAAATATGTAATTTCACATATTATCAAAAACTTTCAACTATATCGCTAAAACATTCATATATCGACTGTATATGAATGTTTTAGCCCACAACATATTGCTAAAACCTTCATATACCGAATTTCGCAAATATTGCCGAATACTATGGACTAAAAACCCTCGAAATGTGGCGAAAACAATGAAATTCAAAATTATGAAGAAAAATAGGCCGAAAACTCTAGACAAACTCGTCATATACGGAATTCAAAATTTGCTCACAAAATTTTGCCAAATTTGTCAAATACGGAATTTTACAAAATTAGTAGAAAAATTGTTTAACTATAGCGTATAAAGTATAGCCAAAACATTATAATATTGAATTTCGGGTAAATAGCCGAAAACTATGGAGTAGCCATAAAAGGTGGCCAAAATCGTGAAATATGGAATTTTGCAAAATTGGCCGAAATTTATGAACTATGTAGCGTACAAAATGTAGCCACAATTGTGAAATGTGGAATTTTGTGAAATTGGCTAGTTTAGCCAACAAAATGTTGCCAAAATATTGAAATATTGAATTTCAAAATAAACAAAAAAAATGGCCGAAATTGTAGATTATAGCCTACAAAATGTCACGAAAACTGTAATGTATAAATTTACGAAATTGGTCGAACTTTGAACTATAACTCATAAAATGTTGTCAAAACAATGAAATGTGGAAGTTCGCGAAATTAGCTGAAATTTGTGGATGTATAGCCCACAAAATGTGGCCAAAACTGTGAAATATGGAATTTCGCTAAATAGTTGAAAATGGTGGGTTATTGCCTAAAATAGTGAAAATTCAGGGTGTTTCTAAAATTAGTTGAAAATGGTGGGTTATAGCTGAGAAAAACTGGGTAAATCGTGAAATTTATGATTTATCAAAATTGGTCGGATATTGTGGACTTCCCACAAAATATGGCTAAAATAATTAAACGATGAATTTCTTAAAATCATGTAAACCATGGACTATTGCCCATAAAATCCATCCAAAATAGCGAAATTGAAAATTTATTGAAATATGCCGAAAGCGCTGAATTATATTCCATACCAGATTTTCCCAAAACTGAGCAACTCATAATTCTCTGAAAATTAGCTGAAACTGGGACTATAGTCTATAGGCAATAAAATTTGCCCAAACACTTAATTTTAGAATTTCACGAGTTGGAGCAAAAACGGTGGACTATATGCAATAAAATCTTACCGAAACAGTGAAACTCAGAATTTCCCAAGATCGACAGAAAAGTGGACTTACAGTCTACAAAATTACCGTTAACTTATTTCCTTGCAATAATTACCATAAAGTTCTCCTTAATTTGAGAATATCTATATTGTTTCACCAAATTCCCTTGTATATCTATTTTCCATTACCCTTGAAAACCTTAAGGGTACTTTTTTGGTAAATGGAATATGAGGTTAAGTGTTTTGATTTTTGTTGAAACTTCAGGGTAGTTCAGTAGTTGAATGCACTTCTATGCTGGCCTACTAGCTCAATCGGATAAGGGAAAATTGATTAATAAGTTTATTTTCATTATAGCCTTGAACAAACTTTGAGAGAGTGCTTCGCCGTAAATTTCCGAGAGTGCTGCTTATGTTATTTCCAATTTGATGGGTGAGATCACTACTGCTTTATATTGTTTGAGTTCCATTAAAAAATTGCATTTCTGTGTAGTGGTCACTAAGTGTCTTAAATGTTACTGCTTTTAGTTTGGAAAAAGATCTAATCAAAAGATGTTATTACTTTGAACTTTCGTATTTAGATACCTGGACTAAATCGATGGACAAAGAAGTGAAGCTGGTGTGCCAGGATGGTGTATGGTCACGCAAGTGCATTGATGTTACTTGGCATGTGCACAAAGAAGCTGCATGAGCGTGAGACACAGAATTGGCATACATACAGATTCATCTCGGAAATTTAATATGTATATTATTTTGATGGAAATAATGTGAGGAAATAGTACTCTATGTAGAAGAGGGAAAGAATATGATCATTTAAGTGAAAAGATCGTGAAAAATAGCAACAAAAAAAATTTAACTGCTGTGGGTTGTAGACTTCTGTTTTTGACAATTTTGTCAAATTTTATATTTCACCATTTTGATTACTTGGAGGTAGTCCATCGTGTTCGGCCAATTTTTTCATTTCATATTTCATTATTTTTTTCTGTGTTTTGCGGGCCATATAGTCTATTGTTTTGGAAAATTTTAGTGAAATTTAGTGAAGTTATCGTAATTTATTGTTTTTGCCACTATTGGTGGGGCTAGTTTACTGTTTTTGTCCAATTTTAAAAAATTTTGTATTTTACTGTTTGTTCCACTTTTCATTGGTTGTAGTTCATAATTTTCGGCAAATTTCGTAAATGTCATATTTCTAAAATTCAGACACTTCTTGGACTATAGTCCACAGTTTTCAGCCTATTTTGTGAATTTTGACTCTATTTTGCCAATTTCAAAAAATGAGGTTAAAACAGTAAAATTCAAAATTTCTCGAAAATGGTCGAAACTGTGGACTATAACCAACAAAATGGGACCAAAACAGTAAAATATGAAATTTCAAGAAAGCGATAAAAAACAGTGGACTATAGCCCCCTAAATGTGGGAAATAAATTTTTACACGAATGTGGCCGAAAGCTGTGGACTATAGCCCACAAATAAGGCTAAAACAATCAAATACAAAATTTCACGAACACCGTTCGAAACTATGGATTGTAACCCACAAAATAAGGCCAAAACAATAAAATACGTAATGTCAGGAAAGTGATCGAAAACTGGGTACTATAGCCCCCAAAATGAGGGGAATTTTTTTTTTAACGAAAGTGGCTGAAAACTGTGAACTAAGCCCACAAATGGGGCAAAAACAGTCAAATACAAAATTTCACGAAATCGGCCGAAAACTGTGGACATCCACAAACTGAGGCCAAAACAGTAAAATACGAAATCTAATGAAAGTGTTCGAATACAATTTACTATAGCCGCAAAATGAGGGAAATAAAAATTCACACGAAAGTGGCCGAAAACTATGGACTATAAGCCATAAATTAGGCTAAGACAGTCAAACACAAAATTTCACGAAAACAGTCGGAAACTGTCGACTATAACCGACAAAATGAAGCCAAAACTGTGAAATACAAAATTTCAAGAAAGTGATCGAAAATAGTGGACTATAGCCTACTAAATGTGGGAAATAAAAATTCTCAAGAAAGTGGCCGAAAACTGTGGTATATAGCTCACAAATGAGGCTAAAACAGTAAAATACAAAATTTCACGAAAACCGCCGGAAACTGTGGATATAACCCGCAAAATCAGGCCAAGAAAGTGAGCGAAAATAGTGTACTACAGCCCACAAAATGAGGGAAATAAAAATTTCACAAAAGTGACTAAAAACTGTGGACTATAGCCAACAAATGAGGCTAAAACAGTAAAATACAAAATTTTACGAAAACGGACGGAAACTGTGGACTATAACCCATAAAATGAGGCCAAAGCAGTAAAATACGAAATCTCATGAAAGTGATCGAAAACAGTGTACTATAGCCCACAAAACAAGGGAAATAAAAATTCACACGAAATTGGCCGAAATCTGTGGACTATAGCCCACAAATGAGGCTAAAAGTGTCAATTACAAAATTTCACGAAAACGACAGAAACTGTGGCCTACAACCCACGAAATGAGTCCAAAATTGTAAAATACGAAATCTCATAAAAGTGACGAAAATAGTAAAATACAAAATAATAGACAACAAAATGAGGGAAATAAAAAATTTCACGAAAGGGCCGAAAACGGTGTACTATAGCCCACAAATGAAGCTAAAACAGCCAAATACAAAATTTCACGAAAACGGCAAGAAATTGTGGACATAACCCACAAAATGAGGCCAAAACAGTAAAATACGAAATCTCATGAAATTTTTCGAAAATAGTGTACTATAGCCCACAAAACGAGGGAAATAAAAATTTCACGAAAGTGGCTGAAGACTAACCCACAAATGAGGCTAAAACAGGCAAATACAAAATTTCACGAAAACGGTCGGAAACTATGTACTATAACCCACAAAATGAGGTCAAAACAGTAAAATACGAAATCTTAAGAAAGTGAACGAAAACAGTGGACTATAGCCCACTAAATGTGGGAAATAAAAATTCTCAAGAAAGTGGCCGAAAACTGTGGACCACAGCCCACAAGTGAGACTAAAACAGTAGAAGACAAAATTTCACAAAAACGGTCAGAAACTGTGGACTATAACCCACAAAATGAGGCCAAAACAGTAAAATACGAAATCTCATGAAAGTAATCGAAATCAGTGTACTATAGCCCACAAAATGAAGGAAACAAAAAATTTTACGAAAGTGGCCGAAAACTGTGAACTATAGCCCACAAATGAGGCTAAAACAGTGAAATACAAAATTTCACGTAAATGGCCAGAAACTTTGGACTATAAACCACAAAACGAGGCCAAAACAGTAACAAACGAAATTTCACGAAAGTGGCCGAAAATGTGGACTATTGACCACAAACGAGGCTATAACCATCAAATACAAAATTTCATGAATACGGCCAAAATTGTGGGCTATACGAAATGAGGTCAAAACAGTAAAATACGAAATCTCATGAAAGAGGTCGAAAACAGTTTACTATAGCCCACTAAACGAGGGAAATAAAAATTCACACGAAAGTGGCCCAAAACTGTGGACTATAGGCCACAAATTAGGTTAAAACAGTCAAATACAAATTTTACGAAAATGGCCGAAAACTGTGGACAGTAACCCACAAAATTACGCCAAAATAGTAAAATACGAAATATCATGAAAGTGTTAGAATACAATTTACAGTAGCCTACAAAAAGAGGGAAATAAAAATTCACACGAAAGTGGCCGAAAACTGTGGACTATAGGCCACAAAATAGGCTAAAACAGTCAAATACAAAATTTCATGAAAATGGCCGAAAACTGTGGTCAGTAACCCGCAAAATTAGGCCAAAATAGAAAAATACGAAATATCATGAAAGTGTTAGAATACAATTTACAGTAGCCTACAAAATGAAGGAAATAAAAATTCACACGAAAGTGGCCGAAAACTATGGACTATAGGCCACAAATGAGGCTGAAACAGTCAAATACAAAATTTCTCGACAACGGCCGAAACTGTAGACTATAACCCACAAAATGATGCCAAAATAGTAAAATACGTAATCTCATAAAAGTTATTGACAACAATGTATTATAGCCAACAAATCGAGGAAAATAAAAAATTTAACGAAAGTGGCCGAAAACTGTGTAGCCCACAAATGAGGCTAAAACAGCCAAATACAAAATTTCACGAAAACGGTCGGAAACTGTGGACTATAAGCCACAAAATGAGGCCAAAACAATAAAAAACGATATTTCATGAAAGTGATCGAAAACAGCGTACTATAGACCACAAAATGTGAGAAATAAAAATTCTCACGAAAGTGATCGAAAACGATGGACTATAGCCCACCAATGACGGTAAAACAGTCAAATACAAAATTTCACGAAAACGGTCGGAAACTGTGGACTATAACCGACAAAATGAGGCTAAAACAATAAATTCGAAATTTCAAGAAAGTAATCGAAAACAGTGGACAACCTACTAAATGTGGGAAATACAAATTCCCACGAAAGTGGCCGAAAACTGTGGACTAATGCCGACAAATTCTCACGAAAGTGGCCGAAAACTGTGGACTATAGCTCACAAAACAGTCAAATACATAATTTCACGAAAACCGCCGGAAACGTTGGACAACTGACAAAATGAAGCCAAAACAGTAAAATTCTTAATCTCATGAAAGTGATCGAAAACAGTGTACAATAGCCCACAAAATGAGGGAAATAAAAATTTCACGAAAGAGGCCGAAAACGGCGGACTATAGCCCACAAATGAGGCTAAAACAGTCAAATACAAAATTTCACGAAATGGCCGGAAACTGTGGACTATAACCCACAAAATGAGGCCAAAACAGTAAAATACGAAATCTCATGAAAGTGATCGAAAACAGTGTACTATAGCCCACAAAATGAGGGAAATAAAAATTCACACGAAATTGGCCGAAAACTGTAGACTATAACCAACAAAATGAGGCCAAAATAGTAAAATACGAAATCTCATTAAAGTGATCGAAAACAGTGTATTATAGCCCACAAAATGAGGGAAATAAAAAATTTCACGAAAGTGGCCGAAAAATGAGCACTATAGCCCACAAATGAAGCTAAAACAGTCAAATACAAAAATTCACGAAAACGGCCGGAAATAGTGCACTATAACCCCCGAAATGGGGCAAAAACAGTAAAATTCGAAATCTAATGAAAGTTTTCGAAAACAGTGTACTATAGCCCACAAAATGAGGGAAATAAAAATATTATGAAATTGGCCGAAAATTATGGACTATAGCCCCACAAAAGTGGCTAAAAGAGGCAAATACAAAATTTCACGAAAACGGCCGGAAACTGTGGACTAATCCACAAAATGAGGCCAAAACAGTAAAATACGAAATCTCATGAAAGTTATCGAAAACAGTGGACTATAGCCCACAAAATGTGGGGAATAAAAATTCTCACGAAAGTTGCCGAAAACTGTGGACTATATAGCCCACAAGTGAGGCTAAAACAGTCAAATACAAAATTTCACGAAAACGGCCAGAAACGATGGACAATAACCTACAAAATGAGGCCAAAACAGTAAAATATGAAATCTCATGAAAGTGATCGAAATCAGGGTACAATAGCCCACAAAATGAGGGAAATAAAAATTTCAAGAAAGTGGCCGAAAACTGTGGACTATAGCCCACAACTGAGGCTAAAACAGCTACAAAATTTTACGAAAACGGCCAGAAACTGTGGACAATAACCCACAAAACGCGGCCAAAATAGTAACAAACGAAATCACACAAAAGTGGCCGAAAACTGTGGACTATAGCCCAGAAATAAGTCTAAAACAGTCAAATACAGAATTTCACGAAAACGGCCGAAATTGTAGACTATAACTCACAAAATGAGGCCAAAATAGTCAAATACGAAATTTCATAAAAGTGGTCGAAAACAGTGTATTATAGCCCACAAATTGAGGGAAATAAGAAATATACGAAGGTGGCCGAGTACTGTGTACTATAGCCCACAAATTAAGCTAAAACAGCCAAATACAAAATTTTACGAAAATGGCCGGAAATAGTGAACAATAACCCACAAAACTAGGTCAAAATAGTAAAATACGAAATCTCAAGAAAGTGAACCAAAACAGTGGACTATAGCCCACTAAATGTGGGAAATAAAAATTCTCAAGAAAGTGGCCGAAAACTCTGGACTATAGCCCACAAGTGAGGCTAAAATAGTAAAATACAAAATTTCACAAAAACGGTCAGAAACTGTGGACTATAACCCACAAAATGAGGCCAAAACAGTAAAACACAAAATCTCATGAAAGTGATCGAAATCGGTGTACTATAGGCCACAAAATGTGAGAAATAAATAGTCTCACAAAAGAGATCTAAAACTGTGGACTATAGCCCACAAATGAGGCTAAAACCGTCAAATACAAGATTTCACGAAAACGGCCGGAAACTGTGGACTGTAACCCACAAAATGAGGCCAAAACAGTAAAATACGAAATCTCATGAAAGTGAACGAAAACAGTGCACAATATCCTACTAAATGTGGGAAAATAAAATATCACGAAAGTGGTAGAAAACTGTGGACTATTGCCCACAAATTCTCACGAAAGGGGCCGAAAACTGTGGACTATAGCCCACAAAATAGTCAAATACGAAATTGCACGAAAACGGTCTGAAACTGTGGACTATAACCCACAAAATGAGGTCAAAACAGTAAAATACGAATTCTCATGAAAGTGATCGAAATTAGTGTACTATAGCCCAAAAAATGAGAGAAATAAAAATTTCACGAAAGTGGCCGAAAACTGTGGACTATAGCCTACAAATAAGGCTAAAGCAGTCACACTGAAAATTTCACGAAAACGGTCGGAAACTTTGGACTATAACCCACAAAATGAGGCCAAAACAGTAATATACGAAATCTCATGAAAGTGATCGAAAACAGTGTACTATAGCCCACAAAATGAGGGAAATAAAAATTTCACGAAAGTAGCCGAAAACTGTGTACTATAGCCCACAAATGAAGCTAAAACATTCAAATACAAAATTTCACGTAAACGGCCGGAAATAGTGGACTATAACACACAAAATGAGGCCAAAACAGTAAAATACGAAACCTAATGAAAGTTTTCGAAAATAGTGTACGATAGCCCTCACAATGAGGGAAATAAAATTTCACGAAAGTGGCCTGCAAACTGTGGACTATAGCCCACAAATGACGCTAAAACAGGCAAATACAAAATTTCACGAAAACAGCCAGAAACTATGGACTATAATCCACAAAATGAGCCCAAAACAGTAAAATACGAAATCTCATGAAAGTGATCGAAAATAGTGGACTATAGCTCACAAAATGTGAGAAATAAAAATTCTCACGAAAGTTGCTGAAAACTGTGGACTATAGCACACAAATGAGGCTAAAATAGTCAAATATAAAATTTCACGAAAACGGCCAGAAACTGTGGACTATAACTCACAAAACGAGGCCAAAATAGTAACAAACGAAATCACACGAAAGTGGCTGAAAATTGTGGACTATAACCAACAACCGAGGCTAAAACCGTCAATACAAAATTTCACGAAAACGGCTGAAAACTGTGGACTATAACCCACAAAATGAGGCCAAAACAGTAAAATACGAAATCTCATGAAAGTGCTCGAAAACAGTGTACTATTGCCAAAAAACTAGGAAAAAAAGTTTCTCACGAAAGTGGCCGAATACTGTGGACTATAGCCCACAAATGAGTCTAAAACAGGCAAATGTAAAATTTCCACGAAAACGGCCGAAACTGTAGACTGTAACCCACAAAATGATGCCAAAACAGTAAAATACAAAATCTCATAAAAGTGATCGAAAATAGTGTATTATAGCTGACAAATTTAGGGAAATAAAAAATTTCACGAAAGTGGCCGAAAACTGTGTACTAAAGCCCACAAATGAAGCTAAAACAGCCAAAAATACAAAATTTCACGAAAATGGCCGAAAATAGTGAACAATAACCCACAAAATGAGGTCAAAACAGTAAAATACGAAATCTCAAGAAAGTGAACGAAAACAGTGGACTGTAGCCCACTAAATGTGGGAAATAAAAGTTCTCAAGAAAGTGGCTGAAAACTCTGGACTATACCCCACAAGTGAGGCTAAAATAGTAAAATACAAAATTTCACGAAAACGGTCAGAAACTGTGGACTAACACACAAAATGAGGCCAAAAGAGTAAAACACAAAATTTCATGAAAGTGGTCGAAAACATTGTACTATAGCCCATAAAATGTGAGAAATAAATAATCTCACGAAAGTGATCCAAAACTATGGACTATATAGCCCACAAATGAGGCTTAAACAGTCAATTACAAAATTGCACGAAAACGGTCGGAAACTGTGGACTATAACCGACAAAATAAGGCCAAAACAGTAAAATTCGAAATTTCAAGAAAGTGATCGAAAACAGTGGACTAGCCTACAAAATGTGGGAAATAAAAATTCTCACGAAAGTGGCCGAAAACTATGGACTATAGCCCACAAATGAGGCCAAAAAAGTCAAATACAAAATTTCACGAAAACCGCCGGAAATTGTGGACTATAACCTACAAAATGATGCCAAAACAGTAAAATATGAAATCTCATGAAAGTGATCGAAAACAGTGTACTATATCCCACAAAATGATGAAAATCAAAATTCCACGAAAGTTGCCGAAAACTGTGGACGCCCACAAATGAGGCTAAAACAGTCAAATACAAAATTTCACGAAAACCGCAGGAAACTGTGGACTATAACCCACAGAATGAGGCCAAAATAGTATAATACGAAATCTCTTGAAAGTGATCGAAAGCAGTGTAATATAGCCCACAAAATGAGAGAAATAATAAATTTCACAAAAGTGGCCGAAAACTGTGGACTATAGCCCATAAATGAGGCTAAAAAAGTCAAATACAAAATTTCACGAAAACGGCTCGAAAATGTGAGCCATAACCGACAAAATGAGGCCAAAACAGTAAAATAGAAATTTCATGAAAGTGATCAAAAACAGTGTACTATTGCCCACAAAACGAGGGAAATAAAAATTCACACGACAGTTGCCGAAAACTGTGGACTACAGCCCACAAATGAGGTTAAAATAGTCAAAAACAAAATTTCACGAAAACGGCAGAAACTGTGGACTATAACCCAAAAAATGAGGCCAAAATTGTAAAATAGGAAAACTCATAAAAGTGATCGAAAACAGTGTATTATAGCCCGCAATATGAGTGAAATAAAAAATTTTGCGAAAGTGGCCGAAAACTGTGTACTATATAGCCCACAAATGAGGCTAAAACAGCCAAATACAACATTTCGCGAAAATGGCCGGAAATAGTGGACTATAATCCACAAAATGAGGCCAAAACAGTAAAATACGAAATCTAATAAAAGTGATCGAAAACAATGGACTATAGCCCACTAAAGGTGGGAAATAAAAATTATCACGAAAGTGGCCGAAAATTGTGGACTATAGCCCTACAAGTGAGGCTAAAACAGTAAAATACAAAATTTCACGAAAACGGCCAGAAACTGTGGACTACCCATAAAATGAGGCCAAAATAGTAAAATACGAAATCTCTTGAAAGTGTTCGAAAACAGTATATTATAGCTCACAAAATGATGGACATAAAAAATTTCACGAAAGTGCCCAAAAATAGTTTAGTATAGCCCACAAATGAGGATAAAACAGCCAAATTCAAAATTTGACGAAGACGGTCAGAAATAGTGGACAACCCACAAAATGAGGCCTAAAAAGTAAAATACGAAATCTCATGAAAGTGATCGAAAACAGTGGACTATAGCCCACTAAATGTGGGAAATAAAAATTCTCACGAAAGTGGCCGAAAACTATGGACTATAGCCCACTAGCGAGGCTAAAAAAGTCAAATACAAAAATTTACGAAAACGGCCAGAAACTGTGGACAATAACCCACAAAATGAGGCCAAAACAGTAAAATACGAAATCTCATGAAAGTGATCGAAATCAATGTATTATAGCCCACACAATGAAGGAAATAAAAAAATATCAAGAAAGTGGCCGAAAACTGTGGATTAGCCCACAAATGAGGCAAAAAATGTCAAATACAAACTTTCACAAAAATGGTCGGAAAGTGTGTACTATAACCCACAAAATGAGGCCAAAGCAGTAAAATATGAAATCTCATGAAAGAGATCGAAATCAGGGTACTATAGCCCCCAAAATGAGGAATATAAAAATTTCAAGAAAGTGGCGAAAACTGTGGACTATAGCCCACAAATGAGGCTAAAATAGTCAAATACAAAATTTTACGAAAACGGCCAGAAACTGTGGACAATAACCCACAAAATGCGGCCAAAATAGTAACAAATGAACTCACACGAAAGTGACTGAAAAGCTGCGGACTATAGCCCACAAATATGGCTAAAACAGTCAAATACAAAATTTCACGAAAACGGTCGGAAACTGTGCAGTATAACCCACAAAGTGAGGCTAAAACAGTAATATACGAATTCTCATGAAAGTGATCGAAATGAGTGAACTATAGCCCAAAAAATGAGGGAAATAAAAAATTTCACGAGCGTGGCCGAAAACAAGCCCACAAATGAGTCTAAAACAGTCAAATACAGAATTTCACGAAAACGGCTGAAACTGTAGACTATAACCCACAAAATGATGCCAAAATAGTAAAATACGAAATCTTATCAAAGTGGTCGAAAACAGTGTATTGTAGCCCACAAATTGAGGGAAATAAAAAATTTCACGAATGTGGCCGAATACTGTGTACTATAGCCCACAAATTAAGCTAAAACAGTCAAATACAAAATTTCATGAAAATGGCCGGAGTGAACAATAACCCACAAAATGAGGTCAAAACAGTAAAATACGAAATCTCAAGAAAGTGAAGGAAAACAGTGGACTATAGCCCACTAAATGTGGGAATAAAAATTCTCACGAAAGTGGCCGAAAACTCTGGAGTATAGCCCACAAGTTAGGCGAAAATAGTAAAATATAGAATTTCACAAAAACGGTCAAAAACTGTGGACTATAAACGACAAAATGAGGCCAAAACAGTAAAACACAAAATCTCATGAAAGTGATCGAAATCGGTGTACTATAGGCCGCAAAATGTGAGAAATGAATATTCTCACGAAAGTAATGTAAAACTGTGGACTATAGCCCACAAATGAGGCTAAAACAGTCAAATATAAAATTTCACGAAAACGGCCGGAAACTGTGGACTGTAACCCAAAAAATGAGGCCAAAATAGTAAAATACGAAATCTCATGAAAGTGATCGAAAACAGTGCACAATAGCCTACTAAATATGGGGAAAAAATATCACGAAAGTGGCCGAAAACTGTGGACTATTGCCCACAAATTCTCACGAAAGTGGCCGAAAACTGTGGACTATAGCCCACAAAACTGTCAAATACAAAATTTCACAAAAACCGCCGGAAACTGTGGACTACCGACAAAATGAGGCCAAAACAGTAAAATACGAAATCTCATGAAAGTGATCGAAAACTGTGTACTATAGTACACAAAATGAGGGAAATAAAAATTTCACGAAAAGTGGCCGAAAACTGCGGACTATTGCCCACAAATGAGGGAAAAATCGTCAAATATAAAATTTTACGAAAATGGCCGGAAACTGTGGACTACCCACAAAATGAGGCCAAAACAGTAAAATACGAAATCTCATGAAAGTGATCGAAAACAGTGTACTATAGCCCACAAAATGAGGGAAATAAAAATTTTACGAAAGTGGTCGAAAATTGTGTACTATAGCCCACAAATGAAGCTAAAACAGCCAAATACAAAATTTCACGTAAACGGCCGAAAATAGTGGACTATAGCCCTCAAAATGAGGCCAAAACACTAAAATACGAAACCTAATGAACGTTTTCGAAAAGTGTGTACTATAGCCCTCAAAATGGGGGAAATAAAATTTCACTAAAGTGGCTGAAAACTGTGGACTATAGCCCACAAAAGAGGCTAAAACAGGCAAATACAAAATTTCACGAGAACGGCCAGAAACTGTGGACTATAATCCACAAAATGAGGCCAAAACAGTAAAATACGAAATCTCTTGAAAGTGATCGAAAGTAGTGGACTATAGCTCACAAAATGTGGGAAATAAAAATTCTCATAAAGTTGTTGAAAACTGTGGACTATAGCCCACAAATGAGGCTAAAATAGTCAAATACAAAATTTCACGAAAACAGCCAGAAACTGTGGACCCACAAAATGAGGCCAAAATAGTAACAAACGAAATCACACGAAAGTGGCCGAAAACTGTGGACTGTAACCAACAAACGAGGCTAAAACCATCAATACAAAATTTCACGAAAACGGCGAAAAATTGAGGACTATAACCCACAAAATGACGCCAAAACAGTAAAATACAAAATCTCATGAAAGTGATCGAAAACAGTGTACTATTGCCAAAAAACGAGGAAAAAAAGTTCACACAAAAGTGGTCGAAAACTGTGGACTATAGCCCACAAATGAGTCTAAAAGAGTCAAATACAAAATTTCACGAAAACGGCCGAGACTGTAGACTATAACCCACAAAATGTGGCCAAAACAGTAAAATACGAAATCTCATAAAAGTGATCGAAAACAGTGTATTATAGCCGACAAATTGAGGGAAACAAAAAATTTCACGAATGTGGCCGAAAACTGTGTACTATAGCCTACAAATGAAGCTAAAACAGGCAAATACAAAATTTCACGAAAATGGCCGAAAATAGGGAACAATAACCCACAAAATGAGGTCAAACAGTAAAATACGAAATCTCAAGAAAGTGAACGAAAACAGTGGACTATAGCCCACTAAATGTGGGAAATAAAAATTCTCAAGAAAGTGGCCGAAAACAGTAAAATACAAAATTTCACGAAAGTGGTCAGAAACTGTGGACTATAACACACAAAATGATGCCAAAAGAGTAAAACACAAAATTTCATAAAAGTGGTCGAAAACAGTGTACTATAGCCCAGAAAATGTGAGAAATAAATATTCTCACGAAAGTCATCCAAAACTATGGACTATATAGCCCACAAATGAGGCTAAAACAGTCAAATACAAAATTTCACAAAAACGGTCGGAAACTGTGGACTATAACCGACAAAATGAGGCCAAAATTGTAAAATTCGAAATTTCAAGAAAGTGATCGAAAACAGTGGACTATAGCCTACAAAATGTGGGAAATAAAAATTCTCACGAAAGTGGCCGAAAACTATGGACTATAGCCCACAAATGAGGCTAAAAAAGTCAAATACAAAATTTCACGAAATCGGCCGGAAAATGTGGACCATAACCCACAAAATGAGGCCAAAATAGTAAAATAGGAAATTTCATGAAAGTGATCGAAAACTGTGTACTATAGCCCACAAAACGAGGGAAATCAAAATTCACACGAAATTGGCCGAAAACTGTGGACCGTGGCACACAAATGAGGCTAAAAGAGTCAAATAGAAAATTTGACGAAAACGACCGAAAGTGGGGACTATATAACCCACAAAATGAGGCCAAAATTGTAAAATTCGAAACCTCGTCAAAGTGATCGAAAACAGTGTATTGTAGCCCAAAAAATGAAGGAAATAAGAAATTTCACGAAAGTAGCCGAAAACTGTGTACTATAGCCAACAAATGAAGCTAAAACAGTCAAATACAAAATTTCGCAAAAACGGCCGGAAATAGTGGACTATAACCTACAAAATGAGGCCAAAATAGTAAAATACGTAATCTCAAGAAAGTGATCGAAAACAGTGGACTATAGCCCACAAGTGAGGCTAAAACAGTAAAATACAAAATTTCACGAAAATGGCCAGATACTGTGGACTATAACCCACAAATGAGGCTAAAATAGTAAAATATGAAATCTCATTAAGTGTTCGAAAACAGTATATTATAGCTCAAAAAATGATGGAAATTAAAAATTTCACGAAAGTGCCCGAAAACAGTGTACTATAGATGAGGCTAAAACAGCCAAATACAAAATTTCACGCACGATCGGAAATAGTGGACAACCCACAAAATCAGGCCAAAACAGTAAAATACGAAATCTCATGATAGTTATCGAAACTGTGGACTATAGCCCACTAAATGTGGGAAATAAAAATTCTAACGAAAGTGGCCGAAAACTGTGGACTATAACTCACAAGTGAGGCTAAAACAGTCAAATACAATATTTCACGAAAACGGCTAGAAACTGTGGACTATAATCCACAAAATGAGGTCAAAACAGTAAAATACTAAATATCATGAAAGTGATCGAAATCAGTGTACTATAGCACACAAAATGAGGGAAATAAAAAATTTCACGAAAGTGTCCGAAAACTGTTGACTATAGTCCACAAATGAGGCTAAAACAGTCAAATTCAAAATTTCACGAAAACGGTCGGAAACTGTGGACTATAACTGACAAAATAAGGCCAAAACTGTAAAATATGAAATTTCAAGAAAGTGATAAAAAACAGTGGACTATAGCCCACTAAATGTGGGAAATAAAAATTCTCACGAAAGTGGCCGAAAACTAGAATTTTTTACCCGACTATCCCACTTTTTGTAAGTATGTACAAAACTATCCCTGTTTGAAAATTTAATACCAAAACATCCCTTTCGTTAACGGGGTTAACGAGTCTAGTAGTTTCCCTCGCGTTAACCCCGTTAACGTGCTGATGGGGATACATCTTTTCCCCTTGAGTGGGGATTTGCAGAAAAAACTCTTCCAATATAGATTCGTTTACCCCGTTAGCGGTTGTATTTAAACCACTCGCGTTAACGGGGTTAACGTTTGTTGTTGGGACAGTATGGGGCACTACCTCAAAGAGGGGTGTGGGTAAAAAATCACTAAGTATAGACACGTTAACTCAGTTAACGTGCCTATTATTACCAATGCCGTTAACTGAGTTAACGTGTGTGAAGATTTCAAGTTTTCCAGAAAGTTGAAAATTTCTGGAAATTGGAGATACTCACACACGTTAACTCAGTTAATGTGCCTTGTTTTACCAAGGCCGTTAACTTAGTTAACGTGTATGCCTATCTTCACAAACAAACAGACAAGGATGTTTTGTACATAAAAAAGCACTAAGTATAGACACATTAACTCAGTTAACGTGCCATGTTTTACCAAGGCCGTTAACTGAGTTAACGTGTTTTCCTATCTTCACAAACAAACAGACATGGATGTTTTGTACAAAAAAAAATCACTAAGTATAGATACGTTAACACAGTTAACGTGCCTATCATTACCTAGACCGTTAACTCAGTTAGCGACTGTGATGTTTTGGTATTAACTTTTCAAACAGGGATAGTTTCGTACATACTTACAAAAAGTGGGATAGTTCGGTAAAAAATTCCTAAAACTGTGGACTGTAGCACACAAATGAGGATAAAGCAGTCAAATATAAAATTTCACGAAAACCGCCGGAAACTGTGGACTATAACCCACAAAATGAGGCCAAAACTGTAAAATACGAAATCTCATAAAAGCGATAAAAAATAGTGTACTATAGTCGAAAAAATGAGGGAAATAAAAATTTCACGAAAGTGGCTGAAAACTGTGGACTCTAGCCCACAAATGAGGTTAAAATAGTCAAATAAAAAATTTCACGAAAACGGCAGAAACAGTGGACTATAACCCAAAAAAAAGAGGCCAAAATAGTAAAATACGAAAACTCATAAAAGTGATCGAAAACAGTGTATTATAGCCCACAATATGAGTGAAATAAAAAATTTCGCGAAAGTGGCCGAAAACTGTGTACTATCAGCCCACAAATGAGGCTAAAACAGCCAAATACAAAATTTCACGAAAATGGCCGGAAATAGTGGACTATAACGACAAAATGAGGCCAAAACAGTCAAATACAAAATTTCACGAAAACGGCCGGAAACTATGGACTATAACCCAGAAAATGAGACCAAGACAGTAAAATACGAAATCTCATGAAAGTGATCGAAAATGGTGTACTATAGCCCACAAAATGAGGGAAATAAAAATTCACACGAAAGTAGCCGAAAACTGTGGACTCTAGCCCACAAATGAGGTTAAAATAGTCAAATAAAAAATTTCACGAAAACGGCATAAACTGTGGACTATAACCCAAAAAATGAGGCCAAAATAGTAAAATACGAAAACTCATAAAAGTGATCGAAAACAGTGTATTATAGCCCACAATATGAGTGAAATAAAAAATTTCGCGAAAGTGGCTGAAAACTGTGTACTATCAGCCCACAAATGAGGCTAAAACAGCCAAATACAAAATTTCACGAAAATGGCCGGAAATAGTGGACTATAACCCACAAAATGAGGCCAAAATAGTGAAATACGAAATCTAATAAAAGTGATCGAAAACAGTGGACTATAGCCCACTAAAGGTGGGAAATAAAAATTCTCACGAAAGTGGCTGAAAACTGTGGATTACAGCCCACAAGTGAGGCCAAAACAGTAAAATACAAAATTTCACGAAAACGGCCAGAAACTGTGGACTACCCACATAATGAGGCCAAAATAGTAAAATACGAAATCTCTTGAAAGTGTTCGAAAACAGTATATTATAGCTCACAAAATGATGGAAATAAAAAATTTCACGAAAGTGCCCAAAAATAGTGTATTATATCCCACAAATGAGGATAAAATAGCCAAATACAAAATATCACGAAAACAGTCAGAAATAGTGGACAACCCACAAAACGAGGCCTAAAAAGTAAAATACGCAATCTCATGAAAGTGATCGAAAACAGTGGACTATAGCCCACTAAATGTGGGAAATAAAAATTCTCACGAAAGTAGCCGAAAACTGTGAACTAGAGCCGACAAGTGAGGCTAAAACAGTCAAATACAAAATTTCACAAAAACGGCCAGAAACTGTGGACAATAACCCACAAAATGAGGCCAAAGCAGTAAAATACGAAATCTCATGAAAGCGATCGAAATCAGTGTATTATAGCCCACAAAATGAAGGAAATAAAAAAATGTCACGAAAGTGGACGAAAACTGTGGATTATAGCCCACAAATGAGGCTAAAAATGTCGAATACAAAATTTCACGAAAATGGTCGGAAAGTGTGTACTATAACCCACAAAATGAGGCCAAAACAGTAAAAAACGATATTTCATGAAAGTGATCGAAAACAGTGTACTATAGCCCACAAAATGTGAGAAATAAAAATTCCCACGAAAGTGATCGAAAACTGTGGACTGTAGCCCACCAATGAGGCCAAAACAGTCAAATAAAAAATTTCACAAAAACGGTCAGAAACTGTGACCCACAAAATGAGGTCAAAACTGTAAAATATGAAATCTCATGAAAGTGTTCGAAAACAATTTACTATAGCCCACTAAATGAGGGAAATAAAAATTCACACGAAAATGGCCGAAAACTATGGACTATAGCCCACAAATGAGGTTAAAACAGTCAAATACAAAATTTCCCAAAAACGGTCGTAAACTGTGGACTATAACCAACAAAATCAGGCCAAAATAGTAAAATACGAAATTTCAAGAAAGCGATCAAAAATAGTGGACTATAACCCACTAAATATGGGAAATAAAATTTCTCACGAATGTGGCCGAAAACTGTGGACTATAGCCCACAAATGAGGCTAAAACAGTTAAATACAAAATTTCACGAACACCGCCGGAAACTGTGGACTGTAACCCACAAACTGAGGCCTAAACAATAAAATACGAAATGTCATGAAAGTGATCGAAAACTGGGTACTATAGCCCACAAAATGAGGGGAATTTTTTTTCACGAAAGTGGCTGAAAACTGTGAACTACAACCCACAAATGAGGCAAAAACAGTCAAATACAGAATTTCACGAAATCGACCGAAAACTGTGGATTGTAACCCACAAACTGGGCAAAAACAGTAAAATACGAAATCTCATGAAAGTGTTCGAATACAATTTACTATAGCTCACAAAATGAGGGAAATAAAAATTCACACGAAAGTGGCCGAAAACTATGGACTATAGCCCATAAATGAGGCTAAAATAGTCAAACACAAAATTTCACGAAAACGGTCGGAAACTGTGGACTCTAACAGACAAAATGAGGCCAAAACATAAAATACGAAATTTCAAGAAAGTGATCGAAAATTGTGGACTATAGCCTACTAAATGAGGGAAATAAAATTCTCAATAAAGTGGCCGAAAACTGTGGTATATAGCCCACAAATGAGGCTAAAACAGTCAAATACAAAATTTCACGAAAACCGCCGGAAACTGTGGACTATAAGGCCAAAACTGTAAAATACTCAAGAAAGTGATCGAAAACAATGTACTACAACCCACAAAATGAGGGAAATAAAAATTTCACAAAAGTGACCGAAAACTGTGGACTATAGCCCACAAATGAGGCTAAAACAGTCAAATACAAAATTTCACGAAAACGGACGGAAACTGTGGACTATAACCCACAAAATGAGGCCAAAGCGGTAAAATACGAAATCAAATGAAAGTGATCGAAAACTGTGTACTAGAGCCCACAAAATGAGGGAAAAAAAATTCACACGAAATTGGCCGAAATCTGTGGACTATATAGCCCTCAAATGAGGCTAAAAGTGTCAACTACAAACTTTCATGAAAACGGCCGAAACTGTGGACTTTAATCCACGAAATGAGTCCAAAATTGTAAAATACGAATTCTCATAAAAGTGACGAAAATAGTAAAATACAACATAATAGCCCGCAAAATGAGGGAAATAAAAAATTTCACGAAAGTGCCGAAATTGTGTACTATAGCCCACAAATGAAGCTAAAACAGCCAAATGCAAAATTTCACGAAAACGGCCAGAAATTGTGGACTATAACCCACAAAATGATGCAAAAACAGTAAAATATGAAATCTCATGGAACATTTCGAAAACAGTGTACTATAGCCCACAAAATGAGAAAATAAAAATTTCACGAAAGTGGCTGAAGACTAGCCCACAAATGAGGCTAAAACAGGCAAATTTAAAATTTCACGAAAACGGCCGGAAATTGTATACTATAACCCACAAAATGAGGCCAAAACAGTAAAATAAGTAATCTCATGAAAGTGATTGAAAACAGTGGACAGCCCACAAAATGTGGGAAAGAAAGATTCTCATGAAAGTGGCTGAAAACTGTGGACTATAGCCCACAAGTGAGGCTAAAACAGTCAAATACAAAATTTCACGAAAACGGCCAGAAACTGTGGACTATATAACCCACAAAATGAGGCCAAAACGGTAAAATACGAAATCTCATGAAAGTAATCGAAATCAGTGTTCTATAGCCAACAAAATGAGGGAAATAAAAAATTTCACGAAAACGGCCGAAAACTGTGGACTATAAGCCCCAAATGAGGCTAAAACAGTGAAATACAAAATTTCAAGAAAACGGCCGGAAACTTTGGACTATAACCCACAAAACGAGGCCAAAACAGTAACAAACGAAATTCACGAAAGTGGCCGAAAATGTGGACTATTGCCCACAAACGAGGCTATAACCGTCAAATACAAAATTTCATGAATACGACCGAAGCTATGGACTAAATCCACAAAATGAGGCCAAAATCGTAAAATACGAAATCTTATGAAAGAGGTCGAAAACAGTTTACTATAGCCCTCAAAACGATGGAAATAAAAATTCACACGAAAGTGGCCGGAAATTGTGGACTATAGGCCACAAATTAGGCTAGAACAGTCAAATACAAAATTTCGCGAAAATGGCCGAAAACTGTGGACAGTAACCCACAAAATTAGGCCAAAACAGTAAAATACGAAATGTCATGAAAGTGTTAGAATACAATTTACCGTAGCCTACAAAAAGAGGGAAATAAAAATTCACGCGAATGTGGCCGAAAACTGTGGACTATAGGCCACAAATTAGGCCAAAACAGTCAAATACAAAATTTCACAAAAACGGCCTGAAACTGTGGACTACAAAATGTCGCCAAAACAGTAAAATACGAATTCTCATGAAAGTGGTCGAAATCAGTGTACTATAGCCCAAAAAATGAGGGAAATAAAAAATTTCACGAAAGTGGCCGAAAACTGTGGACTATAGCCCACAAATGAGGCTAGAACAACCATATACAAAATTTCACGAAAACAGTCAGAAATTGTGGACTATAACCCACAAAATGAGGCCAAAACAATAAAATACGAAATTTCATGAAAGTGATCGAAAATAGTGTATTATAGCCCACAAAATATGAGAAATAAAAATTCTCACGAAAGTGATAAAAAACTGTGGAGTATAGCCCACAAATGAGGCTAAAACTGTCAAATACAAAATTTCACGAAAACGGCCGGAAACTGTGTACTGTATAACCCACAAAATGAGGCCAAAACAGTAAAATATGAAATATCATGAAAGTGTTAGAATACAATTTACTATGGCCGAAAACTATGGACTATAGCCCACAAATGAGGCTGAAACAGTCAAATACAAAATTTCTCGAAAACGGCCAAAACTGTAGACTATAACCCACAAAATGAGGCCAAAATAGTAAAATACGTAATCTCATAAAAGTGATCGAAAACAGTGTATTATAGTCCACAAATTGAGGGAAATATAAAATTTCACGAAAGTGGCCGAAAACTGTGCACTATATAGCCCACAAATGAAGCTAAAACAGCCAAATTCAAAATTTCACGAAAATAGTCGGAAACTGTGGACTATAACCCACAAAATGAGGCCAAAACAGTAAAAAACAATATTTCATGAATGTGATCGAAAACAGTGCACTATAGACCACAAAATGTGAGAAATAAAAATTCTCACGAAAGTGATCGAAAACTGTGGACTATAGCTCACCAATGAGGCTAAAACAGTCAAAATACAAAATTTCACGAAAATGGTCGGAAACTGTGGACAATAACCGACAAAATGGGGCCAAAACAGTAAAATTCGAAATTTCAAGAAAGTAATCGAAAACTGTGGACTATAGCCAACTAAATGTGGGAAATAAAAATTCCCACGAAAGTGGCCGAAAACTGTGGACTAATGCCCACAAATTCTCACAAAAGTGGCCGAAAACTGTGGACTATAGCCCACAAAACAGTCAAATACAAAATTTCACAAAAACCGCCGGAAACGTTGGACTACTGACAAAATGAAGCCAAAACAGTAAAATACTAAATCTCATGAAAGTGATCGAAAACAGTGTACTGTAGCCCACAAAATGAGGGAAATAAAAATTTCACGAAAGAGGCCGAAAACGGCGGACTATAGCCCACAAATGAGGCTAAAACAGTCAAATACAGAATTTCACGAAATGGCCGGAAACTGTGGACTATAACCCACAAAATGAGGCCAAAACAGTCAAATACGAAATCTGATGAAAGTGATCGAAAACAGTATACTATAGCCCACAAAATGAGGGAAATAAAAATTCACACGAAATTGGCCGAAAACTGTGGACTGTAGCCCAAAAATGAGGCTAAAAGAGTCAAATACAAAATGTCACAAAAACGGCCGAAACAGTGGACCAACAAACTGAGGCCAAAATAGCAGTGTTCTAAAAAGCGGCCTAGGCGCTAGGCGGCCCTCCAACGCCTCGCCTAGGGGCTAGGCGTTTAAGAAAATCGGTTAATGGTTCAAGGTGGTTAAAAGCGGGTCTAGGCAGCGCATAATCGGTGTAAGCGGGTCTAGGCGGCTAGACCCCCTTATACCCGCTTCGGACTTAATTTTTTTTAAAAAAAAGAGACCCGACTTATTCCAACCCGACCCGCTCTAATACACTTAAACCCCTAAAATTTCTCTTTCTCCTCCAAATCCCCCGTAAAAAAAGCCCCAAATAAATTCTATTCTCTAAATCCATAATTCCTTTTCTCTAAAACCCCCAAATCACCTCCTCCGCCTCCCTCCTCGCAGTCGGAGGCTCCCTCCGCCTTGGCCTCCCTCCTTGCAGTCGTTGCTCGCAATCGTCAACACAACCTCCTCCGCCTCCCTCCTCGCAGTCGCAGCTCTCACTCACTGTCACTCATTCGTCAAAACCTCCTCCTCCACCTTCCTCCTTGCAGTCGCAGCTCGCTTCAACTTCAACCGACATCAACACAACCTCTCTCTCCTTTCTTCAGCTTCAAAGTCAAGTCGTCAACACAACCACACACTGCCTCCCGCCTTGCTTCACCTCCGACGTTAACAGTACGTCCTGCTCTTCTCTCTCAAACTTCTCTTGACGCAACCCTCCCCCATCCCCCGACTCAAGCCTCCCGCTTCCCCACACTATTTTCTCCTTGGACTGGAACAGCCGAACAGGTAATCTCCACTACTGATCTTCGTCATAGATTAATACTAATCTAACAGATGAGTATATGACTGTACAAAAAAAGAAAAAGACTAATAATAATACACCGATTCGATTTTGTAAAGCTCATCGTGCAATTGCAAGGAGAAATATCAAGAGTAAGAATTAGTAACAACAAAACAAAACAAAATGATAAAATATATAAATAAAATATATACATACATAAATAAATATATAATATATAAATAAAACCGCCTAGCGTCAAGCGCTTAGCCACTTAAGCTCTGCTTACAAGGCCTAGGCGCTAGGCACCCATCGGCTGCCCTACTACCGCCTAGCGACTTCTAGAACATTGCAAAATAGTAAAATACGAAACCTCATTAAAGTGATCGAAAACAGTGTATTATAGCCCACAAATTGAGGGAAATAAAAAATTTCACGAAAGTGGCCGAAAAATGTGTACTATAGCCCACAAATAAAGCTAAAACAACCAAATACAAAATTTCACGAAAATGGCCGGAAATAGTGCACTATAACCCACAAAATGAGGCCAAAACAGAAAAATACGAAATCTAATGAAAGTTTTCGAAAACACTGTACTATAGCCCACAAAATGATGAAAATAAAAATTTCACAAAAGTAGCCGAAAACTGTGGACTATAGCCCACAAATGAGGCTAAAATAGGCAAATACAGAATTTCACGAAAAATGCCAGAAACTGTGGACTATAATCCACAAAATGAGCCCAAAATAGTAAAATACAAAATTCCATGAAAGTTACCGAAAACAGTGGACTATAGCCGACAAAATGTGTGAAATAAAAATTCTCACGAAAGTTGCCGAAAACTGTGGACTATAGCTCACAAGTGAGGCTAAAACAGTCAAATACATAATTTCCCTAAAACGGTCTGAAACTGTGGACTATAACCCACAAAATGAGGCCAAAATAGTAATATACGAATTCTTATGAATGTGTCTGAAATCAGTGTACTATAGCCCAAAAAGTGATGGAAATAAAAAGTTTCACGAAAGTGGCCGAAAACTATGGACTATAGCCCACAAATGAGGCTAAAACAGTCAAATACAAAATTTCACGAAAACGGTCGGAAACTTTGGACTATAACCCACAAAATCAGGCCAAAACAGTAATATACGAATTCTCATGAAAGTGATCGAAATCAGTGTACTATAGCCTGAAAAATGAGGGAAATAAAAAATTTCACGAAAGTGGCCGAAAACTATGGACTATAGCCCACAAATGAGCCTAAAACAGTCACATACAAAATTTCACGAAAACTGTGGCCTATAACCCACAAAATGAGGCCAAAACTGTAAAATACGAAATTTCATTAAAGTGATCGAAAACAGTGTACTATAGCCCCCAAAATGTGAGGAATAAAAAATTACACGAAAGTGGCCGAAAACGGTATTCTATAACCCAAAAATGAAGCTAAAACAGCCAAATACCAAATTTCACGAAAATGGCCGGAAATAGTGAACAATAACCCACAAAATGAGGTCAAAACAGTAAAATACGAAATCTCAAGAAAGTGAACGAAAACAGTGGACTGTAGCCCACTAAATGTGGGACATAAAAATTCTCAAGAAAGTGGCCGAAAACTCTGGACTATAGCCCACAAGTGAGGCTAAAACAGTAAAATACAAAATTGCATGAAAACGGTCAGAAACTGTGGACTATAACACACAAAATGAGGCTAAAACAGTAATATACGAATTCTCATGAAAGTGGTCAAAATCAGTGTACTATAGCCCAAAAAATGAGGGAAATAAAAAATTTTACGAAAGCGGCCGAAAACTGTGGCCAACAAACGATGCTATAACCGTCAAATACAAAATTTCCCGAAAACAGCTGATAACTGTGGACACGAAAACGACCTAAACTGTGGATTGTAACCGTCAAAATAAGGCCAAAGTAGTAAAATACGAATTCCCACGAAAATGGCAAGAAACTGTGGACCATAACCCACAAAATGAGGCCGAAACAGTAAAATACGAAATTTCATGAAAGTGATCGAAAACAGTGTACTATAGCCCCCAAAATGTGAGAAATAAAAATTCTCACGAAAGTGATCCAAAACTGTGGACTATAGCCCACAAATGAGGCTAAAACTGTTAAATGCAAAATTTTGACGAAAATGGCAGGAAACTGTGTACTGTAACCCACAAAATGTGGCCAAAACAGTAATATACGAAATCTCATGAAAGTGTGAGAATACAATTTACTATAGCCAACAAAAAGAGGGAAATAAAAATTCACACGAAAGTGGCCGAAAACTATGGACTATATAGCCCACAAATGAGGCTAAAACAGTCAATTACAAAATTTCCCGAAAACGGCCGAAACTGAAGACTATAACCCACAAAATGAGGCCAAAATTGTAAAATGCGAAATCTCTTGAAAGTGTTCGAAAACAGTATATTATAGCTCACAAAATGATCGAAATAAAAAATTTCACGAAAGTGGCCGAAAACTGTGTTCTATAGCCTACAAATGACGATAAAACAGCCAAATACAAAATTCCACGAAAATGGCTGGAAATAGTGAACAATAACCCACAAAATGAGGACAAAACTGTAAAATACGAAATATCAAGAAAGTGAACAAAGACATTGGACTATAGCCCACTAAATGTGGGAAATAAAAATTCTCTAGAAAGTGGCCGAAAACTGTTGACTATAGCCCACAAGTGAGGCTAAAACAGTAAAATACAAAATTGCACGAAAACTGTCAGAAACTGTGGACTATAACCCACAAAATGAGGTCAAAACAGTAAAATACGAATTCTCATGAAAGTGATCGCAATTAGTGTACTATAGCCCAAAAAATGAGAGAAATAAAAATTTCACGAAAGTGGCCGAAAACTGTGGACTATATAGCCCACAAATGAGGCTAAAACAGTCAAATACAAATTTCACGAAAACAGTCTGAAACTTTGGACTATAACCCACAAAATGAGGCCAGAATAGTAATATACGAATTCTCATGAAAGTGATCGAAATCAGTGTACTATAGCCCAAAAAATGAGGGAAATAAAAAATTTCACGAAAGTGGTCGAAAACTGTGGACTATAGCCCACAAATGAGCCTAAAACCGTCAAATACAAAATTTCACGAAAATGGCCGAAACTGTAGACTATAACCCACAAAATGAGGCCAAAATTGTAAAATACGAAATCTCATAAAAGTGATCGAACAAATTGAGGAAAATAAAAAATTTCACGAAACTGGCTGAAAACTGTGTACTATAGCCCACAAATTAAGCTAAAATAGCCAAATACAAAATTTCACGAAAATGGCCAGAAATAGTGAACAATAACATACAAAATGAGGTCAAAATAGTAAAATACGAAATCACAAGAAAGTGAACGAAAACAGTGGACTATAGCCCACAAAATGTGGGCAATAAAAATTCTCAAGAAAGTGGCCGAAAACTCTGGACTATACTCCACAAGTGAGGCTAAAACAGTAAAATACAAAATTTCACGAAAACGGTCAGAAACTGTGGACTATATAACCCACTAAATGATGCCAAAACAGTAAAATACGAATTCTCATGAAAGTGATCGAAATCAGTGTACTATAGCCAAAAAAATGAGGGAAATAAAAAATTTCACGAAAGTGGCCGAAAACTGTGGACTAAAACAGTCAAATACAAAATTTCACGAAAACTGTCAGAAACTGTGGCCTATATTCCACAAAATGAGGCCAAAACTGTAAAATACAAAATTTCATGAAAGTGATCGAAAACAGTGTACTATAGCCCCCAAAATGTGAGGAATAAAAAATTTCACGAAAGTGGCCGAAAACTGTATACTATAACCCAGAAATGAAGCTAAAACAGCCAAATACAAAATTTCACGTAAATGGCCAGAAATAGTGAACAATAACCCACAAAATGAGGACAAAATAGTAAAATACGAAATCTCATGAAAGTGTTAGAGTACAATTTACTATAGCCTACAAAAAGGGGGAAATAAAAATTCACACAAAAGTGGCCGAAAACTATGGACTATAGCCCACAAATGAGGATAAAACTGTCAAATAGAAAATTTCAAGGAAACGGTCAGAAACTGTGGACTATAACCGACAAAATGAGGCCAAAACAGTAAAATAAGAAATTTCAAGAAAGTGATAAAAAACAGTGCACTATTGCATACTAAATGTGGGAAATAAAAATTCTCACGAAAGTGGCCGAAAACTGTGGACTATAGCCCACAAAACAGTCAAATACAAAATTTCACGAAAACCGCGGGAAACTTTGGACTTCCGACAAAATGAGGCCGAAACAGTAAAATACGAAATCTCATGAAAGTAATCGAAAACAATGTACTATAGCCCACAAAATGAGGGAGATAAAAATTTCATGAAAGTGGCCGAAAACTGTGTACTATAGTCCACAAAAGAAGCTAATACAGCCAAATACAAAATTTCACGTAAACGGCCGGAAATAGTGGACTATAACCCACAAAATAAGCCCAAAACAGTAAAATACGAAATCTAATGAAAGTTTTCGAAAACAGTGTACTATATAGCCCACCAAATGAGGGAAATAAATATTTCACTAAAGTGGCCTAAAACTGTGCACTATAGCCCACAAATGAGGCTAAAACAGGCAAATACAAAATTTAACGAAAATGGCCGTAAACAGTGGACTATAATCCACAAAATGAGGCCAAAACAGCAAATTACGAAATCTCATGAAAGTGATCGAAAACAGTAGACTATAGCCCACAAGTGAGGCAAAAACAGTCTCCCGAAAACGGTCAGAAACTGTGGACTATAACCCACAAAATGAGGCCAAAACAGTGAAATACGAAATCTCATGAAAGTGATCGAAATCAGTGTACTATAGCCCACAAAATGAGGGAAATAATAATTACGAGAAAGTGGCCGAAAACTGTGGACTATAGCCCACAAATGAGGCTAAAATAGTTAAATTCAAATTTCACGAAAACGACCAGAAACTGTGGACTACAACCCACAAAACGAGGCCAAAACAGTAACAAACGAAATCACACGAAAGTGGTAGAAAACTGTGGACTATAGCAACAAACGAGGCTAAAATCGTCAAATACAAAATTTCACGAAAACGGCCGAAAACTGTGAGCTATAACCCACAAAATGAGGCCAAAACAGTAAAATGCGAAATCTCATGAAAGTGATCGAAAACTGTGTACAATAGCCCACAAAACGAGGAAAATAAAATTTCACACGAAAGTGGTCGAAAACTGTTGACTATAGCCCACAAATGAGGCTAAAATAATCAAATACAAAATTTCACGAAAATGGCCGAAACTGTGGACTATAAACCATAAAATGAGGCCAAAATAGTAAAATACGAAATCTTATAAAAGTGATCGAAAACAGTGTATTATAGCCCAAAAAATGAGGAAAATAAAAAATTTCAAGAAAGTGGCCGAAAACTGTGTACTATAGCCCGCAAATGAAGCTAAAACAGCCAAATACAAAATTTCACGAAAACGGCTGAAAACTGTGGACTATAACCCACAAAAGGAGGCCAAAACAGTAAAATACGAAATCACTTGAAAGTGGTCGAAAACAGTGTACTATTGCCCACAAAACGAGGAAAATAAAAATTCACACGTAAGTGTCCGAAAACTGTGGACTATATCCCCCAAATGAGTCCAAAACAGTCAAATACGAAATTGCACGAAAACGGTCAGAAACCGTGGACTATAACCCACAAAATGAGGTCAAAACAGTACAATACGAATTCTCATGAAAGTGATCGAAATTAGTGTACTATAGCCCAAAAAATGAGAGAAATAAAAATTTCACGAAAGTGGCCGAAAACTGTGGACTATAACCCACAAATGAGGCTAAAACAGTCAAATACAAAATTTCACGAAAACGGTCGGAAACTTTGGATTATAACCCACAAAATGAGGCCAAAACAGTAATATACGAATTCTCATGAAAGTGATCGAAATCAGTGTACTATAGCTCGAAAAATGAAGGAAATAAAAAATTTCACGAAAGCGGCCGAAAACTGTGGACTATAGCCCACAAATGAGGCTAAAACAGTCAAATACAAAATTTCACGAAAACGGTCGGAAACTTTGGACTATAACCCACAAAATCAGGCCAAAACAGTAATATACGAATTCTCATGAAAGTGATCGAAATCAGTGTACTATAGCCTGAAAAATGAGGGAAATAAAAAATTTCACGAAAGTGGCCGAAAACTGTGGACTATAGCCCACAAATGAGCCTAAAACAGTCAAATACAAAATTTCACGAAAACTGTGGACTATAACCCACAAAATGAGGCCAAAACAATAAAATACGAAATTTCATGAAAGTGATCGAAAATAGTGTATTATAGCCCACAAAATGTGAGAAATAAAAATTCTCACGAAAGTGATAAAAAACTGTGGAGTATAGCCCACAAATGAGGCTAAAACTGTCAAATACAAAATTTCACGAAAACGGCCGGAAACTGTGTACTGTATAACCCACAAAATGAGGCCAAAACAGTAAAATATGAAATATCATGAAAGTGTTAGAATACAATTTACTATAGCCTACAAAAAGAGGGAATAAAAATTCACACGAAAGTGGGCGAAAACTATGGACTATAGCCCACAAATGAGGCTGAAACAGTCAAATACAAAATTTCTCGAAAACGGCCAAAACTGTAGACTATAACCCACAAAATGAGGCCAAAATAGTAAAATACGTAATCTCATAAAAGTGATCGAAAACAGTGTATTATAGTCCACAAATTGAGGGAAATATAAAATTTCACGAAAGTGGCCGTAAACTGTGTACTATATAGCCCACAAATGATGCAAAAACAGCCAAATTCAAAATTTCACGAAAATAGTCAGAAACTGTGGAATATAACCCACAAAATGAGGCCAAAACAGTAAAAAACAATATTTCATGAATGTGATCGAAAACAGTGCACTATAGACCACAAAATGTGAGAAATAAAAATTCTCACGAAAGTGATCGAAAACTGTGGACTCTAGCCCACCAATGAGGCTAAAACAGTCAAATACAAAATTTCACGAAAATGGTCGGAAACTGTGGACAATAACCGACAAAATGAGGCCAAAACAGTAAAATTCGAAATTTCAAGAAAGTAATCGAAAACTGTGGACTATAGCCAACTAAATGTGGGAAATAAAAATTCCCACGAAAGTGGCCGAAAACTGTGGACTAATGCCCACAAATTCTCACGAAAGTGGCCGAAAACTGTGGACTATAGCCCACAAAACAGTCAAATACAAAATTTCACGAAAACCGCCGGAAACGTTGGACTACTGACAAAATGAAGCCAAAACAGTAAAATACTAAATCTCATGAAAGTGATCGAAAACAGTGTACTGTAGCCCACAAAATGAGGGAAATAAAAATTTCACGAAAGAGGCCGAAAACGGCGGACTATAGCCCACAAATGAGGCTAAAACAGTCAAATACAGAATTTCACGAAATGGCCGGAAACTGTGGACTATAACCCACAAAATGAGGCCAAAACAGAAAAATACGAAATCTCATGAAAGTGATCGAAAACAGTATACTATAGCCCACAAAACGAGGGAAATAAAAATTCACACGAAATTGGCCGAAAACTGTGGACTGTAGCCCAAAAATGAGGCTAAAAGAGTCAAATACAAAATGTCACGAAAACGGCCGAAACAGTGGACCAACAAAATGAGGCCAAAATAGCAGTGTTCTAAAAAGCGGCCTAGGCGCTAGGCGGCCCTCCAACGCCTCGCCTAGGGGCTAGGCGTTTAAGAAAATCGGTTAATGGTTCAAGGTGGTTAAAAGCGGGTCTAGGCAGCGCATAATCGGTGTAAGCGGGTCTAGGCGGCTAGACCCCCTTATACCCGCTTCGGACTTAATTTTTTTTTAAAAAAAGAGACCCGACTTATTCCAACCCGACCCGCTCTAATACACTTAAACCCCTAAAATTTCTCTTTCTCCTCCAAATCCCCCGTAAAAAAAAGCCCCAAATAAATTCTATTCTCTAAATCCATAATTCCTCGTCTCTAAAACCCCCAAATCACCTCCTCCGCCTCCCTCCTCGCAGTCGGAGGCTCCCTCCGCCTTGGCCTCCCTCCTTGCAGTCGTTGCTCGCAATCGTCAACACAACCTCCTCCGCCTCCCTCCTCGCAGTCGCAGCTCTCACTCACTGTCACTCATTCGTCAAAACCTCCTCCTCCACCTTCCTCCTTGCAGTCGCAGCTCGCTTCAACTTCAACCGACATCAACACAACCTCACTCTCCTCTCTTCAGCTTCAAAGTCAAGTCGTCAACACAACCACACACTGCCTCCCGCCTTGCTTCACCTCCGACGTCAACAGTACGTCCTGCTCTTCTCTCTCAAACTTCTCTTGACGCAACCCTCCCCCATCCCCCGACTCAAGCCTCCCGCTTCCCCACACTATTTTCTCCTTGGACTGGAACAGCCGAACAGGTAATCTCCACTACTGATCTTCGTCATAGATTAATACTAATCTAACAGATGAGTATATGACTGTACAAAAAAAGAAAAAGACTAATAATAATACACCGATTCGATTTTGTAAAGCTCATCTTGCAATTGCAAGGAGAAATATCAAGAGTAAGAATTAGTAACAACAAAACAAAACAAAATGATAAAATATATAAATAAAATATATACATACATAAATAAATATATAATATATAAATAAAACCGCCTAGCGTCAAGCGCTTAGCCACTTAAGCTCTGCTTACAAGGCCTAGGCGCTAGGCACCCATCGGCCGCCCTACTACCGCCTAGCGACTTTTAGAACATTGCAAAATAGTAAAATACGAAATCTCATTAAAGTGATCGAAAACAGTGTATTATAGCCCACAAATTGAGGGAAATAAAAAATTTCACGAAAGTGGCCGAAAAATGTGTACTATAGCCCACAAATAAAGCTAAAACAACCAAATACAAAATTTCACGAAAATGGCCGGAAATAGTGCACTATAACCCACAAAATGAGGCCAAAACAGAAAAATACGAAATCTAATGAAAGTTTTCGAAAACAGTGTACTATAGCCCACAAAATGAGGAAAATAAAAATTTCACAAAAGTAGCCGAAAACTGTGGACTATAGCCCACAAATGAGGCTAAAACAGGCAAATACAGAATTTCACGAAAACTGCCGGAAACTGTGGACTATAATCCACAAAATGAGGCCAAAATAGTAAAATACGAAATCTCATGAAAGTTATCGAAAACAGTGGACTATAGCCCACAAAATGTGGGAAATAAAAATTCTCACGAAAGTTGCCGAAAACTGTGGACTATAGCCCACAAGTGAGGCTAAAACAGTCAAATACAAAATTTCCCTAAAACGGTCTGAAACTGTGGACTATAACCCACAAAATGAGGCCAAAATAGTAATATACGAATTCTTATGAAAGTGTCCGAAATCAGTGTACTATAGCCCAAAAAGTGATGGAAATAAAAAGTTTCACGAAAGTGGCCGAAAACTATGGACTATAGCCCACAAATGAGTCTAAAACAGTCTAATACAAAATTTCACGAAAACGGCCCAAACTGTAGACTATAACCCACAAAATGAGGCCAAAACAGTAAAATACGAAATCTCATAAAAGTGATCGAAAACAGTGTATTACAGCCCACAAATTCAGAGATAAAAAAAATTTCACTAAAGTGGCCGAAAACTGTGTACTATAGCCCACAAATTAAGATAAATCAGCCAAATACAAAATTTCACGAAAATGGCCGGAAATAGGGAACAATAACCCACAAAATGAGGTCAAAACAGTAAAATACGAAATCTTAAGAAAGTGAACGAAAACAGTGGACTATAGCCCACTAAATGTGGGAAATAAAAATTCTCAAGAAAGTGGCCGAAAACTGTGGACCACAGCCCACAAGTGAGACTAAAACAGTAGAAGACAAAATTTCACGAAAACGGTCAGAAACTGTGGACTATAACCCACAAAATGAGGCCAAAACAGTAAAATACGAATTCTCATGAAAGTGATCGAAATTAGTGTACTATAGCCCAAAAAATGAGGGAAATAAAAAATTTCACGAAAGTGGCCGAAAACTGTGGACTATAGCCCACAAATGAGGCTAAAACAGTCAAATACAAAATTTCACGAAAACGGTCAGAAATTGTGGTCAATAACCCACAAAATGAAGTCAAAACAGTAAAATACGAAATCTCATGAAAGTGATCGAAAACAGTGTACTATAGCCCACAAAATGAGGGAAATAAAAATTCACACGAAATTGGCCGAAAACTGTGGACTGTAGCCCAAAAATGAGGCTAAAACAGTTAAATACAAAATTTTACGAAAACGGCCGGAAACTGTGGACTGTAACCCACAAAATGAGGCCAAAACAGTAAAATATGAATTCTCATGAAAGTGATCGAAATCAGCGTACTATAGCCCAAAAAATGAGGGAAATAAAATTTTTTACGAAAGTGGCCGAAAACTGTGGACTATAGCCAACAAACGAGGCTATAATCGTCAAATACAAAATTTCACGAAAACGGCTGAAAACTGTGGACTATAACCCACAAAATGAGGCCAAAACAGTAAAATACGAAATCACTTGAAAGTGGTCGAAAACAGTGTACTATTGCCCACAAAACGAGGAAAATAAAAATTCACACGTAAGTGTCCGAAAACTGTGGACTATATCCCCCAAATGAGTCCAAAACAGTCAAATACAAAATTTCACGAAAACGGCCGAAACTGTAGACTTATAACCCACAAATTGAGGCCAAAATAGTAAAATACGAAATCTCATAAAAGTGATCGAAAACAGTGTATTATAGCCCACAAATTGAGGGAAATAAAAAATTTCACGAAAGTGGCCGAAAACTGTGTACTATAGCCCACAAATTAAGCTAAATCAGCCAAATAAAAAATTTCACGAAAATGGCCAGAAATAGTGAACAACCCACAAAATGAGGTCAAAACAGTAAAAAACGAAATCTCTAGAAAGTGAACGAAAACAGTGGAATATAGCCCACTAAATGTGGGAAATAAAAATTCTCAAGAAAGTGGCCGAAAACTCTGGACTATAGCCCACAAGTGAGGCTAAAACAGTAAAATACGAAATTGCACGAAAACGGTCAGAAACTGTGGACTATAACCCACAAAATGAGGTCAAAACAGTAAAATACGAATTCTCATGAAAGTGATCGAAATTAGTGTACTATAGCCCAAAAAATGAGAGAAATAAAAATTTCACGAAAGTGGCCGAAAACTGTGGACTATAACCCACAAATGAGGCTAAAACAGTCAAATACAAAATTTCACGAAAACGGTCGGAAACTTTGGACTATAACCCACAAAATGAGGCCAAAACAGTAATATACGAATTCTCATGAAAGTGATCGAAATCAGTGTACTATAGCTCGAAAAATGAGGGAAATAAAAAATTTCACGAAAGCGGCCGAAAACTGTGGACTATAGCCCACAAATGAGGCTAAAACAGTCAAATACAAAATTTCACGAAAACGGTCGGAAACTTTGGACTATAACCCACAAAATCAGGCCAAAACAGTAATATACGAATTCTCATGAAAGTGATCGAAATCAGTGTACTATAGCCTGAAAAATGAGGGAAATAAAAAATTTCACGAAAGTGGCCGAAAACTGTGGACTATAGCCCACAAATGAGCCTAAAACAGTCAAATACAAAATTTCACGAAAACTGTGGCCTATAACCCACAAAATGAGGCCAAAACTGTAAAATACGAAATTTCATTAAAGTGATCGAAAACAGTGTACTATAGCCCCCAAAATGTGAGGAATAAAAAATTTCACGAAAGTGGCCGAAAACGGTATACTATAACCCAGAAATGAAGCTAAAAGAGCCAAATACAAAATTTCACGAAAATGGCCGGAAATAGTGAACAATAACCCACAAAATGAGGTCAAAACTGTAAAATACGAAATCTCAAGAAAGTGAACGAAAACAGTGGACTGTAGCCCACCCACAAGTGAGGCTAAAACAGTAAAATACAAAATTGCACGAAAACGGTCAGAAACTGTGGACTATAACCCACAAAATGAGGCTAAAACAGTAAAATACGAATTCTCATGAAAGTGATCGAAATCAGTGTACTATAGCCCAAAAAATGAGGGAAATAAAAAATTTTACGAAAGCGGCCGAAAACTGTGGCCAACAAACGATGCTATAACCGTCAAATACAAAATTTCCCGAAAACAGCTGATAACTGTGGACACGAAAACGACCGAAACTGTGGATTGTAACCGTCAAAATAAGGCCAAAGTAGTAAAATACGAAATCCCAAGAAAACGGCAAGAAACTGCGGACCATAACCCACAAAATGAGGCCGAAACAGTAAAATACGAAATTTCATGAAATTGATCGAAAACAGTGTACTATAGCCCCCAAAATGTGAGAAATAAAAATTCTCACGAAAGTGATCCAAAACTGTGGACTATAGCCCACAAATGAGGCTACAACTGTTAAATGCAAAATTTTGACGAAAACGGCAGGAAACTGTGGACTGTAACCCACAAAATGTGGCCAAAACAGTAATATACGAAATCTCATGAAAGTGTGAGAATACAATTTACTATAGCCAACAAAAAGAGGGAAATAAAAATTCACACGAAAGTGGCCGAAAACTATGGACTATATAGCCCACAAATGAGGCTAAAACAGTCAATTACAAAATTTCCCGAAAACGGCCGAAACTGAAGACTATAACCCACAAAATGAGGCCAAAATAGTAAAATGCGAAATCTCTTGAAAGTGTTCGAAAACAGTATATTATAGCTCACAAAATGATGGAAATAAAAAATTTCACGAAAGTGGCCGAAAACTGTGTTCTATAGCCTACAAATGACGATAAAACAACCAAATACAAAATTCCACGAAAATGGCTGGAAATAGTGAACAATAACCCACAAAATGAGGACAAAACTGTAAAATACGAAATATCAAGAAAGTGAACAAAGACAGTGGACGATAGCCCACTAAATGTGGGAAATAAAAATTCTCTAGAAAGTGGCCGAAAACTGTTGACTATAGCCCACATGTGAGGCTAAAACAGTAAAATACAAAATTGCACGAAAACTGTCAGAAACTGTGGACTATAACCCACAAAATGAGGTCAAAACAGTAAAATACGAATTCTCATGAAAGTGATCGAAATTAGTGTACTATAGCCCAAAAAATGAGAGAAATAAAAATTTCACGAAAGTGGCCGAAAACTGTGGACTATAGCCCACAAATGAGGCTAAATCAGTCAAATACAAAATTTCACGAAAACAGTCCGAAACTTTGGACTATAACCCACAAAATGAGGCCAGAATAGTAATATACGAATTCTCATGAAAGTGATCGAAATCAGTGTACTATAGCCCAAAAAATGAGGGAAATAAAAAATTTCACGAAAGTGGCCGAAAACTGTGGACTATAGCCCACAAATGAGCCTAAAACCGTCAAATACAAAATTTCACGAAAATGGCCGAAACTGTAGACTATAACCCACAAAATGAGGCCAAAATTGTAAAATACAAAATCTCATAAAAGTGATCGAACAAATTGAGGAAAATAAAAATTTCACGAAACTGGCTGAAAACTGTGTACTATAGCCCACAAATTAAGCTAAAATAGCCAAATACAAAATTTCACGAAAATGGCCAGAAATAGTGAACAATAACCTACAAAATGAGGTCAAAATAGTAAAATACGAAATCACAAGAAAGCGAACGAAAACAGTGGACTATAGCCCACTAAATGTGGGAAATAAAAATTCTCAAGAAAGTGGCCGAAAACTCTGGACTATACTCCACAAGTGAGGCTAAAACAGTAAAATAAAAAATTTCACGAAAACGGTCAGAAACTGTGGACTATATAACCCACTAAATGATGCCAAAACAGTAAAATACGAATTCTCATGAAAGTGATCGAAATCAGTGTACTATAGCCTAAAAAATGAGGGAAATAAAAAATTTCACGAAAGTGGCCGAAAACTGTGGACTATAGCCCACAAATGTGGCTAAAACAGTCAAATACAAAATTTCACGAAAACTATCAGAAACTGTGGCCTATAACCCACAAAATGAGGCCAAAACTGTAAAATACGAAATTTCATGGAAGTGATCGAAAACAGTGTACTATAGCCCCCAAAATGTGAGGAATAAAAACTTTCACGAAAGTGGCCGAAAACTGTATACTATAACCCAGAAATGAAGCTAAAACAGCCAAATACAAAATTTCACGAAAATGGCCAGAAATAGTGAACAATAACCCACAAAATGAGGACAAAATAGTAAAATACGAAATCTCATGAAAGTGTTAGAGTACAATTTACTATAGCCTACAAAAAGAGGGAAATAAAAATTCACACAAAAGTGGCCGAAAACTATGGACTATAGCCCACAAATGAGGATAAAACTGTCAAATAGAAAATTTCACGGAAACGGTCGGAAACTGTGGACTATAACCGACAAAATGAGGCCAAAACAGTAAAATACGAAATTTCAAGAAAGTGATAAAAAACAGTGCACTATTGCCTACTAAATGTGGGAAATAAAAATTCTCACGAAAGTGGCCGAAAACTGTGGACTATAGCCCACAAAACAGTCAAATACAAAATTTCACGAAAACCGCCGGAAACTTTGGACTTCCGACAAAATGAGGCCGAAACAGTAAAATACGAAATCTCATGAAAGTGATCGAAAACAATGTACTATAGCCCACAAAATGAGGGAGATAAAAATTTCATGAAAGTGGCCGAAAACTGTGTACTATAGCCCACAAAAGAGGCTAATACAGCCAAATACAAAATTTCACGTAAACGGCCGGAAATAGTGGACTATAACCCACAAAATAAGCCCAAAATAGTAAAATACGAAATCTAATGAAAGTTTTCGAAAACAGTGTACTATAGCCCACCAAATGAGGGAAATAAATATTTCACGAAAGTGGCCGAAAACTGTGCACTATAGCCCACAAATGAGGCTAAAACAGCCAAATACAAAATTTTACGAAAATGGCCGTAAACAGTGGACTATAATCCACAAAATGAGGCCAAAACAGTAAATTACGAAATCTCATGAAAGTGATCGAAAACAGTGGACTATAGCCCACAAGTGAGGCTAAAACAGTCAAATACAAAATTTCACGAAAACGGTCAGAAACTGTGGACTATAACCCACAAAATGAGGCCAAAACAGTAAAATATGAATTCTCATGAAAGTGATCGAAATCAGCGTACTATAGCCCAAAAAATGAGGAAAATAAAAATTTTTACGAAAGTGGCCGAAAACTGTGGACTATAGCCAACAAACGAGGCTATAATCGTCAAATACAAAATTTCACGAAAACAGCTGAAAACTGTGGACTATAACCCACTAAATGAGGCCAAAACAGTAAAATACGAAATCACTTGAAAGTGGTCGAAAACAGTGTACTATTGCCCACAAAACGAGGAAAATAAAAATTCACACGTAAGTTTCCGAAAACTGTGGACTATATCCCCCAAATGAGTCCAAAACAGTCAAATACAAAATTTCGCAAAAACGGCCGAAACTGTAGACTTATAACCCACAAATTGAGGCCAAAATAGTAAAATACGAAATCTCATAAAAGTGATCGAAAACAGTGTATTATAGCCCACAAATTGAGGGAAATAAAAAATTTCACGAAAGTGGCCGAAAACTGTGTACCCCACAAATTAAGCTAAATCAGCCAAATAAAAAATTTCACGAAAATGGCCAGAAATAGTGAACAACCACAAAATGAGGTCAAAACAGTAAAAAACGAAATCTCTAGAAAGTGAACGAAAACAGTGGAATATAGCCCACTAAATGGGGGAAATAAAAATTCTCAAGAAAGTGGCCGAAAACTCTGGACTATAGCCCACAAGTGAGGCTAAAACAGTAAAATACGAAATTGCACGAAAACGGTCAGAAACTGTGGACTATAACCCACAAAATGACGTCAAAACAGTAAAATACGAATTCTCATGAAAGTGATCGAAATTAGTGTACTATAGCCCAAAAAATGAGAGAAATAAAAATTTCACGAAAGTGGCCGAAAACTGTGGACTATAACCCACAAATGAGGCTAAAACAGTCAAATACAAAATTTCACGAAAACGGTCGGAAACTTTGGACTATAACCCACAAAATGAGGCCAAAACAGTAATATACGAATTCTCATGAAAGTGATCGAAATCAGTGTACTATAGCTCGAAAAATGAGGGAAATAAAAAATTTCACGAAAGCGGCCGAAAACTGTGGACTATAGCCCACAAATGAGGCTAAAACAGTCAAATACAAAATTTCACGAAAACGGTCAGAAACTTTGGACTATAACCCACAAAATCAGGCCAAAACAGTAATATACGAATTCTCATGAAAGTGATCGAAATCAGTGTACTATAGCCTGAAAAATGAGGGAAATAAAAAATTTCACGAAAGTGGCCGAAAACTGTGGACTATAGCCCACAAATGAGCCTAAAACAGTCAAATACAAAATTTCACGAAAACTGTGGCCTATAACCCACAAAATGAGGCCAAAACTGTAAAATACGAAATTTCATTAAAGTGATCGAAAACAGTGTACTATAGCCCCCAAAATGTGAGGAATAAAAAATTTCACGAAAGTGGCCGAAAACGGTATACTATAACCCAGAAATGAAGCTAAAACAGCCAAATACAAAATTTCACGAAAATGGCCGGAAATAGTGAACAATAACCCACAAAATGAGGTCAAAACTGTAAAATACGAAATCTCAAGAAAGTGAACGAAAACAGTGGACTGTAGCCCACCCACAAGTGAGGCTAAAACAGTAAAATACAAAATTGCACGAAAACGGTCAGAAACTGTGGACTATAACCCACAAAATGAGGCTAAAACAGTAAAATACGAATTCTCATGAAAGTGATCGAAATCAGTGTACTATAGCCCAAAAAATGAGGGAAATAAAAAATTTTACGAAAGCGGCCGAAAACTGTGGCCAACAAACGATGCTATAACCGTCAAATACAAAATTTCCCGAAAACAGCTGATAACTGTGGACACGAAAACGACCGAAACTGTGGATTGTAACCGTCAAAATAAGGCCAAAGTAGTAAAATACGAAATCCCAAGAAAACGGCAAGAAACTGTGGACCATAACCCACAAAATGAGGCCGAAACAGTAAAATACGAAATTTCATGAAAGTGATCGAAAACAGTGTACTATAGCCCCCAAAATGTGAGAAATAAAAATTCTCACGAAAGTGATCCAAAACTGTGGACTATAGCCCACAAATGAGGCTACAACTGTTAAATGCAAAATTTTGACGAAAACGGCAGGAAACTGTGGACTGTAACCCACAAAATGTGGCCAAAACAGTAATATACGAAATCTCATGAAAGTGTGAGAATACAATTTACTATAGCCAACAAAAAGAGGGAAATAAAAATTCACACGAAAGTGGCCGAAAACTATGGACTATATAGCCCACAAATGAGGCTAAAACAGTCAATTACAAAATTTCCCGAAAACGGCCGAAACTGAAGACTATAACCCACAAAATGAGGCCAAAATAGTAAAATGCGAAATCTCTTGAAGGTGTTCGAAAACAGTATATTATAGCTCACAAAATGATGGAAATAAAAAATTTCACGAAAGTGGCCGAAAACTGTGTTCTATAGCCTACAAATGACGATAAAACAACCAAATACAAAATTCCACGAAAATGGCTGGAAATAGTGAACAATAACCCACAAAATGAGGACAAAACTGTAAAATACGAAATATCAAGAAAGTGAACAAAGACAGTGGACGATAGCCCACTAAATGTGGGAAATAAAAATTCTCTAGAAAGTGGCCGAAAACTGTTGACTATAGCCCACATGTGAGGCTAAAACAGTAAAATACAAAATTGCACGAAAACTGCCAGAAACTGTGGACTATAACCCACAAAATGAGGTCAAAACAGTAAAATACGAATTCTCATGAAAGTGATCGAAATTAGTGTACTATAGCCCAAAAAATGAAAGAAATAAAAATTTCACGAAAGTGGCCGAAAACTGTGGACTATAGCCCACAAATGTGGCTAAAACAGTCAAATACAAAATTTCACGAAAACTGTCAGAAACTGTGGCCTATAACCCACAAAATGAGGCCAAAACTGTAAAATACGAAATTTCATGAAAGTGATCGAAAACAGTGTACTATAGCCCCCAAAATGTGAGGAATAAAAAATTTCACGAAAGTGGCCGAAAACTGTATACTATAACCCAGAAATGAAGCTAAAACAGCCAAATACAAAATTTCACGAAAATGGCCAGAAATAGTGAACAATAACCCACAAAATGAGGACAAAATAGTAAAATACGAAATCTCATGAAAGTGTTAGAGTACAATTTACTATAGCCTACAAAAAGAGGGAAATAAAAATTCACACAAAAGTGGCCGAAAACTATGGACTATAGCCCACAAATGAGGATAAAACTGTCAAATAGAAAATTTCACGGAAACGGTCGGAAACTGTGGACTATAACCGACAAAATGAGGCCAAAACAGTAAAATACGAAATTTCAAGAAAGTGATAAAAAACAGTGCACTATTGCATACTAAATGTGGGAAATAAAAATTCTCACGAAAGTGGCCGAAAACTGTGGACTATAGCCCACAAAACAGTCAAATACAAAATTTCACGAAAACCGCCGGAAACTTTGGACTTCCGACAAAATGAGGCCGAAACAGTAAAATACGAAATCTCATAAAAGTGATCGAAAACAATGTACTATAGCCCACAAAATGAGGGAGATAAAAATTTCATGAAAGTGGCCGAAAACTGTGTACTATAGCCCACAAAAGAAGCTAATACAGCCAAATACAAAATTTCACGTAAACGGCCGGAAATAGTGGACTATAACCCACAAAATAAGCCCAAAACAGTAAAATACGAAATCTAATGAAAGTTTTCGAAAACAATGTACTATAGCCCACCAAATGAGGGAAATAAATATTTCACGAAAGTGGCCGAAAACTGTGCACTATAGCCCACAAATGAGGCTAAAACAGGCAAATACAAAATTTTACGAAAATGGCCGTAAACAGTGGACTATAATCCACAAAATGAGGCCAAAACAGTAAATTACGAAATCTCATGAAAGTGATCGAAAACAGTGGACTATAGCCCACAAGTGAGGCTAAAACAGTCAAATACAAAATTTCACGAAAACGGTCAGAAACTGTGGACTATAACCCACAAAATGAGGCCAAAACAGTGAAATACGAAATCTCATGAAAGTGATCGAAATCAGTGTACTATAGCCCACAAAATGAGGGAAATAATAATTACGAGAAAGTGGCCGAAAACTGTGGACTATAGCCCACAAATGAGGCTAAAATAGTTAAATTCAAATTTCACAAAAACGACCAGAAACTGTGGACTACAACCCACAAAACGAGGCCAAAACAATAACAAACGAAATCACACGAAAGTGGCCGAAAACTGTGGACTATAGCAACAAACGAGGCTAAAACCGTCAAATACAAAATTTCACGAAAACGGCCGAAAACTGTGGGCTATAACCCACAAAATGAGGCCAAAACAGTAAAATGCGAAATCTCATGAAAGTGATCGAAAACTGTGTACAATAGCCCGCAAAACGAGGAAAATAAAATTTCACACGAAAGTGGTCGAAAACTGTTGACTATAGCCCACAAATGAGGCTAAAACAATCAAATACAAAATTTCACGAAAATGACCGAAAGTGTGGACTATAAACCACAAAATGAGGCCAAAATAGTAAAATACGAAATCTTATAAAAGTGATCGAAAACAGTGTATTATTGCCCAAAAAATGAGGGAAATAAAAAATTTCAAGAATGTGGCCGAAAACTGTGTACTATAGCCTGCAAATGAAGCTAAAACAGCCAAATACAAAATTTCACGAAAATGGCTGGAAATGGTGGACTATAACCCACAAAATGAGTCCAAAACAGTAAAATACGAAATGTCAAGAAAGTGATCGAAAATAGTGGACTATAGCCCACTAAATGTGGGAAATAAAAATTCTCACGAAAGTGGCCGAAAACTGTGGACTATATAGCCCACAAGTGAGGCTAAAACAGTCAAATACAAAATTTTACGAAAACGGCCAGAAACTGTGGTCTATAACCCACAAAATGTGGCCAAAACAGTAAAATACAAATTCTCATGAAAGTGATCGAAATCAGTGTACTATAATCAAAAAAATGAGGGAAATAAAAAATTTCACGAAAGTGGCCGAAAACTGTGGACTATAGCCAGTGGCGTAGCCAGGATTTTCATCTACGGGGCGCGACACTTACTATAAAAAAAATTATAATAAACACATTTGCAAGCCTCAAAATATCATATATTACTACCAAAAACTCAAACTATTACAATCACTAAATAACATTTTTCTTTAGCAATAAAACCCTTCGAGATTTCATATTCTGAAAATATTGAATGATATCTTCATTGTCAATGACTTCCAATACATCTCTTTCAATATATTTAACCAAACAATCATTCATCATCTCATCTCTCAATCGGTTTCGTAATGAAGTCTTGATGATTTTCATTGCAGAAAATACTCTCTCTATTGTTGCGGTTGCAACGGGTAATAGCAATGCCAACTTCAACAGCAAATATACCAACGGATATCACGATGTTTTTTTAACTGAACCAACTTTCTAGCAAGCCCACTAATCCCTGCAACTTCAGAAAATCGGTCATCAGAGCGCACATCCAAAATGTAGGTATGAAGTTGCTGGTCAAGGTGCATTAACTCAATGTTAGAGAAATCGGATGGATACAATTCAGCAAAGCAAAGCAATTTTCTCTTATCATAAGCTGAAATTGAATCGCTTGGATCAAGACAAGCCATACACAACAACAACTTCGTATTTGCCTCATTAAAACGATTGTTCAACTCATGAAGTTGCAAATCAATCACTTCATAAAACAATTCAATACGACAATGATGAAGATTTGTTTTTCCTTCGAAGTTGCGACGGGATCTTCCAAGTTGTACAAATAATTCATCCATATGTAGAATTACTATCTTATGCTTCACACAAAATGAAGAAACTTCTTCCAACAATGATTCCCATCCATCATCTCTCATATTTTGCAATTGTTGCTTGGTTATCCTCACAAGAGTCATGACATTTATCATATCTCGGTCTTTCCTCTGTAAAGCTTGTGATAAATCATTTGTAATTCCCAAAATATTCTTCATCAAATGTAAATGAAATGCAAACTCAAATTGTGCAATGATTCCCAATAGATTTTCTGCCTGCCCCCTATCTTCTTATCCTTTGCATCCTCCCCAACAATCACAATAACATCAATCACAGACGAGTACAAGCAAATCAAACTCATTAGTGTACCGTAATGAAAACCCCAACGGGTGCTTCCTGCTCGCTTCAATGTCATTTCTTGATTCTTACCTTGCCCAGTCAAAATATTACCATTATAAACTCCTTCAACAACTTTCTCAAATGGTTTTTCACAAAGAATGTCCCTACGCTTGCATGAGGCTCCAACAGTATTTGATACACTCGTAACAATGTCAAAGAATACAGAAATCTTCCCGTGACCTTCTGCAACAGCTACAAGTGTTAATCGAAGTTGGTGAGCAAAGCAGTGAACATAATAAGCCGACCCATTCTCCATCATAATCAAGATTTTTAATCCATTGAACTCTGCCCGCATGAAGACTCAATAGCTGCCTTAAGTGATAAGGCAGTAGTATCACCAACATGAACAATGCCAAGAAAGCGCTCCATAATATGCCCTCTTTCATCCACAAAACGTAAAACAATAGCCATTTGTTCTTTCACGGATATGTCACGCACCTCATCAATCAAACTAGTGAACATCATCACCAAGATCACTGATGATAGCATTTGTAGTTACCTTTGCAATGGAAGTAATAATCTCTTGTTGGATTTGAGGGGATGTCAATTTGTGATTTTCTAGAGCCTTCTTCAATGCAACTTTATCGATATTCTCATTGTGGTCACAAAGAAATTGTAAGAGTTCAAGAAAGTTTCCCTTATTTTGTGATTCCTGAAATTCATCGTGACCACGGAAAGCCAGTCCTTGGCGCAACAGCCATTTAATGCAATCAATTGATGCTGTCAAACGAAGATGATAGTCGGCTTGAGTTTGAATACACTGAGTAGCCAAAGAATGTTCAATGTGTTGCGATTGCTTCAAAAGATCATAGCCAGCCCTCACACATTTGTTATGCGTACTAGTGTGGTCTCTAACATGCCCATTCAACTTCATTTTCTTTCTCCAATTTTTAAATCCCTCTCCACCAACAAATGAATCACCACCACCTTGGCCACCATGATCAGCTTTAAAAAGATAACAATACAAACAATAAACGGCATCTGTTGTAATGCTATATTCTAGCCAATTAGGATACTCTTTGAACCACGAAGACAGAAATCGACGCTTCTCATTTGCACAATAACGCCAAGGAAAGTTGTGATCTTTACGTTGACAGGGTCCTTTTTGCAAGTAGTATCATCGAACATTCTCTCTTTCTTTAACATCGTACTCATAAATATTTTTTCTTAAAGCAGGATCAGACGATACTCTTCTTCTACATTGCACGTAGGTGGGGGCTGGATAACGGGCTGTCGTGGGGATGGGGGTGGCCTGGGTGGGGGCTCTTGGCTTCTTGAAGCAACTTGTTCTTGAGAGTTTTCAAAAAACTTGAATAGTGTAGTATTTTTCATCTGAAATTATATCCAATTCCAACAAATCAATATCCCTAAAAGGCTAGTAATGGGGTTCAAGTTCTGCTTGTTAAAATTTGTGTTCAGGTTCAATTTTTTGTTAAAGTTCAAATTCAAACAGATCCTTAATGTAAAATGGAAGAAATCATAGGAGAACCCATATTCACTTCAAAATCAGCTTTCACAAAGATACTTCCATTATTAAACAAATGGTTGACAAAACATTTTATAATTCTCATAATGAAACAATCAGATACTTTAATGAATGATTATGCTTGAAATGAGAATTTAGGAAGCATTATTAGCTTGAGAATTTAGGAAGCATAATATCCTAAGCACCCTAAACAATTAAAAAACAATTTTTAGTTGGTGTTAATTCTCTCATACTCTAGTTTGAGAAGCATACATGATGTGATTCAGCAAAAGATCAAGAAAATCGTAGGTAAAATTATTGACAACTCAGCTACATAATAAAACTAAATGTAAGATAAGTATGTTGATGATTCAAAAAGTAATGTCTTATAATTGCAGAAGAGGTTGGCTTTGAATAATAAGCACCAAAATGTCATGATTCACTCCAATATTAATTGTGACTGAAATGTCCCCATATTCATCCAACCTGTTTTATATTGTAAATGGCAACAAGAGTAGGAGAAAGGACATGATAACTTACCTTCACTTCCAACAAAGTTTCTACATCTGGTGTGGGCTTCCCATTGATTTCAATTATCCATTGAAGAGCATAAAGACCAAATGTATTAACTGGACTCCCATGGCACCATCTACACGGGAAAATATCAAAAGAAAGAATCTTTATGTTAGAAACTTCAAATTTTAATATAGAATATTAGACCACGTTCGACACTTATCAGAACAAGTGGCGTTTCATCAGTTCATTAAAAATTTGCAGGGTAACTTATATTAGGCATTTCATCAAACAAGTGGCGTACATTTTCAATAACTTAGAGCTAGGGATGGCAATCGGGTCGAACCCGCCCAGGTTGCCCCGTGACTTGGGCGGGCTCGGGCCGGTTTGGCGACTTAACCGGGCCGGGCCGGGCCCAAAGTTGATTTAGGCGACCCGCCCAACCCGCGAACCCTTTAGGGTCCAACTCGGGTCGGGTCGGGTCGACCCGCGGGTTGGCCCGTTTAGATAGATAGGTTTTTTTTATATAATATTTTTAGCTTAAAATAATAATAATAATAATACTAAGTAACTAATAATACTAATAAACATTAAAAATCGTAATAATAATAATAAGATTGAAAGAGTGAAATTGGCAAAAAATTTTGAAATATTATTCATATGAATTTAAGTTATACAATTTTCACAATTTCTAATGAAATGAAGAATTCAATTCACAAATATGTTTTATACACTAACATATTTCTTATATACATTTTTAATTGACTCCAATTTTTCTAATTTAACATAACAAGTAAAGATATAATACAATTTCTAACGTGTCGGTCGAGTTGCTATTACAAGCAAAGCTATTGTTGTTGTTCTTCTTCTTCTTCTTCTTCTTCTTCTTCTTCTTCTTCTTCTTCTTCTTCTTCTTCTTCTTCCGGCGAGTTGCTCCCACTTGTGGACGTTGATAGTACTTTTCCTTGTGTCCTATCTTCAGCCTTCAGCCAGTCTTCTGTGCAAACGAGCATCTCTAACGTGTCGGGCTTCAAGCGATTCCTGTAATCAGTTAGAACTCTGCCATTTGAAAAAAATGCACTCTCAGAAGCAACTGTAGAGACAGGAGGAGTCAGTAAATCTTTAGCCAAAATTGACAGAATACTAAAAGTGTGTTCATGGTCTTTCCACCATTGTAAAATATCTAGTGGAGAAGTAGAAGGCTCAGAATCTTGTTGGTTATACCAATTTAATTTATTTGGTTGATTAGTCCTAGATTTTTTTGATTGAATTTGTTCAAGTAATTTAAATGTTCTATCATCAAATTTACTCTTACCCTTACCTTTAGAAGTACCAGAAGAAGAACTAACTACAGAAGTTGTACTACTAGAAGCAAAACGTCTATCATAATAATCATACAAGTTATTTAATGTAGATTCAAACTGAACTAAAAAAGTAGCGCAATCAATTACTAATTCTACATTTTTTTCAAGTAATGCAAAAAATATTTCAATCAAACTCTTCATACCTTCTAATTTGATACGAGGATCCATAACGGTAGCAACACAAATCAACATAGGAGGAGGAAAATAATACTTCAAAAATTTTTTGTATGCAGGTTTTACAATCTCACCAACATTGGTATCATTTAACATTTCGTTAAATGTTTGCATCATGCTAACTAATGAAATAAAAATGCTACAAGAAGTAAATTCATATGTTCTTTAAAATTTTAAAGTTGCGGTTTTAAAAGGTTCTAAAAATTTCAACAAAGATTCGGCATAAAACCAATCGGTGGGAGTCATTTCAAAATTGTGCATATTTTTTGCGATACAAAAATCATTTACAACTGCTTTATATTCGGTAACAACATGTAGTAAATCAAAAGTAGAATTCCATCGGTGTCTAACATCCTTTGGAAATCTTCTAAAAGGTACATTTTTAAGCCTACACCAAGCTTTCCATTCTTGTAATACAATTGGACTTAATGCAATGAAATATACACAATTTCTAATTTTAACTATATATGGATCAGCTATTTTTAATGCATCTTGAACACATGAATTTATAATATGACATGCACATCTAACATGAAAAATATTGTCAAATGGAGGGTTTAAGTCGGATTTTAAAGTAGCAATTGCTACATTGTTGTTAGATGCATTATCAAAACTAATACACATAATTTTATCCGAATATGAAAAACATCACAAATTTCTATAATACGATTTGCTATTTTAGCGTCACTATGGGGATACGGCAACGCCGCAAGTGATATGATTCTTTTTTGAAGAATCCAATCATTGTCAATCCAATGAAAGTTTATTCTCATCATTGGAATATTGTTGACACCCGTCCAACAATCCGAAGTTAAACTCCATAAAATTGCAATTAAAGCGTCCTTCATTTCGATGTACATTTTAAAACAATCCGATTTGCAAGTATTTCTCAGAATTCTTCTAAAATGAGGGTTTAAGGCCGTTTGGTTAAAATTTTCTAAGTCCCTACTCTCGGAATAGAAAAATGGTAACTCTTCGTTTATGACTAATCGGGTCATTTCCCGACGAACAATATCGGGATCATAAGGGTGGCTATCAACTAGACCGGTCCTAGGGTTGGTTTTTTGTTGGCCTTGTAGGTCAGCAAGAAGGTCTTTATGGTTATGTTGGATGTGTCTACTAATTGTACCGGTGCCGTCACCCCTCTTGAATTTGTATGTTTTACCACATGTTTTACAAACTTTCAAACCTATACCCGGAGTATGTTCGTCCGGGATATAATCGTAAAACTTATGCCAATCACTAGTTTCTCCTCTACTTTTCCTACTACTATGGGGTTGTGTGGTTTCGGTTGGTTGTTGTTGTTGTTCTTCTTCTTCTTTCTAATTGTATGTCACCTACAAACTCGTCGGATGCACCCCATTGTTGGGTAGGAGGATCATAGTACTCTTGGTCGGGCTCACTAATTGGGACAATTGGTGGCCTACGGGAAGAGGAGGAGGAATCTTGCCCTCTACGATCGCTACCGCGTGATCTAGATATAATGTAATAATGTATGTAAAAAAAACTACACAATGTAGGAACGGTGAATTATAAAAAAAATCTAAAAAACAAGAGGGTTGAGATAGAGAAGATAAAAAAACCAACAATAAGTATAACTACAACACAAAAATAAAATTACGAGAGAGGATACGCGTATATTAAGAAAACCGTGAAAATAAGAAAAGAAGTAGAACTAGAAATAAGCAATTCCGGAAATTGAAGAGTTGAGGAGAGCTTGAAGGAGAATTGACGACTTGATCACTTGGAGTTGGACGAGAGTTGAAGAGTTGAAGACGTTGAATTTTGATTTCGATACGATCGAAAATTGATCGTGTATATGCCTTGTTGAAGATTTACTTGTTGAATACTTCAATTGTTGAAAAATTCCTTAGAAATGATTTATAATAGTAGAGAGAGTAAGAGAGTAAGGTGTGAATTTTTAATGGGATTTTGAGGGGTATTTATAGGCTAAAAATACAACAAAAAACAAAAAAAAAACGGTCAAGAGAGCCAAACGGCTCTCTGTTGAACAGTGCGCCCCCCCAACGGGCTGCTGACCCGCGGGTCAACGGTCGACCCGTAACAGGTCGAACATTCGACCCGTACGGGTCCAACGGTTTGTAACCCGCGGGTTCGACCCGCGGATTGGCGGCGGGTTGGGCTATTTTAAACGGGTTCACGGGCCGGGTTTAACGGGTTGGATTCGCGTTTTTGACAACCCGGGTCGACCCGTTACTGTTCACCGGGTTCGACCCGAACTGCCAAACCGTTTCACGGGCCGGGTTCAACGGGCGGGTCGCCGGTTGACCCGGCCCATTTGCCATCCCTACTTAGAACCATTAAAAATAAACTAGTAGTTAAACCTTCTCTATTTTCAACTTCAATCATCAGTATTCAGTGCATAGAAAGAGTAAAAACTAATGGTTAGAACTTAGAATTAGTTACCCACTTATCCACTTTGTGTTTGTTGTTTGATCTCTTTCTTACTCCTCTCGAGCTCCTCTCAGGTTCTCCGAATCCCCTTCGAATTTGCGATGGGCTTTGTAAATTAAATTCAAAAGATGAATAGAGAAATAGAATGAAGGTGGTGATCAGGTGAACGAAAAGAAGAGGAAGAGTCTATGTCGAAGAGAAAAAGAAGAGAAAAGGAAGAAAGATTGAAAGAGTAAACTAAATGGGTTGGAATTTTACACATAAACCCTTATTAAAAAAATTACTAAAAAAATATTTTTTTTGAAATTTTTTTTAAATTCCAAGGGGCGCAGCTACACCCCTTGGGTCCATGGCAGCTACGCCACTGACTATAGCCCACAAATAAGGCTAGAACAGTCAAATACAAAATTTCACGTAAACGGTCGGAAACTGTGGACTATAACCCACAAAATTAGGACAAAACAATCAAATACGAAACTTCATGAAAGTGATCGAAAACAGTGTACTATAGCCCACAAAATGTGAGAAATAAAAAATCTCACGAAAGTGATAAAAAAAAACAATGGACTATAGCCCACAAATGAGGCTAAACAGTCACATACAAAATTTCATGAAAACGGTTGGAAACTGTGGACTGAAACCCACAAAATGAGGCCAAAACAGAAAAATACGAAATCTCATGAAAGTGTTAGAATACAATTGACTATAGCCTACAAAAGAGGGAATTAAAAATTCACACGAAAGTGGCTGAAAACTATGGACTATAGCCCACAAATAAGGCTAAAAAAGTCAAATACAAAATTTCACGAAAAAGGTCGGAAACTGTGGACTATAACCGACAAAATGAGGTCAAAACAGTAAAATACGAAATTTCAAGAAAGTGATCGAAAACAGTGGACTATAACCTACTAAATGTGGGAAATAAAAATTCACAAGAAAGTGGCCGAAAATAGTGGACGATAGCCCACAAATGAGGCTAAAACAGTCAAAAACAAAATTTCACGAAAACGGCCGAAACTCTGGAATATAACACACAAAATAAGGCCAAAATAGTGAAATACAAAATCTCATAAAAGTGATCGAAAACAGTGTATAGCCCACAAAATAAAGGAAATAAAAAATTTCACGAAAGTGGCCGATAACTGTGGACTATAGCCCACAAGTGAGGCTAAAACAGTAAAATACAAAATTGCACGAAAACGGTCAGAAACTGTGGACTATAACCCACAAAATGAGGCCAAAACAGTAAAATACTGAAATCTCATGAAAATAATCGAAAACAGTGGACTATAGCCCGCTAAATGTGAGAAATAAAAATTCCCATGAAAGTAGCCGAAAACTGTGAACTATAGCCCACAAGTGAGGCTAAAACAGTAAAATACAAAATTGCATGAAAACGGTCAGAAACTGTGGACTATAACCCACAAAATGAGGCCAAAACAGTAAAATACGAATTCTCATGAAAGTGATCGAAATCAGTGTACTATAGCCCAAAAAAGGATGGAAATAAAAAATTTCACGAAAGCGGCCGAAAACTGTAGACTATAGCCCACAAATGAGGCTAAAACAGTCAGAAACAAAATTTCACGAAAACCACCCGAAACTGTGACTATAACCCATAAAATGAGGCCAAAACAGTAAAATACTAAATCTCATGAAAGTGATCGAAAACAGTGTAATATAGCCTACAAAATGAGGAAAATAAAAATTTCACAAAAGTGGCCGAAAACTGCCGACTATAGCCCACAAATGAGGCTAAAACAGTCAAATACAAAATTTCACAAAAACGGTCGGAAACTGTGGACGATAACCCACAAAATGAGGCCAAAATAGTAAAATACGAAATCTCATGAAAGTGATAGAAAATATGGAACTATAGCCCACAAAATGAGGGAAATAAAAATTTCACGAAAGTAGCCAAAAACTGCGGACTATAGCTCACAAATGAGGCTAAAACAGTCAAATACAAAATTTCACAAAAACGGCAGGAAACAGCGGACTATAACCCACAAAATGAGGCCAATATAGTAAAATACGAAATCTCATAAAAGTGATCGAAAACAGTATATTATAGCCCACAAATTGAGGGAAATAAAAAATTTCACGGAAGTGGCCGAAAACAGTGTACCATAGCCCACAATTGAAGCTCAAACAGCCAAATACAAAATTTCACGAAAATGGCCGGAATTAGTGGACTATAACCCACAAAATGAGGCCAAAAAAGAAAAATACGAAATTTCAAGAAAATTATCGAAAACAGTGTACTATAGCCCACAAATTGAGGGAAATAAAAATTTCACGAAAGTGGCCGAAAACTGTGGACTATAGACCACAAATGAGGCTAAAACAAATAAATACAAAATTTCATGAAAACGGATGGAAACTGTGGACTTTAACCCACAAAATGAGGCCCAAACAGTAAAATACGAAATCTCAAGAAAGTGAACGAAAACAGTGGACATTAGCCCACAAAATGTGGGAAATAAAAATTCTCACAAAAGTAGCCGAAAACTATGGACTATAGCCCACAAGTGAGGCTAAAACTGCCAAATACAAAATTTAACGAAAACGGCCAGAAACTGTGGACAATAACCCACAAAATGAGGCCAAAACAGTAAAATACGAAATCTCATTAAAGTGATCGAAATCAGTGTACTATATAGCCCACAAAATGAGGGAAATAAAAAATTTCAAGAAAGTGGCTGAAAACTGTGGAGTATAGCCCACAAATGAGGCTAAAATAGTCAAATACAAAATTTTACGAAAACAGCGAGAAACTGTGGACTATAACCCACAAAACGAGGCCAAATCAGTAACAATTGAAATCACACAAAAGTGGTCGAAAACTGTGGACTACAGCACACAAACGATGCTAAATCAATCAAATACAAAATTTCATGAATACGGCCGGAAACTGGGGACTATAACCCACAAAATGAGGCCAAAACAATAAAATACGAAATCTCATGAAAGTGATCGAAAACAGTGTACTATAGCCCGCAAAACGAGGAAAATATAAATATAAACAAAAGTGGCCAAAAACTGTGGACTATAGCCCATAAATGAGGCTAAAACAGTCAAATACAAAATTTTACGAAAACGGCCGAAACTGTGGAATATAACCCACAAAATGAGGCCAAAATAGTAAAATACGAAATCTCATAAAAGTGATCGAAAACAGTGTATTATAGCCCACAAAATAAAGGAAATAAAAAATTTCACGGAAGCGGCTGAAAAGAGCGTACCACAACCCACAATTGAAGCTCAAACAGCCAAATACAAAATTTCACGAAAACGGCCCGAATTAGTGGACTATAACCCACAAAATTAGGCCAAAAAAAAAATGAAATCTCATGAAAGTTTTCGAAAACAGTGTACTATAGCCCACAAAATGGGGGAAATAAAAATTTCACGAAAGTTGCTGAAAACTGTGAACTATAGCCCGTAAATGAGGCTAAAACAGGCAAATACAAAATTTTATGAAAACGGCCGAAAACTGTGGACTTTAACGCACAAAATGAGAACAAAACAGTAAAATACGAAATCTCATGAAAGTGATCGAAAACAGTGGACTATACAGCCCACAAAATGTGGAAAATAAAAATTCTCACGAAAGTGGCCGAAAACTGTGGACTATAGCCCATAAGTGAGGCTAAAACTGTCAAATATAAAATTTAACGAAAACGGCCAGAAACTGTGGACTATAACTGACAAAATGAGGCCAAAACTGTAAAATATGAAATCTCATCAAAGTGATCGAAAACAGTGTACTGTAGCCCACAAAATGAGGGAAATAGAAAATTTCAATAAAGTGGCCGAAAACTGTAGAGTATAGCCCACAAATGAGGCCAAAATAGTCAAATACAAAATTTCATGAAAACGGCCTGAAACTATGGGCTGTAACCCACAAAACGAGGCCAAATCAGTAACAAACGAAATCACACAAAAGTGGCCGAAAACTGTGGACTACAGCACACAAACGAGGCTAAAACAGTCAAATACAAAATTTCATGAATGCGGTCGGAAATTGTGGACTATAACCTACAAAATGGAGCCAAAAAGCAAAATACGAAATCTCATAAAATTGATCGAAAACAGTGTACTATAGCCCACAAAACGAGGGAAATAAAAATATAAACGAAAGTGGCCGAAAACTGTGGACTATAGCCCATAAATGAGGCTAAAACAGTCAAATATAAAATTTTACGAAAATGGCCGAACTCTGGAATATAACCCACAATGAGGCCAAAACAGTAAAATACAAAATCTCAGAACAGTGATCGCAAACAGTGTATTATAGCCGACAAAATGAGGGAAGTGACCGAAAACGGTGTACTATAGCCCCCAAATGAAGCTAAAACAGCCAAATACAAAATTTCACGAAAACGGCCCGAAATAATGGACTATAACCCACAAAATGAAGCCAAAACCGTAAAATACGAATTCTCATTAAAGTGATCGAAAACAGTGGACTATAGCCCACTAAATGTGGGAAATACAAATTCTGACAAAAGTGGCCGAAAACTGTGGACTCTAGCCCAGAAGTGAGGCTAAAACAATCAAATACAAAATTTCACGAAAACTGCCAGAAACTGTGGACTATAACCCACAAAATGAGGACAAAACAGTAAAATACTAAATCTCATGAAAGTGACCGAAAACAGTGGACTAGCCCACTAAATGTGGGACATAAAAATTTTCACGTAAGTGGCCAAAAACAATGGACTATAGCCCACAAGTGATGCTAAAACAGTCAAATACAAAATTTCACGAAAACTGCCAGAAACTGTGGACTATAACCCACAAAATGAGGCCAAAACAGTAAAATACTACATCTCATGAAAGTGGTCGAAAACAGTGGATTATAGCCCCAAAAATGTGGGACATAACAATTCTCACGAAAGTGGCCGGAAACAATAGACTATAGCCCACAAGTGATGCTAAAACAATCAAATACAAAATTTCACGTACACAACCAGAAACCTTGGACTATAGCCAATTACAAAATGAGGCCAAAATAGTAAAAAACGAAATGTCATAAAAGTGATCAAAATAAGTGTCAGCCCACAAAATGAGGGATACAAAAAATTTTACGAAAGTGGCCGAAAACTGTGGACTATAGCCCACAAATGAGGCTAAATCAGTCAACTACAAAATTTCACGAAAACGGTCGGAAACTGTGGACTATAACCCACAAAATGAGGACAAAACAGTAAAATACGAAATCTCATGAATGTGTTCGAAAACAGTTTACTATAGTCCACAAAATGGATTTTTTTCAAAAATCAGTAAACTCATAAAGAAAAATTATGATAAACTAGTTGCCACAGCACCTAATATATCTATTAACTCTGTTAGGGCTGTCTTAGCATCAACACATAGCAATGTTGATTTTAAAATCTAGATTTAAAAGAAGGGTTTTTGTATATTTCCCTTTTGTCAGAATGAGGAATGGCCTCTTTCAGTTTTTCGAGATCTTCGTCAGTAACGACGAATTGTTCTCCCATGCTATCTTGAATACTTGAGTTAGTAACTTCTTCAGAGGTTATTTCGTCAGAAGTGGTAAGCGTATTCATATATATTCTATATTCAAAGTGAGTTTCATGTTCCTTTGGAGTAGAACTCGAACTCTGTGTTTGGTATTTGTTTGAACTTTGACCACACGAGTCTTCTCAATTTCTTTAAGAAATTAGAAGATACAGATATCGTTTCCTTCTTCACTGACGAAGAAATCATCAAGAATGCAAATGACCGACCCCAGTTAGTTGTTTTCTTTAGAGATATTCAAAAGTACCAAAAGCACATTCGTAAGGGTATTGTGCACGAGATTTATGTTAATACAAACAATCCGGAAGAATATGCCAACTGCATCCCCGAAGTTTGTAAGGTCAAGCTTCTTGACTATGCAAATAGGTTTCAAAACATCTTTATGTTCCGTATCTGGTCCGTATGGGAAGAACGGCAATATGTAAAATTATTTCCATCGGTTTAGTTAGGCAAGATAACGATGAGTTATTTATCCTTTTTTTCTGGGTAAGAAAAAAGTGTTCGAAGGCTTTTAACTTCGATTTTAATATCTTGTAAGAGATCTACCATATAGTTGAAGATCCCTGCATTTAATGATCCGTGTGTTGGAAGATGAACAAAATGTTCATAGTGTTCTTCGTTTAACCTATGTGAACACTGGTGTTGATCATCTAGTATAATCGGATTTCTCCTGATTTCATCCATTATAACGGTAGAACATATTCTATAGTTATTAGTGATTCTAGCTGATTAACAAGTGATCTTCTCAATCTTTTTCTTTCTTGGTCTGTTATGTTTCTCCTTACGATGATATTCCTAACCGTGGATTTATAGCTAGGATTAAGCCGCGAATGAGCCTATAGCTCTTAACAACCCAACACCCATGGTGTCTCTGGTCTAAATACCACAAGCTTCTATCATTTAAGAGGATTCATAACTCGATCTAGAAAGAGAGAGCTAAAGAAGGTTACATTTTAATCACTTAGAATTACGAACAACTATAGGATATGCTCCAACTAACTTATTCCATTAATGAATTTACAGAGGAAAACTTACAGTAGTGGTTGGCGTCACCGCCTTCCAGCATACACACAGTATTTACACCAGGACTCTGATACCAAATCGGGGGGATCTCACACAATTTACAATAATTTACAAAGTGGAAACAAGGGAAACTCAAAAGCTCACAAAAAGGAAAAACAGAAGAGAAAAAAACTGAAGGGGAAAAGCTTCTGTCTATACAAGACCCTGAGGTCCTTCATTTATAGCCTGGGGAAGGGATTGGAGCATCTTTTTTTTTTTTTTTTTTTTTTGCAAGTGGAGAAGTGAGTGGAGCACTGGCAACAGGTTAGCTGTCCCTATTGCATGATCTGTCTTGATAAGAAGGAATCTGCATTATTGTTGAGTGCGTTTGGTGGGAGTGGGGTCCGTGGGTCCACCATGCTTCTATTCAGTCCGTGTTGGCCAAGTCACCTAACATATTCTATATTCAAAGTGAGTTTCATGTTCCTTTGGAGTAGAACTCGAACTCTGTGTTTGGTATTTGTTTGAACTTTGACCTTGACTTGGGGATGACCGTTGATCTTCTTTGATGATGGGAAGATCTTCATATTTATGAATTACGAGTAATCCAATTGGATCATCCTTTTCTATTTTATAGTCTTGGTCATTGAGACTAGTATTTTTGATTATTATGGCTGTTCTATCAATAGCCATAGGTTCTATTATTCCACTAGTAATAAAGATATTTTCTTTAGCATGTCGTGGAGAAGTATGTATGATACCATAGTATCCAAGAGGTATTTGTATAAGGATATCCAAATGAATGATTGTAGTTCGATATCGTTTTAGATAATACGTTCTACTGGAGAATAATGTATAGCCTGCTGCATACATTTTTCCTTTTTGAGGTAACATGATATCATCTAACAACGGTATGAGTTTTATGGAATTAATAGTTTTGTTTATTGTCAACATATTGATGTTGATTGAATCGAATTGAGCATTGAATTCATTTTCTTCAATCGAAGAATCAGAATAGATGCTTTCTATTTCATAGATAGAGGAATTATTATCACTTGGTATATCTTCAAAGGTACCAAGATTAATTCCGTATTCTTCTAAGTTATCAATAATGAGAGTTTTTATATTAGTTGGACATTCATTAGCAAAATGTCCTTCTTTGCTACATTTAAAGCATTTACAACCCTTTCTAAAAGTTCTTTTTTTGATGAATTTCCGTGTTGGATTTTTTCTTTCCTTACGAAAATTCTGTTTGAACTCTGGTTTCCATGGTTTTTTGGTTATTCGGAATTTTGGCTTTCGCCTTTTCACAGAATTGTTCCATGGTATCCATACAGGCTTTTTTGAGGTTATTTGTGGATTGAGCATTTCGTTCATTAGGCGCTGTGGCAACTAGTTTATCATAATTTTCCTTTATGAGTTTACTCCATGGATGTGGGATTTTTGAAAAAAATCCTTTCATCCAAAACAATTTTTGTTCTGTATTATTTAGATGAAATATTAAGCCTATATATTTAGCAATAAATTCTTCTAGCATGCAAATATGACATAATTGCATTTTCATCAATTGCTGCTCAGATTCTTGTTCTGTAATTAATACTTCACCAGTAAGATCAGCAGCTAATATATCTATTAACTCTGTTAGGGCTGTCATAGCATCAGTCATTGCAATGATGTTATCTAATACTTTACTGTTTGTATTTTCCATGCTAGTTAACCAGTGAAGGGCATCTCCTTCCCAATAACTAGTCGCATATTGTAAGAAGTCATGTATACTCATTACTAGTAATACATGTATTATTCCTGTCATCTTTTGTAACCAATTTTTTAGGTAAGGTTTAATTCTTCGATGAGGAATTTTATCTATATTTAACGTTAACCCCTGATTATTAGTGGGTATTGCAGTCTTTTGTTGACTCCATTCTGTTCAAGACCTCCAGCTTCCACTGAAGCAAGAAAAACCTTTGTTCCATATAACAAAGGAAAAATGGTTCCAACAGAACCAAAAAAGACTTTTGCCGCATCAATGATAAAAGACTGGTACAACATGGAGATGAAGGCCCATGACCACAATCTCTATGAAAAATTCAATGGCATCTTTCGAGCAGTACAATCTGCCGACTTTAGGACAGTAAATTTTTGGCTGACTAAACTAGAAGGTGACTTTCTTGCAATCATCAGAGAAATTCGCCAATACCAAGCACGCCAAAATGAAACCCACAGTCTTCTTCTCAAAATAACACATTTCTCGTCTACCTCTCGATCAGAAAGTGATCGAAAACAGTGGACTATAGCCCACTAAATGTGGGAAATACAAATTCTGACAAAAGTGGCCGAAAACTGTGGACTCTAGCCCAGAAGTGAGGCTAAAACAGTCAAATACAAAATTTCACGAAAACTGCCAGAAACTGTGGACTATAACCCACAAAATGAGGACAAAACAGTAAAATACTAAATCTCATGAAAGTGACCGAAAATAGTGGACTAGCCCACTAAATGAGGGACATAAAAATTCTCACGAAAGTGGCCAAAAACAATGGACTATAGCCCACAAGTGATGCTAAAACTGTCAAATACAAAATTTCACGAAAACTACCAGAAATTATGGACTATAACCCACAAAATGAGGCCAAAACAGTAAAATACTACATCTCATGGAAGTGGCCGAAAACAGTGGATTATAGCCCCAAAAATGTGGGACATAACAATTCTCACGAAAGTGGCCGGAAACAATAGACTATAGCCCACAAGTGATGCTAAAACAATCAAATACAAAATTTCACGAACACAACCAGAAACCTTGGACTATAACCCACAAAATGAGGCCAAAACAGTAAAAAACGAAATGTCATAAAAGTGATCAAAATAAGGGTCAGCCCACAAAATGAGGGATACAAAAAAATTTACGAAAGTGGCTGAAAACTGTCGACTATAGCCCACAAATGAGGCTAAAACAGTCAACTACAAAATTTCACGAAAACGGTCGGAAACTGTGGACTATAACCCACAAAATGAGGACAAAACAGTAAAATACGAAATCTCATGAATGTGTTCGAAAACAGTTTACTATAGTCCACAAAATGAGGGAAATAATAATTTCACGAAATTGGCCGAAAACTGTAGACTATAGCCCAAAAATGAGACAAAAACATTCAAATACAAAATTTCACGAAAACAGCCGGAAACTGTGTACTATAACCAACAAAATGAGGCCAAATCAGTAAAATATGAATTCTCATTAAAGTGATTGAAAACAGTGAAATATAGCCCACAACACGAGAGAAATAAAAATTCACACGAAAGTGGCCAAAAAATGTGGACTATAGCCAACAAATGAGGCTAAAACAGGCAAATACAAAATTTCATGGAAACGGCCGAAACTGTGGACTATAACCCACAAAATGAGGCCAAAACAGTAAAATACGAAATCTCATGAATGTGATCGAAAACAGTGGACTATAGCCCACCAAATGTGGGAAATAAAAATTCTCACGAAAGTGGCCGAAAACTGTGGAGTATAGCCCACAAGTGAGGCTAAATCAGTCAAATACAAAATTTCATGAAAACGGCCAGAAACTGCAGACTATAATCCACAAAATCAGGGCAAAACAGTAAAATACGAAATCTCATGAATGTGATCGAAAACAGTGGACTATAGCCCACCAAATATGGGAAATAAAAATTCTCACGAAAGTGGCCGAAAACTGCGGAGTATAGCCCACAAGTGAGGCTAAATCAGTCAAATACAAAATTTCACAAAAACGGCCAGAAACTGCGGACTATAACCCACAAAATCAGGCCAAAATAGTAAAATACGAAATCTCATGAAAGTGATCGAAATCAGTGTACAACTGTGGGAAATAAAAATTCGCACAAAACTGGCTGAAAATTGTGGACTATCGCCCACAAGTTAGGCTAGAACAGTCAAATACAAAATTTCACGAAAACGGCCGGAAACTGTGGACTATAACCCACAAAATGAGGCCAAAACAATAAAATACGAAATCTCATGAAAGTGTTGGAAAAACTTTACTATAGCCCACAAAATGAGGGAAATAAAAATTCACACGAAAGTGTCCGAAAACTGTGGACTATAGCCCACAAATGCAACTAAAATAGTCAAATACAAAATTTCACGAAAACAGACGAAACTATGGACTATAACCCACAAAATGAGGCCAAATTTGTAAAATACGAAATCTTATAAAACTGATCGAAAACAATGTATTATAGCCCACAAAATGAGGGAAATATAAAATTTCACGAAAGTGGCTGACAAGTGTGTACTGTAGCCCACAAATGTAGCTAAAATAGCCAATTACAAAATTTCACGAAAACGGCTGGAAATAGTGGACTATAATCCACAAAATGTGGCCAAAACAGTAAAATACAAAATCTTATGAATGTGATCGAAAACAGTGGACTATAGCCCACTAAATGTGGAAAATAAAAATTCTCACGAAAGGAGATAAAAACTGTGGACTATAGCACACAAGTGAGGCTGAAACAGTAAAATACAAAATTTCCCGAAAACGGCCAGAAACTGCGCACTATAACCCACAAAATGAAGCCAAAACAGAAAAATACAAAATCTCATTAAAGTGACCGAAACCAGAGTACTATAGCCAACAAAATGAGGGAAATAAAAATTTCACGAAAGTGGCTGAAAACTGTGGAATATAGCCCACAAATGCGGCTAAAATAGTCAAATACACAATTTCACGAAGACGGTCAGAAACTGTGGACTGTAACCCACAAAATGACGCCAAAACAGTAAAATACGAAATTTCATGAAAGTGATCGAAAATAGTGTACTAATAGCCCACATAATGTCACAAATAATAAATATCATGAAAGTGATCGAAAACTGTGGACTATTGCCCACAAATGAGGCTAAAACAGTCAAATACAAATTTTCACGAAAACGGCCGGAAACTGCGGACTATAACCCACAGAATGAGGCCAAAACAGTAAAATACGAAATCTCATTAAAAGTGTTTGAAAACAATTTACGATAGCACAAAATGCGGGAAATAAAAATTCACACGAAAGTGGCCGAAAACTATGGACTACAACCTACAAATGAGGCTAAACCAGCCAAATACAAAAGTTCACGAAAACAGTCGGAAACTGTGGAATAGAACCGACAAAATGAGCCCAAATAGTAAAATACGAAATTTCAAGAAAGTGATCCAAAATAGTGGACTATAGCCCACTAAATGTGGGAAATAAAAATTCTCACGAAAGTGACCGAAAACAGTGGACTATTGTCCCCAAATGAGGCTAAAACAGTCAAATACAAAATATCTCGAAAACCGCAGGAAAGTGTGGACTATAACCCACAAAATGAGGCCAAAACAGTAAAATACGAAATCTCATGAAACTGATCGAAAACACTGTACAATAGCCCACAAAATGAGGAAAATAAAAATTTCACGAAAGTGGCAGAAACTGTGGACTACAGCCCACAAAATTAGACCAAAACAGTAAAATACAAATTCTCATGAAATTGATCGAAAACAATATAGTATATATAGCCCACAAAACGAGGGAAATAAAAATTCACGCGAAAATCGCCGAAAACTATGGACTATAGCCCATAACCGAGGCTAAAACAGTCAAATACAAAATTTCACGAAAAACTGCCGAAACTATGGTCTATAACACACAAAATGCGGCCAAAATAGTAAAATAAGAATTCTCAAGAAAGTGATCGAAATCAGTGTATTATAGCCGACAAAATGAGGAAAATAAAAAATTTCACAAAAGTGACCGAAAACTGTGTACTATTATATAGCCCACAAATGAAGCTAAAACAGCCAAATACCAAATTTCACGAAAACCGCCAGAAATAGTGGACTATAACCCACAAAAGGAGGTCAAAACAGTAAAATACGAAATCTCAGGAAAGTAATCGAAAACAGTGGAATATAGCCCACTAAATGTGGGAAATAACGAAAGTGGCAGAAAACTGTGGACTATATAGCCCACAAGTGAGACTAAAACAGTAAAATACAAAATTTCACGAAATCGGCCTGAAACTGTGGACTATAACCCACAAAATGTGGCCAAAACAGTAAAATAAGAAATCTCATGAAAGTGTTGGAAAAACTTTACTATAACACACAAAACGATGGAAATAAAAATTCACACGAAAGTGTCCGAAAACTGTGAACTATACCCCACAAATGAGGGTAAAACAGTCAAATACAACATTTCATGAAAACGGCCGAAACTGTGGACTATAACCCACAAAATGAGGCCAAAACAGTAAAATACGAAATCTCATGAATGTGATCGAAAACAGTGGACTATAGCCCACCAAATGTGGGAAATAAAAATTCTCACGAAAGTGGCCGAAAACTGTGGAGTATAGCCCACAAGTGAGGCTAAGTCAGTCAAATACAAAATTTCACAAAAACGGCTAGAAACTGCGGACTATAACCCATAAAATCAGCCCAAAAACGTAAAATACGAAATCTCATGAAAGTGATCGAAATCAGTGTACAACTGTGGGAAATAAAAATTCGCACAAAACAGGCCGAAAATTGTGAACTTTCGCCCACAAGTTAGGCTAGAACAGTCAAATACAAAATTTCACGAAAACGTCCGGAAACTGTGGACTATAACCCACAAAATAAGGTCAAAACAGTAAAATACGAAATCTCATGAAAGTGTTGGAAAAACTTTACTATAGCCCACAAAATGAGGGAAATAAAAATTCACACGAAAGTGTCCGAAAACTGTGGACTATAGCCCACAAATGCAACTAAAATAGTCAAATACAAAATTTCACGAAAACAGACGAAACTATGGACTATAACCCACAAAATGAGGCCAAATTTGTAAAATACGAAATCTTATAAAACTGATCGAAAACAGTGTATTATAGCCCACAAATGTAGCTAAAATAGCCAATTACAAAATTTCACGAAAACGGCTGGAAATAGTGGACTATAATCCACAAAATGTGGCCAAAACAGTAAAATACAAAATCTTATGAAAGTGATCGAAAACAGTGGACTATAGCCCACTAAATGTGGAAAATAAAAATTCCCACGAAAGGAGCTAAAAACTGTGGACTATAGCACACAAATGAGGCTGAAACAGTAAAATTCAAAATTTCCTGAAAACGGCCAGAAACTGCGCACTATAACCCACAAAATGAAGCCAAAACAGAAAAATACAAAATCTCATTAAAGTGACCGAAACCAGTGTACTATAGCCAACAAAATGAGGGAAATAAAAATTTCACGAAAGTGGCCGAAAACTGTGGAATATAGCCCACAAATGCGGCTAAAATAGTCAAATACACAATTTCACGAAGACGGTCAGAAATTGTGGACTGTAACCCACAAAATGACGCCAAAACAGTAAAATACGAAATTTCATGAAAGTGATCGAAAATAATGTACGAATAGCTCACAAAATGTCACAAATAAAAAATCTCATGAAAGTGATCAAAAATTGTGGATTATTGCCCACAAATGAGGCTAAAACAGTCAAATACAAATTTTCACGAAAACGGCCGGAAACTGCGGACTATAACCCACAGAATGAGGCGAAAACAGTAAAATACGAAATCTCATTAAAAGTGTTCGAAAACAATTTACGATAGCACAAAATGCGGGAAATAAAAATTCACACGAAAGTGGCCGAAAACTATGGACTACAACCTACAAATGAGGCTAAACCAGCCAAATACAAAAGTTCACGAAAACAGTCGGAAACTGTGGAATAGAACCGACAAAATGAGCCCAAATAGTAAAATACGAAATTTCAAGAAAGTGATCCAAAATAGTGGACTATAGCCCACTAAATGTGGGAAATAAAAATTCTCACGAAAGTGGCCGAAAACAGTGGACTATTGTCCCCAAATGAGGCTAAAACAGTCAAATACAAAATATCTCGAAAACCGCAGGAAAGTGTGGACTATAACCCACAAAATGAGGCCAAAACAGTAAAATACGAAATCTCATGAAACTGATCGAAAACACTGTACTATAGCCTACAAAATGAGGAAAATAAAAATTTCACGAAAATGGCAGAAACTGTGGACTACAGCCCACAAAATTAGGCCAAAACAGTAAAATACAAATTCTCATGAAATTGATCGAAAACAATATAGTATATATAGCCCACAATACGTGGGAAATAAAAATTCACGCGAAAATCGCCGAAAACTATGGACTATAGCCCATAACCGAGGCTAAAACAGTCAAATACAAAATTTCACAAAAAACTGCCGAAACTATGGTCTATAACACACAAAATGCGGCCAAAACAGTAAAATAAGAATTCTCAAGACAGTGATCGAAATCAGTGTATTATAGCCGACAAAATGAGGAAAATAAAAAATTTCACAAAAGTGACCGAAAACTGTGTACTATTATATAGCCCACAAATGAAGCTAAAACAGCCAAATACCAAATTTCACGAAAACCGCCAGAAATAGTGGACTATAACCCACAAAATGAGGTCAAAACAGTAAAATACGAAATCTCAGGAAAGTGATCGAAAACAGTGGAATATAGCCCACTAAATGTGGGAAATAACGAAAGTGGCCGAAAACTGTGGACTATAGCCCACAAGTGAGACTAAAACAGTAAAATACAAAATTTCACGAAATCAGCCTGAAACTGTGGACTATAACCCACAAAATGAGGCCAAAATAGTAAAATAAGAAATCTCATGAAAGTGTTGGAAAAACTTTACTATAACACACAAAACGATGGAAATAAAAATTCACACGAAAGTGTCCGAAAACTGTGAACTATACCCCACAAATGAGGCTAAAACAGTCAAATACAAAATTTCACGAAAACGGCCGAAACTGTGGACTATAACCCACAAAATTAGGCTAAATTTGTAAAATACGAAATCTCATAAAACTGATCGAAAACAGTGTATGATGGCCCACAAAATGAGGGAAATAAAAAATTTCACGAAAGTGACCGACAACTTTGTACTATAGCCCACAAAATGAGGGAAATAAAAAATTTGCACGAAAATGGTCGAAAACTGTGGACTATAAACCACAAATTGAGGCTAAAACAGTTAAAAACAAAATTTCACGAAAACGGTCGAAAACTGTGGACTATAAACCACAAATTGATGCCAAAATAGTAAAATATGAAATTTCATGAAAGTATACGAAAACAGTGAACTATAGCCCACAAAAGGTGAGAAATAAAAATTCTCATGAAAGTGATCGAAATCTGTGGACTATAGCCCACAAATAAGGCTAAAACCGTCAAATACAAATTTTCACGAAAACGGCCGGAAACTGTGGACTATAACCCACAAAATGAGGTCACAACAGTGAAATACGAAATCTCATGAAAGTGCTCAAAAACAATTTACGATTGCCCACAAAATGAGGGAAATAAAAATTCACACGAAAGTGGTCGAAAACAATGGACTATAGCCCACAAATGAGGCTAAAACAGTCAAATACAAAATTTCACGAAAATGGACGGAAACTGTGGACTATAACCAACAAAATGGGGCCAAGACAGTAAAATACGAAATTTCAAGAAAGTGACGAAAATAGTGGACTACAGCCCACTAAATGTGGAAAATAAAAATTCTCACGAAAGTGGCCGAAAACTGTGGACTATAGCCCACAAATGAGGCTAGCATAGTCAAATACAAAATTTTACGAAAACGGCCAGAAACTGTGGACAATAACCCACAAAATGAGGCCAAAACAGTAAAATACGAAATCTCATGAAAGTGATCGAAAACAGTGTACTATAGCCCATGAAACAAGGGAAATAAAAATTCACACGAATGTGGCCGAAAACTGTGGACTATAGCCAACAAATGAGGCTAAAACAGTCAAATACAAAATTTCATGAAAACGGCCGGAAACTGTGGACAATAGTCCACAAAATGAGGCCAAAACTGTAAAATACGAAATCTCATTAAACAGATCGAAAACAGTGGACTGTAGCCCACTAAATGTGGGAAATAAAAATTCTCACGAAAGTGGTCAAAAACTTTGGACTATAGCCCACAAGTGAGGCTAAATAGTAAAATACAAAATTTCACGAAAATGGCCAGAAACTGTGGACTGTAACCCACAAAATGAGGCCAAAATAGTAAAATACGAAATCTCATGAAAGTGATCGAAAACAGTGTAGTATAATCCACAAAATGATGGACATTAAAAAATTCACGAAAGTGCCCGAAAACTGTAGACTATAGCCCACCACTGAGGCTAAAACTGTCAAATACAAAATTTCACGAAAACGGTCGGAAACTGTGGACTATATAACCCACAAAATGAGGCCAAAATAGTAAAATACGAAATTTTAAGAAAGTGATCGAAAACTGTGTACCCACAAAATGTGAGAAATAAAAATTCTCACGAAATTGATCGAAAACTGTGGACTATAGCCCACAAGTAAGGCTAAAACAGTCAAATACAAAATTTCACGAAAATAGTCGGAAACTGTAGACTATAACCGACAAAATGAGGCCAAAACTGTAAAATAAGAAATTTCAACAAAGTGATCGAAAACAGTGGACGATAGCCGACTAAATGTGGGAAACAAAATTCACACGAAAGTGGCCGAAAACTGTGGACTATTGCCCACAAATGAGGATAAAACAGTCAAATACAAAATTCACGAAAACGGCCAGAAACAGTGGACTATAACCCACAAAATGAGGCCAAAACAATAAAATACGAAAATTCATGAAAGTGATCGAAAACAGTGGACTATAGCCCACTAAGTGTCAGAAATAAAAATTCTCACGAAAGTGGCCGAAAACTGTGGACTATAGCCCACAAGTTAGGTTAAAACAGTCAGATACAAAATTTCACGAAAACGGCAAGAAACTGTGGACTATAACCCACAAAATGAGGCCAATACAGTAAAATACGAATCCTATGAAAGTAATCGAAATTAGTGTACTATTACCCACAAAATGAGGCCAAAATAGTAAAATACGAAATCTAATAAAAGTGATCGAAAATAGTGTATTATAGCCCACAAAATGAGGAAGATAAAAATATTCAAGAAAGTGGCCGAAAACTGTGTACTACAGCCAGCAAATGAGGCTAAAATAGCCAAATATAAAATTTCACGAAAATGGTCGGAAATAGTGACTATAACCTACAAAATGAAGCAAAAACAGTAAAATACGAAATCTCATGAAAGTGATCGAAAACAGTGGACTATAGCCCATTAAATGGGGGAAATAAAAATTCTGACAAAAGTGGCCGAAAACTATGGAATCTAGCCCACAAGTGGGGCTAAAACAGTCAAATACAAAATTTCACGAAAACTGCCAGAAACTGTTAACTATAACCCCTAAAATGAGGCCAAGATAGTAAAATACTAAATCTCACGAAAGTGACCGAAAATAGTGGACTATAGGCCACTAAATGTGGGACATAAAAATTCTCACAAAAGTGGCCGAAAACAATGGACTATAGCCCACAAGTAATGCTAAAACAGTCAAATACAAAATTTTACAAAAACTGCCAGAAACAATGGACTATAACCCTCAAAATGAGGCCAAAACAATAAAAAACGAAATCTCGTGAAAGTGATCGAAATCAGTGTAAGCCCACAAAATGAGGGAAACAAAAAATTTCACGAAAGTGGCCGAAAACTGTGGACTATAGCCCACAAATGAGGCTAAAACAGTCAACTACAAAATTTCACGAAAACGGTCAGAAACTGCGGACTATAATCCACAAAATGAGGCCAAATCAGTAAAATACGAAATCTCATGAAAGTGTTCGAAAACAGTTTACTATAGCCTACAAAATGAGGGAAATAATAATTTCACGAAAGTGGCCGAAAACTGTGAACTATAGCCCATTAATGAGGCTAAAACAATGAAATACAAAAATTCACGAAAATGGCCAGAAACTGTGTACTATAACCAACAAAATGAGGCCAAATCAGTAAAATACGAAATCTCATGAAAGTGATCGAAAACAGTGAACTATAGCCCACAAAACGAAGGAAATTAAAATTCACACAAAAGTGGCTGAAAACTGTGGACTATAGCCCCCCACAAATGAGGCTAAAACTGTCAAATACAAAATTTCACGTAAATGGCCAAAACGGTGGACTACAACCCACAAAATGAGGCCAAAACAGTAAGAAACGAAATCTCATGAAAGTGATCGAAACAGGGGACAATAGCCCACAATGTGGGAAACAAAAATTCTCACAAAAGTGGCCGAAAACTGCGGGTTATAGCCCTTAAGTGAGGCTAAAACAGTCAAATAAAAATTTCACGAAAACAGCCGGAAACGGTGGACTATAACCCACAAAATGAGGTCAAAACAGTGAAATATGAAATCCCATGAAAGTGTTCAAAAACAATTTATAATAGCCCACAAAATAAGGGAAATAAAAATTCACACGGAAGTGGCCGAAAACTATGGACTATAGCCCACAATTGAAGCTAAAACAGTCAAATACAAAATTTCACGAAAACGGTCGGAAACTGTGGACTATAACCGACAAAATGGGGATAAGACAGTAAAATACGAAATTTCAAGAAAGTGATCGAAAATAGTGGACTACAGCCCACTAAATATGGGAAATAAAAATTCTCACAAAAGTGGCCGAAAACTGTGGACTATAGCCCACAAGTGAGGCTAAATAATAAAATACAAAATTTCACGAAAACGGTCCGAAACTGTGGACTATAACCCACAAAATAAGGCCAAAACGGTAAAATACGAATTCTCACAAAACTGATCGAAAACAGTGTATTATAGCCTACAAAATGAGGGAAATAAAAAATTTCACGAAAGAGGCTGACAACTGTGTACTATAGCTCAAAAATGTAGCGAAAATAGCCAATTACAAAATTTCACGCAAACGACCGGAAATAGTGGTCTATAACCAACAAAATGAGGCCAAAACAGTAAAATACGAAATCTCATTCAAGTGATCGAAATCAGTAAGCCCACCAAATGAAGGAAATAAAAAAAATTCGGGAAAGTGGCCGACATCAGTAAGCAGACAAATGAGGCTAAAACAGTCAAATACAACATTTCACGAAAACGGTCGGAGACTGTGGACTATAACCGACAAAATGAGGCCAAAACTGCAAAGTACGAAATTTCATGAAAGTGATCGAAAACTGTGGACTATAGCCCACTAGGTGTGGGAAATAAAAATTCTCACGAAAGTGGCCGAAAACTGTGGACTATAGCCCACAAGTGAGGCTAACACAGTCAAATACAAAATTTCACGAAAACGGCCAGAAACTATGGACTATAACCCACAAAATGAGGCCAAAACAGTAAAATACGAAATTTAATGAAAGTGATCGAAATTTGTGTACTATTACCCACTAAATAAGGCCAAAATAGTAAATTACGAAATCTAATAAAAGTGATTGAAAATGTTGTATTATTGCCCACAAAATTAGGGAAATAAAAAAATTCACGAAAGTGGGCGAAAACAGTGTACAAATAGCCAACAAACGAGGCTAAAACAGCCAAATACAAAATTTCACGAAGACGGTCGAAAATAGTGGACTATAACCCACAGAATGAAGCCAAAACAGTGAAATACGAAATCTCATGAAAGTGATCGAAAACAGTGGACTATAGCCCAATAAATGTGGGAAACTGTGTACTATAACCAACAAAATGAGGCCAAATCAGTAAAATACGAAATCTTATAAAAGTGATCGAAAACAGTGAACTGTGGCTGAAAACTGTGGACTATAGCCCACAAATGAGGCAAAAACAGTCAAATACAAAATTTCACGAAAACAGCGGAAACTGTGGACTACAACCCACAAAATGAGGCCAAAATAGTATGACACGAAATCTCATGAAAGTGATCGAAAACAGGGGACAATAGCCCACCAAATGTGGGAAATAAAAATTTCACGGAAATGGCCGAAAAATGTGGACAATAGCCCACAAATGAGGCTAAAGCAGTCAAATACAAAACTTCACGAAAACGGCCGGAAACTGTGGACTATAACCGACAAAATGAGGCCAAAACAGTAAAATACAAAATTTCAAGAAAGTGATAAAAAATCGTGAACTATAGCCCACAAAAGGTGGGAAATAAAAATTCTCACGAAAGTTGCCGAAAACTGTGGACTATAGCCCACAAATGAGGCAATAACGGTCAAATACAAAATTTCACGAAAACTGCCGGAAACTGTGGACTATAACCCACAAAATGAGGCCAAAACAGTAAAATACGAAACGTCATGAAAGTGATCGAAACAGTGTACTATAGCCCAAAAAATGAGGGAAATAAAAATTTTACGAAAATGGCCGAAAAATGTGGACTATAGCCCACAAATGAGGCTAAAGCGGTCAAATAAAAAATTTCACGAAAACGGCCGGAAACTGTGGACTATAACCCACTAAATGAGGTCAAAATATTAAAATACGAAATCTCATTAAAGTGATCGAAAATAGTGGACTGTAGCCCACTTAATGTGAGAAATAAAAATTCTCACGAAATTGGTCGAAAACTGTGGACAATAATAGCCCACAAGTGAGGCTAAATAAGAAAATACAAAATTTCAAGAAAACGGTCCGAAACTGTGGACTATAACCAACAAAATAAGGCCAAAACGGTAAAATACGAAATTTCATAAAACTGATCGAAAACATTGTATTATAGCCCACAAAATGAGGGAAAAAAAATTTCACGAAAGTGGCCGACAACTGTGTACTGCAGCCCACAAATGCAGCTAAAACAGCCAATTACAAAATTTCACGAAAACGTCTGGAAATAGTGGACTATAACCCACAAAAAGAGGCCAAAACAGTAAAATACGAAATCTCATGAAAGTGATCAAAATCAGTGTAAGCCCACCGAATGAAGGAAATAAAAAAATTTCTCGAAAATGGCCGAAAACTGTGGACTATAGCCCACAAATGAGGCTAAAACAGTCAAATACAAAATTTCACGAAAACGGTCGGAACCTGTGGACTATAACCGAGAAAATGAGGCCAAAACTTCAAAATATGAAATTTCAAGAAAGTGATCGAAAACAGAGGACTATAGCCCACTAAATGTGGAAAACAAAATTCACACGTAAGTGGCCGAAAACTGTGAACTATAGCCCACAAATAAGGCTAAAACCGTCAAATACAAATTTTCACGAAAACGGCCGGAAACTGTGGACTATAACCCACAAAATGAGGTCACAACAGTGAAATACGAAATCTCATGAAAGTGCTCAAAAACAATTTACGATTGCCCACAAAATGAGGGAAATAAAAATTCACACGAAAGTGGTCGAAAACAATGGACTATAGCCCACAAATGAGGCTAAAACAGTCAAATACAAAATTTCACGAAAATGGACGGAAACTGTGGACTATAACCAACAAAATGGGGCCAAGACAGTAAAATACGAAATTTCAAGAAAGTGATCGTAAATAGTGGACTACAGCCCACTAAATGTGGAAAATAAAAATTCTCACGAAAGTGGCCGAAAACTGTGGACTATAGCCCACAAATGAGGCTAGCATAGTCAAATACAAAATTTTACGAAAACGGCCAGAAACTGTGGACAATAACCCACAAAATGAGGCCGAAACAGTAAAATACGAAATCTCATGAAAATGATCGAAAACAGTGTACTATAGCCCATGAAACAAGGGAAATAAAAATTCACACGAATGTGGCCGAAAACTGTGGACTATAGCCAACAAATGAGGCTAAAACAGTCAAATACAAAATTTCATGAAAACGGCCGGAAACTGTGGACAATAGTCCACAAAATGAGGCCAAAACCGTAAAATACGAAATCTCATTAAACAGATCGAAAACAGTGGACTGTAGCCCACTAAATGTGGGAAATAAAAATTCTCACGAAAGTGGTCGAAAACTTTGGACTATAGCCCACAAGTGAGGCTAAATAGTAAAATACAAAATTTCACGAAAATGGCCAGAAACTGTGGACTGTAACCCACAAAATGAGGCCAAAATAGTAAAATACGAAATCTCATGAAAGTGATCGAAAACAGTGTAGTATAATCCACAAAATGATGGACATTAAAAAATTCACGAAAGTGCCCGAAAACTGTAGACTATAGCCCACCACTGAGGCTAAAACTGTCAAATACAAAATTTCACGAAAACGGTCGGAAACTGTGGACTATATAACCCACAAAATGAGGCCAAAATAGTAAAATACGAAATTTTAAGAAAGTGATCGAAAACTGTGTACCCACAAAACGTGAGAAATAAAAATTCTCACGAAATTGATCGAAAACTGTGGACTATAGCCCACAAGTAAGGCTAAAACAGTCAAATACAAAATTTCACGAAAATAGTCGGAAACTGTAGACTATAACCGACAAAATGAGGCCAAAACTGTAAAATAAGAAATTTCAACAAAGTGATCGAAAACAGTGGACGATAGCCGACTAAATGTGGGAAACAAAATTCACACGAAAGTGGCCGAAAACTGTGGACTATTGCCCACAAATGAGGATAAAACAGTCAAATACAAAATTCACGAAAACGGCCAGAAACAGTGGACTATAACCCACAAAATGAGGCCAAAACAATAAAATACGAAAATTCATGAAAGTGATCGAAAACAGTGGACTATAGCCCACTAAGTGTCAGAAATAAAAATTCTCACGAAAGTGGCCGAAAACTGTGGACTATAGCCCACAAGTTAGGTTAAAACAGTCAGATACAAAATTTCACGAAAACGGCAAGAAACTGTGGACTATAACCCACAAAATGAGGCCAAAACAGTAAAATACGAATCCTATGAAAGTAATCGAAATTAGTGTACTATTACCCACAAAATGAGGCCAAAATAGTAAAATACGAAATCTAATAAAAGTGATCGAAAATAGTGTATTATAGCCCACAAAATGAGGAAGATAAAAATATTCAAGAAAGTGGCCGAAAACTGTGTACTACAGCCAGCAAATGAGGCTAAAATAGCCAAATATAAAATTTCACGAAAATGGTCGGAAATAGTGACTATAACCTACAAAATGAAGCAAAAACAGTAAAATACGAAATCTCATGAAAGTGATCGAAAACAGTGGACTATAGCCCATTAAATGGGGGAAATAAAAATTCTGACAAAAGTGGCCGAAAACTATGGAATCTAGCCCACAAGTGGGGCTAAAACAGTCAAATACAAAATTTCACGAAAACTGCCAGAAACTGTTAACTATAACCCCTAAAATGAGGCCAAGATAGTAAAATACTAAATCTCACGAAAGTGACCGAAAATAGTGGACTATAGGCCACTAAATGTGGGACATAAAAATTCTCACAAAAGTGGCCGAAAACAATGGACTATAGCCCACAAGTAATGCTAAAACAGTCAAATACAAAATTTTACAAAAACTGCCAGAAACAATGGACTATAACCCTCAAAATGAGGCCAAAACAATAAAAAACGAAATCTCGTGAAAGTGATCGAAATCAGTGTAAGCCCACAAAATGAGGGAAACAAAAAATTTCACGAAAGTGGCCGAAAACTGTGGACTATAGCCCACAAATGAGGCTAAAACAGTCAACTACAAAATTTCACGAAAACGGTCAGAAACTGCGGACTATAATCCACAAAATGAGGCCAAATCAGTAAAATACGAAATCTCATGAAAGTGTTCGAAAACAGTTTACTATAGCCTACAAAATGAGGGAAATAATAATTTCACGAAAGTGGCCGAAAACTGTGAACTATAGCCCATTAATGAGGCTAAAACAATGAAATACAAAAATTCACGAAAATGGCCAGAAACTGTGTACTATAACCAACAAAATGAGGCCAAATCAGTAAAATACGAAATCTCATGAAAGTGATCGAAAACAGTGAACTATAGCCCACAAAACGAAGGAAATTAAAATTCACACAAAAGTGGCTGAAAACTGTGGACTATAGCCCCCCACAAATGAGGCTAAAACTGTCAAATACAAAATTTCACGTAAATGGCCAAAACGGTGGACTACAACCCACAAAATGAGGCCAAAACAGTAAGATACGAAATCTCATGAAAGTGATCGAAACAGGGGACAATAGCCCACAATGTGGGAAACAAAAATTCTCACAAAAGTGGCCGAAAACTGCGGGTTATAGCCCTTAAGTGAGGCTAAAACAGTCAAATAAAAATTTCACGAAAACAGCCGGAAACGGTGGACTATAACCCACAAAATGAGGTCAAAACAGTGAAATATGAAATCCCATGAAAGTGTTCAAAAACAATTTATAATAGCCCACAAAATAAGGGAAATAAAAATTCACACGGAAGTGGCCGAAAACTATGGACTATAGCCCACAATTGAAGCTAAAACAGTCAAATACAAAATTTCACGAAAACGGTCGGAAACTGTGGACTATAACCGACAAAATGGGGATAAGACAGTAAAATACGAAATTTCAAGAAAGTGATCGAAAATAGTGGACTACAGCCCACTAAATATGGGAAATAAAAATTCTCACAAAAGTGGCCGAAAACTGTGGACTATAGCCCACAAGTGAGGCTAAATAATAAAATACAAAATTTCACGAAAACGGTCCGAAACTGTGGACTATAACCCACAAAATAAGGCCAAAACGGTAAAATACGAATTCTCACAAAACTGATCGAAAACAGTGTATTATAGCCTACAAAATGAGGGAAATAAAAAATTTCACGAAAGAGGCTGACAACTGTGTACTATAGCTCAAAAATGTAGCGAAAATAGCCAATTACAAAATTTCACGCAAACGACCGGAAATAGTGGTCTATAACCAACAAAATGAGGCCAAAACAGTAAAATACGAAATCTCATTCAAGTGATCGAAATCAGTAAGCCCACCAAATGAAGGAAATAAAAAAATTCGGGAAAGTGGCCGACATCAGTAAGCAGACAAATGAGGCTAAAACAGTCAAATACAATATTTCACGAAAACGGTCGGAGACTGTGGACTATAACCGACAAAATGAGGCCAAAACTGCAAAGTACGAAATTTCATGAAAGTGATCGAAAACTGTGGACTATAGCCCACTAGGTGTGGGAAATAAAAATTCTCACGAAAGTGGCCGAAAACTGTGGACTATAGCCCACAAGTGAGGCTAACACAGTCAAATACAAAATTTCACGAAAACGGCCAGAAACTATGGACTATAACCCACAAAATGAGGCCAAAACAGTAAAATACGAAATTTAATGAAAGTGATCGAAATTTGTGTACTATTACCCACTAAATAAGGCCAAAATAGTAAATTACGAAATCTAATAAAAGTGATTGAAAATGTTGTATTATTGCCCACAAAATTAGGGAAATAAAAAAATTCACGAAAGTGGGCGAAAACAGTGTACAAATAGCCAACAAACGAGGCTAAAACAGCCAAATACAAAATTTCACGAAGACGGTCGAAAATAGTGGACTATAACCCACAGAATGAAGCCAAAACAGTGAAATACGAAATCTCATGAAAGTGATCGAAAACAGTGGACTATAGCCCAATAAATGTGGGAAACTGTGTACTATAACCAACAAAATGAGGCCAAATCAGTAAAATACGAAATCTTATAAAAGTGATCGAAAACAGTGAACTGTGGCTGAAAACTGTGGACTATAGCCCACAAATGAGGCAAAAACAGTCAAATACAAAATTTCACGAAAACAACGGAAACTGTGGACTACAACCCACAAAATGAGGCCAAAATAGTATGACACGAAATCTCATGAAAGTGATCGAAAACAGGGGACAATAGCCCACCAAATGTGGGAAATAAAAATTTCACGGAAATGGCCGAAAAATGTGGACAATAGCCCACAAATGAGGCTAAAGCAGTCAAATACAAAACTTCACGAAAACGGCCGGAAACTGTGGACTATAACCGACAAAATGAGGCCAAAACAGTAAAATACAAAATTTCAAGAAAGTGATAAAAAATCGTGGACTATAGCCCACAAAAGGTGGGAAATAAAAATTCTCACGAAAGTTGCCGAAAACTGTGGACTATAGCCCACAAATGAGGCAATAACGGTCAAATACAAAATTTCACGAAAACTGCCGGAAACTGTGGACTATAACCCACAAAATGAGGCCAAAACAGTAAAATACGAAACGTCATGAAAGTGATCGAAACAGTGTACTATAGCCCAAAAAATGAGGGAAATAAAAATTTTACGAAAATGGCCAAAAAATGTGGACTATAGCCCACAAATGAGGCTAAAGCGGTCAAATAAAAAATTTCACGAAAACGGCCGGAAACTGTGGACTATAACCCACTAAATGAGGTCAAAATATTAAAATACGAAATCTCATTAAAGTGATCGAAAATAGTGGACTGTAGCCCACTTAATGTGAGAAATAAAAATTCTCACGAAATTGGTCGAAAACTGTGGACAATAATAGCCCACAAGTGAGGCTAAATAAGAAAATACAAAATTTCAAGAAAACGGTCCGAAACTGTGGACTATAACCAACAAAATAAGGCCAAAACGGTAAAAATACGAAATTTCATAAAACTGATCGAAAACATTGTATTATAGCCCACAAAATGAGGGAAAAAAAATTTCACGAAAGTGGCCGACAACTGTGTACTGCAGCCCACAAATGCAGCTAAAACAGCCAATTACAAAATTTCACGAAAACGTCTGGAAATAGTGGACTATAACCCACAAAAAGAGGCCAAAACAGTAAAATACGAAATCTCATGAAAGTGATCAAAATCAGTGTAAGCCCACCGAATGAAGGAAATAAAAAAATTTCTCGAAAATGGCCGAAAACTGTGGACTATAGCCCACAAATGAGGCTAAAACAGTCAAATACAAAATTTCACGAAAACGGTCGGAACCTGTGGACTATAACCGAGAAAATGAGGCCAAAACTTCAAAATATGAAATTTCAAGAAAGTGATCGAAAACAGAGGACTATAGCCCACTAAATGTGGAAAACAAAATTCACACGTAAGTGGCCGAAAACTGTGAACGATAGCCCACAAATGAGGCTAAAACAGTCAAATACAAAATTTCACGAAAACGGCCAGAAACTGTGGACTACAACCCACAAAAAAGGGCCAAAACAGTAAAATACGAAATCTCATGAAAGTGATCGAAAACAGCGGACTATAGCCCACCAAATGTGGGAAATAAAAATTCTCATGAATGTGGCCGTAAACAATGGACTATATAGCCCACAAGTGAGACTAAAACAGTCCAATACAAAATTTCACGAAAACAGCCAGAAACTGTGGACTATAACCCACAAAATCAGGCCAAAACAGTAAAATACGAAATGTCATAAAAGTGATCAAAATAGTGTACTGTAGCCCAAAAAAGGAGGGAAATAAAAATTTCACGAAAATGGCCGAAATATGTGGACGTTAGCCTTCAAATGAGGCAAAAGCAGTCAAATACAAAATTTCACGAAAACGGCCGGAAAGTGTGGACTATAACCCACAAAATGAGGTCAAAACATAAAAATTCGAAATCTCATTAAAGTGATCGAAAATAGTCGACTGTAGCCCACTAAATGTGGGAAATAATAATTTTCACGAAAGTGGTCGAAAACTGTGGACTATAGCCCACAAGTGAGGCTAAATAACAAAATACAAAATTTCACGAAAACAGTCCGAAATTGTGGACTATAACCCACAAAATAAGACCAAACGGTAAAATACGAAATCTCATAAAAATGATGGAAAACAGTGTATTATAGCCCACAAAATGAGGGAAATAAAAAATTTCACGAAAGTGGCCGACAACAGTGTACTATAGCCCACAAATGTAGCTAAAACAGCCAATTACAAAATTTCACGAAAACGTCCGGAAATAATGGACTATAACCTACAAAATGAGGCCAAAACAGTAAAATACGAAATCTCATGAAAGTGATCGAAATCAGTGTAAGCCCACCAAATGAAGGAAATAAAAAAATTTCTCGAAAGTGGCCGAAAACTGTGGACTATAGCCCACAAATGAGGCTAAAACAGTCAAATACAAAATTTCACGTAAATGGTCGGAACCTGTGGACTAGAACCGAGAAAATGAGGCCAAAACTGCAAAAATATGAAATTTCAAGAAAGTGATTGAAAACAGTGGACTATTGCCCACTAAATGTGGAAAACAAAATTTACACGAAAGTGGCCGAAAACAGTGAACTATATCCCACAAATGAGGCTAAAACAGTCAAATACAAAAATTTACGAAAACGGCCAGAAACTGTGGACTATTACCCACAAAATAAGAACAAAACATTAAAATAAGAAATCTCATGAAAGTGATCCAAAACAGAGGACTATAGCCCACTAAATGTGGGAAATAAAAATTCTCATGAAAGTGGCCGAAAACTATGGACAATAGCCCACAAGTGAGACTAAATCAGTCAAATACAAAATTTCACGAAAACGGCCAGAAATTGTGTACTATAACCCACAAAATGAGGCCAAAACAGTAAAATACGAAACCTCGTGAAAGTGATCGAAATTATTGTAATATTACCCAAAAATGAGGCCAAAATAGTAAAATACGAAATCTCATAAAAGTGATCGAAAACAATGTATTATATCCCACAAAATAAGGAAAATAAAAACTTTTACGAAAGTGGCCGAAAACTGTGTACTATAGCCGGCAAATGAGGCTAAAACAGCCACAAACAAAATTTCACGAAAAGGCCGGAAATAGCGGACTATAATTCACAAAATGAAGCCAAAATAGTAAAATACGAAATCACATGAAAGTTGTCGAAAACCGTGGACTATAGCCCACTAAATGTGGAAAATAAAAATTCTCACAAAACTGGCCGAAAATTGTGGACTACAGCCCACCAGTTAGGCTAAAACAATCAAATACAAAATTTCACGAAAACGGCCAGAAACTGTGGACTATAACCCACAAAATGAGGCCAAAACAGTAATATACGAAATCTTATGAAAGTGTTGGAAAAAATTTACTATAGCCCACAAAACTAGGGAAACAAAAATTCACACGAAAGTTTCCGAAAACTGTGGATTATAGCCCACAAATGAGGCTAAAACAGTCAAATACAAAATTTCACGAATACGGCCGAAACTGTGGACTATAACCCACAAAATGTGGCCAAATTTGTAAAATACAAAATCTCATAAAACTGGTCGAAAACAGTGTATTATGGCCCACAAAATGAAGAAAATAAAAAATTTCACGAAAGTGGCCGACAACTGTGTACTATATAGCCCACAAAAGTAGCTAAAACAGCAAATTAGAAAATTTTACAAAAACAGCGGGAAATATTCGACTATAACCCACAAAATGAGGCCAAAAGAGTATATTACGAAATCTTATGAAAGTGATCGAAAACTGTGAACTATAGCCCACTAAATGTGGGAAATAAAAATTCTCACGAAAGTGGCCGAAAACTGTGGACTATAGCACACAAGTGAGGCTCAAGCAGTAAAATTCAAATTTTCACGAAAACGGCCAGAAACTGCGGAATATAACCCACAAAATGAGGCCAAAACAAAAAAATACGAAATCTCATGAAAGTGATCGAAATCAGTGTACTACAGCCAACAACATGAGAGAAATAAAAATTTCACGGAAGTGGCCGAAAACTGTGGACTATTGCCCACAAATGCAACTAAAACAGTCAAATATAAAATTTCACGAGCACGGTCTGAAACTGTGGACTATAACCCACAAAATGAGGCCAAAACAGTAAAATACGAAATTTCATGAAAGTGATCGAAAAGAGTGTTACTAATAGCCCAGAAAATGTGAGAAATAAAAAATCTCACGAAAATGATCAAAAACTGTGGACTATAGCCCTCAAATGAGGCTAAAACAGTCAAATACAAAATTTCATGAAAACGGCCGGAAACTGTGGACTATAACCCACAAAATAAGGCCAAACCTGTGAAATAAGAAATCTGATGAAAGTGTTCCAAAACAATTTACTATAGCCCACAAAATGAGGGAAATAAAAATTTATACAAAAGTGGCCGAAAACTATAGACTATTGCCCACAAATGAGGCTAAAACAGTCAAATACAAAATTTCACGAAAACGGTCGGAAACTATGGACTACAACCAACAAAATGAGGCCAAAACAGTAAAATACAAAATTTCAAAAAATTGTTAAAAAATAGTGGACTATAGACCATTAAATGTGGGAAACAAAAATTCCCTAGAAAGTGGCCGAAAACTATGGACTAGCCCACAAGTTAGGCTAAAACAGTCAAATAAGAAATTTCGCAAAAACGGCCGGAAACAGTGGACTATAACTCACAAAATGAGGCCAAAACAGTATAATAAGATATCTCGTGAAAGTGATCGAAATTATTGTACTATTACCCAAAAAATGAGGCCAAAATAGTAAAATACGAAATCTCATAAAAGTGATCGAAAACAATGTATTATAGCCCACAAAATGACGGAAATAAAGAATTTCACGAAAGTGGCCGAAAACTGTGTACTAGCCAGCAAATGAGGCTAAAACAGCCAAATACAAAATTTCACGAAAACGGACGGAAATAGTGGACTATAATCCACAAAATGAAGCCAAAACAGTAAACTACGAAATCACATGAATGTGATCGAAAATAGTGGACTACAGCCCACTAAATGTGGGAAATAAAAATTCTCACAAAACTGGCTGAAAACTCTGGACTCTAGTCCACAAGTGTGGCTAAAATAGTCGAATACAAAATTTCACGAAAACGGCCGGAAACTGTGGACTATAACCCACAAAATGAGGCCAAAACAGTAAAATACGAAATCTCATGAAAGTGTTGGAAAAAATTTACTCTCGCCCACAAAATGAGGGAAAGAATAATTAACATGAAAGTGGCCGAAAACTATGGACTATAGAACACAAATGATGCTAAAACAGTCAAACACAAAATTTCACGAAAACGGCTAGAAACTGTGGGCTATAACCCACAAAATGAGGCCAAAACAGTAAAATACGAAATCTCATGAAAGTGATCGAAAACAGTGGACTACAGCCCACTAAATGTGGGAAATAAAAATTCTCACGAAAGTGGCCGAAAACTGTGAAGTATAACCCACAAAATGAGGCCAAAATAATAAAATACGAAATCTCATAATAATGATCGAAAACAGAGTATTATACCCCACAAAATGAGGGAATTAAAAATTTTCACGAAAGTGACCGAAAACTGTGAACTATAGCCAGCAAATGAGGCTAAAAGAACCAAATACAAAATTTCACGAAAACGGCCGAAAATAGTGGACTATAATCCACAAAATGAAGCCTTAACAGAAAAATACGAAATCTCATAAAAGTAATAAAAAAAACAGTGAACTATAGCCCACAAAATGTGGGAAATAAAAATTCCCACAAAACTGGCCGAAAACTGTGGAGATAGCCCACAAGTGAGGCTAAAACAGTCAAATACAAAATTTCACGAAAACGGCTGGAAACTGTGGACTATAACCCACAAAATGAGGTCAAAACATAAAAAGTCGAAATCTCATTAAAGTGATCGAAAATAGTCCACTGTAGCCCACTAAATGTGGGAAATAAAAATTTTCACGAAAGTGGTCGAAAACTGTGGACTATAGCCCACAAGTGAGGCTAAATAAGAAAATACAAAATTTCACGAAAACGGTCCGAAATTGTGGACTATAACCCACAAAATAAGACCAAACGGTAAAATACGAAATCTCATAAAAATGATGGAAAATAGTGTATTATAGCCCACAAAATGAGGGAAATAAAAAATTTCACGAAAGTGGCCGACAACAGTGTACTATAGCCCACAAATGTAGCTAAAACAGCCAATTACAAAATTTCACGAAAACGTCCGGAAATAATGGACTATAACCCACAAAATGAGGCCAAAACAGTAAAATACGAATTCTCATGAAAGTGATCGAAATCATTGTAAGCCCACCAAATGAAGGAAATAAAAAAATTTCTCGAAAGTGGCCGAAAACTGTGGACTATAGCCCACAAATGAGGCTAAAACAGTCAAATACAAAATTTCACGTAAATGGTCGGAACCTGTGGACTATAACCGAGAAAATGAGGCCAAAACTGCAAAAATATGAAATTTCAAGAAAGTGATCGAAAACAGTGGACTATTGCCCACTAAATGTGGGAAACAAAATTCACACGAAAGTGGCCGAAAATTGTGAACTATAGCCCACAAATGAGGCTAAAACAGTCAAATACAAAATTTTACGAAAACGGCCAGAAACTGTGGACTATTACCCACAAAATAAGAACAAAACATTAAAATAAGAAATCTCATTAAAGTGATCCAAAACAGAGGACTATAGCCCACTAAATGTGGGAAATAAAAATTCTCATGAAAGTTGCCGAAAACTATGGACAATAGCCCACAAGTGAGGCTAAAACAGTCCAATACAAAATTTCACGAAAACGGCCAGAAATTTTGCACTATAACCTACAAAATGAGGCCAAAACAGTAAAATACGAAATCTCGTGAAAGTGATCGAAATTATTGTACTATTACCCAAAAATGAGGCCAAAATAGTAAAATACGAAATCACATAAAAGTGATCGAAAACAATGTATTATATCCCACAAAATGAGGAAAATAAAAACTTTTACGAAAGTGACCGAAAACTGTGTACTATAGCCGGCAAATGAGGCTAAAACAGCCACATACAAAATTTCACGAAAAGGCCGGAAATAGCGGACTATAATGCACAAAATGAAGCCAAAATAGTAAAATACGAAATCACATGAAAGTGGTCGAAAACCGTGGACTATAGCCCACTAAATGTGGGAAATAAAAATTCTCACAAAACTGGCCAAAAATTGTGGACTACAGCCCACCAGTTAGGCTAAAACAGTCAAATACAAAATTTCACGAAAACGGCCAGAAACTGTGGACTATAACCCACAAAATGAGGCCAAAACAGTAATATACGAAATCTTATGAAAGTGTTGGAAAAAATTTACTATAGCCCACAAAACTAAGGAAACAAAAATTCACACGAAAGTGTCGGAAAACTGTGGATTATAGCCCACAAATGAGGCTAAAACAGTCAAATACAAAATTTCACGAATACGGCCGAAACTGTGGGCTATAACCCATAAAATGTGGCCAAATTTGTAAAATACGAAATCTCATAAAACTGGTCGAAAACAGTGTATTATGGCCCACAAAATGAAGAAAATAAAAAATTTCACGAAAGTGGCCGACAACTGTGTACTATATAGCCCACAAAAGTAGCTAGAACAGCAAATTAGAAAATTTTACAAAAACAGCGGGAAATATTCGACTATAACCCACAAAATGAGGCCAAAAGAGTATATTACGAAATCTTATGAAAGTGATCGAAAACTGTGGACTATAGCCCACTAAATGTGGGAAATAAAAATTCTCACGAAAGTGGCCGAAAACTGTGAACTATAGCACACAAGTGAGGCTCAAGCAGTAAAATTCAAATTTTCACGAAAACAGCCAGAAACTGAGGAATATAACCCACAAAATGAGGCCAAAACAAAAAAATACGAAATCTCATGAAAGTGATCGAAATCAGTGTACTACAGCCAACAACATGAGAGAAATAAAAATTTCACGAAAGTGGCCGAAAACTGTGGACTATTGCCCACAAATGCAGCTAAAACAGTCAAATACAAAATTTCACGAGCACAGTCTGAAACTGTGGACTATAACCCACAAAATGAAGCCAAAACAGTAAAATACGAAATTTCATGAAAGTGATCGAAAAGAGTGTACTAATAGCCCACAAAATGTGAGAAATAAAAAATCTCACGAAAATGATCAAAAACTGTGGACTACAGCCCTCAAATGACGCTAAAACAGTCAAATACAAAATTTCATGAAAACGGCCGGAAACTGTGGACTATAACCCACAAAATAAGGCCAAACCAGTGAAATAAGAAATCTGATGAAAGTGTTCCAAAACAATTTACTATAGCCCACAAAATGAGGAAAATAAAAATTTATACAAAAGTGGCCGAAAACTATAGACTATTGCCCACAAATGAGGCTAAAACAGTCAAATACAAAATTTCACGAAAACGGTCAGAAACTATGGACTACAACCAACAAAATGAGGCCAAAACAGTAAAATACAAAATTTCAAGAAATTGTTAAAAAATAGTGGACTATAGACCATTAAATGTGGGAAACAAAAATTCCCTAGAAAGTGGCCGAAAACTATGGACTATAGCCCACAAGTTAGGCTAAAACGGTCAAATACAAAATTTCGCGAAAACGGCCTGAAACAGTGGACTATAACCCACAAAATGAGGCCAAAACAGTATAATAAGATATCTCGTGAAAGTGATCGAAATTATTGTACTATTACCCAAAAAATGAGGCCAAAATAGTAAAATACGAAATCTCATAAAAGTGATCGAAAACAATGTATTATAGCCCACAAAATGAGGGAAATAAAAAATTTCACGAAAGTGGCCGAAAACTGTGTACTAGCCAGCAAATGAGGCTAAAACAGCCAAATACAAAATTTCACGAAAACGGACGGAAATAGTGGACTATAATCCACAAAATGAAGCCAAAACAGTAAAATACGAAATCACATGAATGTGATCGAAAATAGTGGACTACAGCCCACTAAATGTGGGAAATAAAAATTCTCACAAAACTGGCCGAAAACTCTGGACTCTAGTCCACAAGTGTGGCTAAAATAGTCAAATACAAAATTTCACGAAAACGGCCGGAAACTGTGGACTATAACCCACAAAATGAGGCCAAAACAGTAAAATACGAAATCTCATGAAAGTGTTGGAAAAAATTTACTCTCGCCCACAAAATGAGGGAAAGAATAATTAACATGAAAGTGGCCGAAAGCTATGGACTATAGCCCACAAATGATGCTAAAACAGTCAAACACAAAATTTCACGAAAACAGCTAGAAACTGTGTGCTATAACCCACAAAATGAGGCCAAAACAGTAAAATACGAAATCTCATTAAAGTGATCGAAAACAGTGGACTATAGCCCACTAAATGTGGGAAATAAAAATTTTCACGAAAGTGGCCGAAAACTGTGGATTATAACCCACAAAATGAGGCCAAAATAGTAAAATACGAAATCTCATAATAATGATCGAAAACAGAGTATTATACCCCACAAAATGAGGGAATTAAAAAATTTCACGAAAGCGACCGAAAACTGTGAACTATAGCCAGCAAATGAGGCTAAAAGAACCAAATACAAAATTTCACGAAAACGGCCGAAAATAGTGGACTATAATCCACAAAATGAAGCCTTAACAGAAAAATACGAAATCTCATAAAAGCAATAAAAAAAAGTGAACTATAGCCCACAAAATGTGGGAAATAAAAATTCCCACAAAACTGGCCGAAAACTGTGGAGATAGCGCACAAGTGAGGCTAAAACAGTCAAATACAAAATTTCACGAAAACGGCTGGAAACTGTGGACTATAACCCACAAAATGAGGTCAAAACATAAAAAGTCGAAATCTCATTAAAGTGTTCGAAAACAATTTACTATAGCCCACAAAATGACGGAAAGAAAAATTCAGAGGAAAGTGGCCGAAAACTATGGACTATAGCCCACAAATGACGCTAAAATAGTCAAATACAAAATTTCACGAAAACAGCCAGAAACTGTGGATTATAACCCACAAAATGAGGTCAAAACAGTAAAATAAAAAATCTCATGAAAGTGATCGAAAACAGTGTACTATAGCCATCTAAATTAAGGAAAAAATTTCACGAAAGATGCCGAAAATTTTGGACTATAGGCAACAAATGAGGCTAAACCAGCCAAATACAAAATTTCACGAAATCGGTCAGAAATAGTCGACAACCCACAAAATGAGTCCGAAACAGTAAAACACAAAATCTCAAGAAAGTGACCTTAAACAATGGACTATAGCCCAGAAGTGATGCTAAAACAGTCAAATACAAAATTTCACGAAAACGGTCAGAAACTGTGAACTATAACCCACAAAATCAGGCCAAAACAGTAAAATACGAAATCCCATGAAAGCGATCGAAATCACTGTAAGCCCACAAAATTAGGGAACTAATAAACTTCACGAAAGTGGCCGAAAACTGTGGACGCCCACAAATGAGGCTAAAACAGTCAAATACAAAATTTCACGAAAACGGTCGGAAACTGTGGACTATAACCCATAAAATGAGGCCAAAACAGTAAAATACGAAATCTCATGAATGTGTTCGAAAACAGTTTACCACAGCCCACAAAATTAGGGAAATACTAATTTCATGAAAGTCGCCAAAAACTGTGGACTATAGCCTACAAATGAGGCTAAAATAGTCAAAAACAAAATTTCACAAAAATGGCCGGAAACTGTGGAATATAACCCACAAAATGAGGCCAAAACTGTAAAATACGAAATCTCAAAAAAGTAATCGAAAACAGAGGACTATAGCCCACTAGATGTGGGAAATAAAAATTCTCACGAAAGTGGCCGAAAACTGTGGAGTATAGCCCACAAGTGAGGCTAAAACAGTCAAATACAAAATTTCACGAAAACGACCAGAAACTGTGGACTATAACCCACAAAATTAGGCCAAAGTAGTAAAATACGAAATCTCATGAAAATGATCGAAATTAGTGTACTATTACCCACAAAATGAAGCCCAAATAGTAAAATACGAAATCTCATAAAAGTGATCGAAAACAGTGTATTATAGCCCACAAAATGAGGAAAACAAAAAATTTCATGAAAGTGGCCGAAAACTGTGTACTATATACCCAGCAAATGTGGCTTAAACAGTCAATTACAAAATTTCAAGAAAACGGCCGGAAATAATGCACTATAATCCACAAAATGAGGCCAAAACAGTCAAGTACGAAATCTCATTAAAGCGATCGAAAACAGTGGACTGTAGCCCAGTAAATGTGGGAAACAAAAATTCTCACAAGACTGGTCGAAAACTGTGGACTATAACCCACAAGTGAGACTAAATAGTAAAATACAAAATTTCACGAAAACGGCCAGAAACAGTGGACTATAACCCACAAAATGAGGCCAAAATAGTAAAATACGAAATCTCATGAAAGTGATCGAAAACAATGTAGTATGGCCACGAAATGATGGACATAAAAAATTTCAAAAAAGTGCTCAAAAACTGTGGACTATAGGCCACAAATGAGGCTAAAACAGTCAAATACAAAATTTCCCATAAACGGTCGGAAACTGTGGACTATAATCCACAAAATGATGCCAAAACAGTAAAATAGGAAATTTCATGATAGTGATCGAAAACAGCGTATTATAGCCCACAAAATGTGAGAAATAAAAATTCTCAAGAAAGTGATCGAAAACTGTGGACTATAGCCCACAAATCAGTCTAAAACTGTCAAATACAAAATTTCACGAAAACGATCGGAAACTTTGGCCTATAACCCACAAAATTAGACCAAAATAGTAAAATACGAAATCTCATAAAAGTGATCGAAATCAGTGAACTATAACCCACAAAATGAGGCCAAAATAGTTAAATACGAAATCTCATGAAAGTGATCGAAAACAGTGTATTATAGCCCACAAAATGGGGGACATAAAAAATTTCACGAAAGTGGCCTAAAACTGTGTACTAGCCAGCAAATGAGGCTAAAACAGTCAAATACATAATGTCACGAAAACGGTCGGAAATAGTGGACGATAATTCACAAAATGTAGCAAAACAGTAAAATACGAAATCTCATGAAAGTGATCGAAAACAGTGTACTATATAGCCCACAAAACAAGGACAATAAAAATTCACAAGTGGCCAAAAACTGTGGACTACTGCACACAAATGAGGCTAAAACAATGGACTATAGCCCACAAGTGGCCGAAAACTGTGGACAATAGGCTAAAACAGTAAAATACGAAATTTCACGAAAACAGCAGGAAACAGTGGACTGTAACCGACAAAATGAGGCCAAAACAGTAAAATACGAAATTTCAAGAAAGTGATCTAAAACAGTGGACTATAGCCTACTAAATGTGGGAAATAAAAATTCTCACCACAGTGGCCGAAAACTGTGAACTATAGCCCACAAATGAGGCTAATACAGTCAAATACAAAATTTCAAAAATCGCTGAAAACTGTGGACTATAACCCACAAAATGAGACCAAAACAGTAACATACGAAATCTCATAAAAGTGATCGAAAACAATGTTTTAAAACCCACAAAATGAGAGAAATAAAAATTCACTCAAAAAGTGGCCGGACTATAGCCTACAAATGATGCAAAAACAGTCAAATACAAAATTTCACGAAAATGGCCGGAAACTGTGGACTATGACCCACAAAATGAGCCCAAAACAGTCAAATACCGAATCAAATGAAAGTAATCGAAAACAGTGTACTATAGCCAACAAAATGAGGGAAACAAAAATTTCACGAAAGTGGCTGAAAACTGCGGACTATAGCTCTCAAGTGAGGCGAAAATAGTAAAATACAAAATTTCACGAAAATGGCAGGAAATTGTGGACTATAAACCACAAAATGAGGCCAAAACAGTAAAATACAAAATCTCATGAAAGTGATCGAAAACAGTGTATTATATTACACAAAATAATGGAAATAAAAAATTTTACTAATGTGCACGAAACTATGAACTACAGCCCACAAATGAGGCTAAAACATCCAAATACAAAATTTCCCGAAATCGGTCGGAAATAGTGGACCATAACCTACAAAATGAGGCCAAAACAGAAAAATACGAAATCTCATGAAAGTGATCGAAAACAGTAGACTATTGCAAACAAAATGTGGGAAATAAAAATTCTCACGTAAGTGGCCGAAAACGGTGGACTATAGCCCACAAGTGAAGCTAAAACACTCAATTACAAAATTTCACGAAAACGGCGCGAAACTGTGGACTATAACCGACAAAATGATGTGAAATCTTCTAAAAGGTACATTTTTAAGCCTACACCAAGCTTTCCATTCTTGTAATACAATTGGACTTAATGCAATGAAATATACACAATTTCTAATTTTAACAATATATGGATCAGCAATTTTTAATGCATCTTGAACACATGAATTTATAATATGATATGCACATCTAACATGAAAAATATTGTCAAATGGAGGGTTTAAGCGGATTTTAAAGTAGCAATTGCTACATTGTTGTTAGATGCATTATCAAAACTAATACACATAATTTTATCCGAATATGAAAAACATCAAAAATTTCTATAATACGATTTGCTATTTTAGGGTCACTATGGGGATACGGCAACGCCGCAAGTGATATGATTCTTTTTTGAAGAATCCAATCATTGACAATCCAATGACAGTTTATTCCCATCATTGGAATATTGTTGACACTCATCCAACAATCCGAAGTTAAACTAACTCTACAAATTAAACTCCATAAAATTGCAATCAAAGCGTCCTTCATTTCTATGTACATTTTAAAATAATCCGATTTGCAAGTATTTCTCAGAATTCTTCTAAAATGAGGGTTTAAGGCCGTTTGGTTAAAATTTTCCAAGTCCCTACTCTCGGAATAGAAAAATGGTAACTCTTCCTTTATGACTAATCGGGCCATTTCCCGAGGAACAATATCGGGATCATAAGGGTGGCTATCAACTAGACCGGTCCTAGGGTTGGTTTTTTGTTGGCCTTGTAGGTCAGCAAGAAGGTCTTTATGGTTATGTTGGATGTGTCTACTAATTGTACTGGTGCCGTCACCCCTCTTGAATTTGTATGTTTTACCACATGTTTTACAAACTTTCAAACCTATACCCGGAGTATGTTCGTCCGGGATATAATCGTAAAACTTATGCCAATCACTAGTTTTTCCTCTACTTTTCCTACTACTATGGGGTTGTGTGGTTTCAGTTGTTTGTTGTTGTTGTTCTTCTTCTTCTAATTGTATGTCACCTACAAACTCGTCGGGTGCACCCCATTGTTGGGTAGGAGGATCATAGTACTCTTGGTCGGGCTCACTAATTGGGACAATTGGTGGCCTACGGAAAGAGGAGGAATCTTGCCCTCTACGACCGCTACCGTGTGATCTAGACATAATGTAATAATGTATGTAAAAAAAACTACACAATGTAGGAACGGTGAATTATAAAAAAAATCTAAAAAACAAGAGGGTTGAGATAGAGAAGATAAAAAAACCAACAATAAGTATAACTACAACACAAAAATAAAATTACGAGAGAGGATACGCGTATATTAAGAAAACCGTAAAAATAAGAAAAGAAGTAGAACTGGAAATATGTGATTCCAGAAATTGAAGAGTTGAGGAGAGCTTGAAGGAGAATTGACGACTTGATCACTTGGAGTTGGACGAGAGTTGAAGAGTTGAAGACGTTGAATTTTGATTTCGATACGATCGAAAATTGATAGTGTATATGCCTTGTTGAAGATTTACTTGTTGAATACTTCAATTGTTGAAAAATTCCTTAGAAATGATTTATAATAGTAGAGAGAGTAAGAGAGTAAGGTGTGAAATTTTAATGGGATTTTGAGGGGTATTTATAGGCTAAAAATACAACAAAATACCAAAAAAAACGGTCAAGAGAGCCAAACGGCTCTCTGTTGAACAGTGCGCCCCCCTAATGGGCTGCTGACCCGCGGGTCAACGGTCGACCCGTAACAGGTCGAACATTCGACCCGTACGGGTCCAACGGTTTGTAACCCGCGGGTCGACCCGCGGATTGGCGGCAAGTTGGGCTATTTTAAACGGGTTCACGGGCCGAGTTTGACGGGTTGGATTCGCGTTTATGACAACCCGGGTCGACCCGTTACTATTCACCGGGTTCGACCCGAACCCGCCAAACCGTTTCACGGGCCGAGTTCAACGGGCGGGTCGCCGGTTGACCCGGCCCATTTGCCATCCCTACTTAGAACTATTAAAAATAAACCAGTAGTTAAACCTTCTCTATTTTCAACTTCAATCAACAGTATTCAGTGCATAGAAAGAGTAAAAACTAATGGTCAGAACTTAGAATTAGTTACCCACTTATCCACTTTGTGTTTGTTGTTTGATCTCTTTCTTACTCCTCTTGAGCTCCTCTCAGGTTCTCCGAATCTCCTTCGAATTTGCGATGGGCTTTGTAAATTAAATTCAAAAGATGAATAGAGAAATAGAATGAAGGTGGTGATCAGGTGAACGAAAAGAAGAGGAAGAGTCTGTGTCGAAGAGAAAAAGAAGAGAAAAGGAAGAAAGATTGAGAGAGTAAACTAAATGGGTTGGAATTTTACACATAAACCCTTATTAAAAAAAATTACTAAAAAAATATTTTTTTTGAAATTTTTTTTGAATTCCAAGGGGCACAGCTGCACCCCTTGGGTCCATGGCAGCTACGCCACTGACTATAGCCCACAAATGAGGCAAGAACAGTCAAATACAAAATTTCACGAAAACGGTCGGAAACTGTGGACTATAACCCACAAAATTAGGACAAAACAATCAAATACGAAACTTCATGAAAGTGATCGAAAACAGTGTATTATAGCCCACAAAATGTGAGAAATAAAAAATCTCGCGAAAGTGATAAAACACAATGGACTATAGCCCACAAATGAGGCTAAAACAGTCAAATACAAAATTTCACGAAAACGACTGGAAACTGCGGACTATAACCGACAAAATGAGGTCAAAACAGAAAAATACGAAATTTGAAGAAAGTGATCGAAAACAGTGGACTATAGCCCACTAAATGTGGGAAATAAAAATTCTGAAAAAAGTGGCCGAAAACTGTGGACTCTACCCCAGAAGTGAGGCTAAAACAGTCAAATACAAAATTTTACGAAAACTGCCAGAAACTGTGGACTATAACCCACAAAATGAGGCCAAAACAGTAAAATACTACATCTTATGAAACTGGCCGAAAACAGTGGACTATAGCCCAAAAAATGTGGGACATAACAATTCTCACGAAAGTGGCCGGAAACAATAGACTATAGCCCACAAGTGATGCTAAAACAATCAAATACAAAATTTCACGAACACAACCAGAAACCTTGGACTATAACCCACAAAATGAGGCCAAAACAGTAAAAAACGAAATGTCATGAAAGTGATCAAAATAAGTGTCAGCCCACAAAATGAGGGATACAAAAAATTTACGAAAGTGGCCGAAAAATTTAGACTATAGCCCACAAATGAGGCTAAAACAGTCAACTACAAAATTTCACGAAAACGGTCGGAAACTGTGGACTATAACCCACAAAATGAGGACAAAACAGTAAAATACGAAATCTCATGAATGTGTTCGAAAACAGTTAACTATAGTCCACAAAATGAGGGAAATAATAATTTCACGAAATTTGCCGAAAACTGTGGACTATAGCCCAAAAATGAGACTAAAACATTCAAATACAAAATTTCACGAAAACAGCCGGAAACTGTGTACTATAACCAAATAAATTTGGCCAAATCAGTAAAATATGAATTCTCATTAAAATGATTGAAAACAGTGAAATATAGCCCACAACACGAGAGAAATAAAAATTCACACGAAAGTGCCCGAAAAATGTGGACTATAGCCAACAAATGAGGCTAAAACAGGCAAATACAAAATTTCATTAAAACGGCCGAAACTGTGGACTATAACCCACAAAATGATGCCAAAACAGTAAAATACGAAATCTCATGAATGTGATCGAAAACAGTGGACTATAGCCCACCAAATGTGGGAAATAAAAATTCTCACGAAAGAGGCCGAAAACTCTGGAGTATAGCCCACAAGTGAGGCTAAATCAGTCACATACAAAATTTCACGAAAACGGCCAGAAACTGCGGACTATAACCCACAAAATCAGGCAAAAACAGTAAAATACGAAATCTCATGAATGTGATCGAAAACAGTGGACTATAGCCCACCAAATGTGGGAAATAAAAATTCTCACGAAAGTGACCGAAAACTGTGGAGTATAGCCCACAAGTGAGGCTAAGTCAGTCAAATACAAAATTTCACAAAAACGGCCAGAAACTGCGGAATATAACCCATAAAATCATGCCAAAACAGTAAAATACGAAATCTCATGAAAGTGATCGAAATCAGTGTACAACTGTGGGAAATAAAAAATCGCACAAAACAGGCCGAAAATTGTGGACTATCGCCCACAAGTTAGGCTAGAACAGTCAAATACAAAATTTCACGAAAACGGTCGGAAACTGTGGACTATAACCCACAAAATGAGGCCAAAACAGTAAAATACGAAATCTCATGAAAGTGTTGGAAAAACTTTACTATAGCCCACAAAATGAGGGAAATAAAAATTCACACGAAAGTGTCCGAAAACTATTGACTATAGCCCACAAATGCAGCTAAAATAGTCAAATACAAAATTTCACGAAAACAGACGAACTATGGACTATAACCCACAAAATGAGACCAAATTTGTAAAATACGAAATCTTATAAAACTGATCAAAAACAGTGTATTATAGCCCACAAAATGAGGGAAATATAAAATTTCACGAAAGTGGCCGACAAGTGTGTACTGTAGCCCACAAATGTAGCTAAAATAGCCAATTACAAAATTTCACGAAAACGGCTGGAAATAGTGGACTATAATCCACAAAATGTGGCCAAAACAGTAAAATACAAAATCTTGTGAAAGTGATCGAAAACAGTGGACTATAGCCTACTAAATGTGGAAAATAAAAATTCTCACGAAAGGAGCTAAAAACTGTGGACTATAGCACACAAATGAGGCTGAAACAGTAAAATTCAAAATTTCCCGAAAACGGCCAGAAACTACGCACTATAACCCACAAAATGAAGCCGAAACAGAAAAATACAAAATCTCATTAAAGTGACCGAAACCAGTGTACTATAGCCAACAAAATGAGGGAAATAAAAATTTCACGAAAGTGGCCGAAAACTGTGGAATATAGCCCACAAATGCGGCTAAAATAGTCAAATACACAATTTCACGAAGACGGTCAGAAACTGTGGACTGTAACCCACAAAATGACGCCAAAACAGTAAAATACGAAATTTCATGAAAGTGATCGAAAATAGTGTACTAATAGCCCACATAATGTCACAAATAAAAAATATCATGAAAGTGATCGAAAACTGTGGACTATTGCCCACAAATGAGGCTAAAACAGTCAAATACAAATTTTCACGAAAACGGCCGGAAACTGCGGACTATAACCCACAGAATGAGGCCAAAACAGTAAAATACGAAATCTCATTAAAAGTGTTTGAAAACAATTTACGATAGCACAAAATGCGGGAAATAAAAATTCACACGAAAGTGGCCGAAAACTATGGACTACAACCTACAAATGAGGCTAAACCAGCCAAATACAAAAGTTCACGAAAACAGTCGAAACTGTGGAATAGAACCGACAAAATGAGCCCAAATAGTAAAATACGAAATTTCAAGAAAGTGATCCAAAATAGTGAACTATAGCCCACTAAATGTGGGAAATAAAAATTCTCACGAAAGTGGCCGAAAACAGTGGACTATTGCCTCCAAATGAGGCTAAAACAGTCAAATACAAAATATCTCGAAAACCACCGGAAAGTGTGGACTATAACCCACAAAATTAGGCCAAAACAGTAAAATACGAAATCTCATGAAACTGATCGAAAACACTGTACTATAGCCCACAAAATGAGGAAAATAAAAATTTCACGAAAGTGGCAGAAACTGTGGACTACAGCCCACAAAATTAGGCCAAAACAGTAAAATACAAATTCTCATGAAATTGATCGAAAACAATATAGTATATATAGCCCACAAAACGAGGGAAATAAAAATTCACGCGAAAATCGCCGAAAACTATGGACTATAGCCTATAAACGAGGCTAAAACAGTCAAATACAAAATTTCACGAAAAACTACCAAAACTATGGTCTATAACACACAAAATGCGGCGTAAACAGTAAAATAAGAATTCTCAAGAAAGTGATCGAAATCAGTGTATTATAGCCGACAAAATGAGAAAAATAAAAATTTTCACAAAAGTGACCGAAAACTGTGTACTATTATATAGCCCACAAATGAAGCTAAAACAGCCAAATATCAAATTTCACGAAAACCGCCAGAAATAGTGGACTATAACTCACAAAATGATGTCAAAACAGTAAAATACGATATCTCAGGAAAGTGATCGAAAACAGTGGAATATAGCCCACTAGATGTGGGAAATAACGAAAGTGGCCGAAAACTGTGGACTGCCCACAAGTGAGACTAAAACAGTAAAATACAAAATTTCACGAAATCGGCCAGAAACTGTGGACTATAACCAACAAAATGAGGCCAAAACAGTAAAATAAGAAATCTCATGAAAGTGTTGGAAAAACTTTACTATAACACACAAAACGATGGAAATAAAAATTCACACGAAAGTGTCCGAAAACTGTGAACTATACCCCACAAATGAGGCTAAAACAGTCAAATACAAAATTTCACGAAAACGGCCGAAACTGTGGACTATAACCCACAAAATTAGGCTAAATTTGTAAAATACGAAATCTCATAAAACTGATCCAAAACAGTGTATTATGGCCCACAAAATGAGGAAAATAAAAAATTTCACGAAAGTGACCGACAACTGTGTACTATAGCCCACAAAATGAGGGAAATAAAAAATTTGCACGAAAATGGTCGAAAACTGTGGACTATAAACCACAAATTGAGGCTAAAACAGTCAAAAACAAAATTTCTCGAAAACGGTCGAAAACTGTGGACTATAAACTACAAAATGATGCCAAAATAGTAAAATATGAAATTTCATGAAAGTATACGAAAACAGTGTACTATGGCCCACAAAAGGTGAGAAATAAAAATTCTCACGAAAGTGATCGAAATCTGTAAACTATAGCCCATAAATAAGGCTAAAACAGTCTAATACAAATTTTCACGAAAACAGCCAGAAACTGTGGACTATAACCCACAAAATGAGGCCACAACAATGAAATACGAAATCTCATGAAAGTGTTCAAAAACAATTTACTATTGCCCACAAAATGAGGGAAATAAAAATTCACATGAAAGTGGTCGAAAACAATGGACTATAGCCCACAAATGAGGCTAAAACAGTCAAATACAAAATTTCACGAAAACGGTCAGAAACTGTGGACTATAACCAACAAAATGGGGCCAAGACAGTAAAATACGAAATTTCAAAAAAGTGATCGAAAATAGTGGACTACAGCCCACTAAATGTGGGAAATAAAAATTCTCACGAAAGTGACCGAAAACTGTGGACTATAGCCCACAAATGAGGCTAGCATAGTCAAATACAAAATTTCACGAAAACGGCCGGAAACTGTGGACAACAACTCAAAAAATGAGGCCAAAACAATAAAATACGAAATCTCATGAAAGTGATCGAAAACAGTGTACTATAGCCCATGAAACAAGGGAAATAAAAATTCACATGAATGTGGCCGAAAACTGTGGACTATAGCAAACAAATGAGGCTAAAACAGTCAAATACAAATTTTCATGAAAACGGCCGGAAACTGGGGACAACATTCCACAAAATGAGGTCAAAACCGTAAAATACGAAATCTCAGTAAACAGATCGAAAACAGTGGACTATAGCCCACTAAATGTGGGAAATAAAAATTCTCACGAAAGTGGTCGAAAACTTTGGACTATAGCCCACAAGTGAGGCTAAATAGTAAAATACAAAATTTCAAGAAAACGGCCAGAAACTGTGGACTGTAACCCACAAAATGAGGCCAAAATAGTAAAATACGAAATCTCATGAAAGTGATCGAAAATAGTGTAGTATAATCCACAAAATGATGGACATTAAAAAATTCACGAAAGTGCCCGAAAACTGTAGATTATAGCGCACCACTGAGGCTAAAACTGTCAAATACAAAATTTCACGAAAACAGTCGAAAACTGTGAACTATATAACCCACAAAATGAGGCCAAAATAGTAAAATACGAAATTTTAAGAAAGTGATCGAAAACTGTGTACCCACAAAATATGAGAAATAAATATTCTCACGAAATTGATCGAAAACTGTGGACTATAGCCCCCACAAGTGAGGCTAAAACTGTCAAATACAAAATTTCAGGAAAACAGTCGAAAACTGTGGACTATATAACCCACAAAATGAGGCCAAAATAGTAAAATACGAAATTTTAAGAAAGTGATCGAAAACTGTGTACCCACAAAATATGAGAAATAAAAATTCTCACGAAATTGATCGAAAACTGTGGACTATAGCCTCCACAAGTGAGGCTAAAACAGTCAAATACAAAATTTCACGAAAATAGTCGGAAACTGTAGACTATAACCAACAAAATGAGGCCAAAACTGTAAAATAAGAAATTTCAACAAAGTGATCGAAAACAGTGGACTATAGCCGACTAAATATGGGAAACAAAATTCACACGAAAATGGCCGAAAACTGTGGACTATAGCCCACAAATGAGCATAAAACAGTCAAATACAAAATTTCACGAAAACGGCCAGAAACAGTGGACTATAACCCACAAAATGAGGCCAAAACAATAAAATACGAAATCTCATGAAAGTGATCGAAAACAGTGGACTATAGCCCACTAAGTGTCGGAAATAAAAATTCTCACGAAAGTGGCCGAAAACTGTGGACTATAGCCCACAAGTTAGGCTAAAACAGTCAGATACAAAATTTCACGAAAACAGCCAGAAACTGTGGAGTATAACCCACAAAATGAGGCCAAAACAATAAAATACGAATCCTATGAAAGTAATCGAAATTAGTGTACTATTACCCACTAAATGAGACCAAAATAGTAAAATACGAAATCTAATAAAAGTGATCGAAAATAGTGTATTATAGCCCACAAAATGAGGAAGATAAAAATATTCAAGAAAGTTGCCGAAAACTGTGTACTATAGCCAACAAATGAGGCTAAAATAGCCGAATACAAAATTTCACGAAATTTGTCGGAAATAGTGACTATAACCCACAAAATGAAGCAAAAACAGTAAAATACGAAATCTCATGAAAGTGATCGAAAACAGTGGACTATAGCCCTTTAAATGTGGGAAATAAAAATTCTGACAAAAGTGGCCGAAAACTGTGGAATCTAGCCCACAATTGGGGCTAAAACAGTCAAATACAAAATTTCACGAAAACTGCCAGAAACTGTTGACTATAACCCCTAAAATGAGGCCAAGATAGTAAAATACTAAATCTCACGAAAGTGACCGAAAACAGTGGACTATAGGCCACTAAATGTGGGACATAAAAATTCTCAAAAAAGTGGCCGAAAACAATGGACTATAGCCCACATGTAATGCTAAAACAATCAAATACAAAATTTTACGAAAACTGCCAGAAACTATGGACTATAAGCCTCAAAATGAGGCCAAAACAATAAAAAACGTAATCTCATGAAAGTGATCAAAATCAGTGTAAGCCAACAAAATGAGGGAAACAAAAAATTACACGAAAGTGGCCGAAAACTGTGGACTAGCCCACAAATGAGGCTAAAACAGTCAACTACAAAATTTCACGAAAACGGTCAGAATCTGCGGACTATAATCCACAAAATGAGACCAAAACAGTAAAATACGAAATCTCATGAAAGTGTTCGAAAACAGTTTACTATAGCCTACAAAATGAGGGAAATAATAATTTCACGAAAGTGGCCGAAAACTGTGAACTATAGCCCATTAATGAGGCTAAAACAATAAAATATAAAATTTCACGAAAACGGTCCGAAACTGTGGGCTATAACCCACAAAATAAGGCCAAAACGGTAAAATACGAATTCTCACAAAAACTGATCGAAAACAGTGTATTATAGCCTACAAAATGAGGGAAATAAAAAATTTCACGAAAGAGGCTGACAACTGTGTACTATAGCTCAAAAATGTAGCAAAAAGAGCCAATTACAAAATTTCACAAAAACGGCCGGAAATAGTGGTCTATAGCCGACAAAATGAGGCCAAAACAGTAAAATACGAAATTTCATTAAAGTGATCGAAATCAGTAAGCCCACCAAATGAAGGAAATAAAAAAATTCGCAAAAGTGCCCGAAATCAGTGAGCAGACAAATGAGGCTAAAACAGTCAAATACAAAATTTCACGAAAACGGTCGGAGACTGTGGACTATAACCGACAAAAAGAGGCCAAAACTGCAAAGTACGAAATTTCATGAAAGTGATCGAAAACTGTGGACTATAGCCCACTAGGGGTGGGAAATAAAAATTCTCACCAAAGTGGCCGAAAATTGTGGACTATAGCCCACAAGTGAGGCTAAAACAGTCAAATACAAAATTTCACGAAAACGGCCAGAAACTGCGGACTATAACCCACAAAATGAGGCTAAAAAAGTAAAATACGAAATCTAATGAAAGCAATCGAAATTTGTGTACTATTACCCACAAAATGAGGCCAAAATAGTAAATTACGAAATCTAATAAAAGTGATCGAAAATGTTGTATTATTGCCCACAAAATGAGGGAAATAAAAAAATTCACGAAAGTGGGTGAAAACAGTGTACAATAGCCAGCAATTGAGGCTAAAACAGCCAAATACAAAATTTCACGAAGACGGTCGAAAATAGTGGACTATAACCCACAGAATGAAGCCAAAACAGTAAAATACGAAATTTCATTAAAGTGATCGAAAACAGTGGACTATAGCCCAATAAATGTGGGAAATAAGAATTCTGACAAAAGTGTGCCGAAAACAGTGGACTCTTAGCCCACAAGTGAGGCTAAAATAGTCAAATACAAAATTTAACGAAAACTGCCAGAAACTGTGAACTATAACCCCTAAAATGAGACCAAAACAGTAAAATATTAAATCTCATGAAAGTGACCGAAAACAGTGGACTACAGCCCACTAAATGTGGGACATAAAAATTCTCACGAAAGTGGCCGAAAACAATGGACAATAGCCCACAAGTGATGCTAAAACAATCAAATACAAAATTTCACGAAAATGGCCGGAAACTGTGTACTATAACCAACAAAATAAGGCCAAATCAGTAAAATACGAAATCTCATAAAAGAGATCGAAAACAGTGAACTGTGGCTGAAAACTGTGGACTATAGCCCACAAATGAGGCAAAAACAGTCAAATACAAAATTTCACGAAAACATCCGAAACTGTGGACTACAACCCACAAAATAAGGCCAAAATAGTAAGACACGAAATCTCATGAAAGTGATCGAAAACAGGGGACAAAAGCCCACCAAATGTGGGAAATAAAAATTTCACGGAAATGGCCGAAAAATGTGGACTATAGCCCACAAATAAGGCTAAAGCAGTCAAATACAAAACTTCACGAAAACGGCCGGAAACTGTGGACTATAACCAACAAAATGAGGGCAATGCAGCAAAATACAATATTTCAAGAAACTGATAAAAAATCGTGGACTATAGCCCACTAAATGTAGGAAATAAAAATTCTCACGAAAGTTGCCGAAAACTGTGGACTATAGCCCATAAATGAAGCAATAACGGTCAAATACAAAATTTCACGAAAACTGCTGGAAACTGTGGGCTACCCACAAAATGAGGCCAAAACAGTAAAATACGAAACGTCATGAAAGTGATCGAAACAGTGTACTATAGCCCACAAATGAGGCTAAAGCAGTCAATTAAAAAATTTCACGAAACCAGCCGAAAACTGTGAACTATAACCCACGAAATGAGGTCAAAACATTAAAATACGAAATCACATTAAAGTGATCGAAAATAGTGGACTGAGCACACTTAATGTGGAAAATAAAAATTCTCACGAAATTGGTCGAAAACTGTGGACAATAGCCCACAAGTGAGGCTAAATAAGAAAATACAAAATTTCACGAAAACAGTCCGAAACTGTGGACTATAACCCACAAAATAAGGCCAAAACGATAAAATACGAAATTTCATAAAACTGATCGAAAATATTGTATTATGGCCCACAAAATGAGGGGGAAAAAATTTTCACGAAAGTGGCCGACAACTGTGTACTGTAGCCCACCCATGTAGCTAAAACAGCCAATTAGAAAATTTCACGAAAACGTCCGAAAATAGTGACCCACAAAATGAGGCCAAAACGGTAAAATACAAAATCTCATGAAAGTGATCGAAATCAGTGTAAGCCCACCAAATGAAGGAAATTAAAAAATTTCTCGAAAGTGGACGAAAACTGTGGACTATAGCCCACAAATGAGGCTAAAACAGTCAAATATAAAATTTCACGTAAATGGTCGGAACTTGTGGACTATAACCGAGAAAATGAGGCCGAAACTGCAAAATATGAAATTTTAAGAAAGCTATCGAAAACAGAGGACTATAGCCCACTAAATGTGGGAAACAAAATTCACACGAAAGTGGCCGAAAACTGTGAACTATAGCCCACAAATGAGGCTAAAATAGTCAAATACAAAATTTCACGAAAACGGCCGGAAATTGTGGACAACAACTCACAAAAAAGGGCCAAAACAGTAAAATACGAAATCTCATGAAATGATCGAAAACAGTGGACTATAGCCCACCAAATGTGGGAAATAAAAATTCGCATGAAAGTGGCCGGAAACTATGTACTATAGCCTACAAGTGAGGCTAAAACAGTCCAATACAAAATTTCACGAAAACAGCCAGAAACTATGGACTATAACCAACAAAATGAGGCCAAAACAGTAAAATACGAAATGTCATAAAAGTGATCGAAATAGTGTAGCCCAAAAAATGAGGGAAATAAAAATTTCACGAAAATGGCCGAAAAATGTGGACGATAGCCCACAAATAAGGCTAAAGCAGTCAAATACAAAATTTCACGAAAACAACCGGAAACTGTGGACAATAACCCACAAAATGAGGTCAAAACATTAACATTCGAAATCTCTTTAAAGTGATCGAAAATAGTCGACTGTAGCCCACTAAATGTGGGAAATAAAAAATTTCACGAAAGTGGTCCAAAACTGTTGACTATAGCCCACAAGTGAGGCTAAATAAGAAAATACAAAATTTCATGAAAACGGTACGAAATTGTGGGCTATAACCCACAAAATAAGGCCAAACGGTAAAATAGGAAATCTCATAAAACTGATGGAAAACAATGTATTATAGCACACAAAATGAGGGAAATAAAAAATTTCACGAAAGTGGCCAACAACAGTGTAATATAGCCCACAAATGTAGCTAAAACAGCCAATTACAAAATTTCACGAAAACGTCCGGAAATAATGGATTATAACCCACAAAATGAGGCCACAACAGTAAAATACGAAATCTTATTAAAGTGATCGAAATCAGTGTAAGCCACCAAATGAAGGAAATAAAAAAATTTCACAAAAGTGGCCGAAAACAGTGGACTATAGCCCACAAATGAGGATAAAACAGTCAAATACAAAATTTCACGCAAACGGTCGGAAACTGTGGACTATAACTGAGAAAACGAGGCCAAAACTGCAAAAATATGAAATTTCAAGAGAGTGATAGAAAACAGTGGACTATTGCCCACTAAATGTGGGAAACAAAATTCACACGAAAATGGCCGAAAACTGTGAACTATAGCCCACAAATGATGCTAAAACAGTCAAATACAAGATTTTACAAAAACGGCCAGAAACTGTGGACTATTACCCACAAAATAAGACCAAAACAGTTAAATACGAAATCTAATGAAAGTGATCCAAAACAGAGGAATATAGCCCACTAAATGTGGGAAATAAAAATTCTCATGAAAGTGGCCGAAAACTATGGACAATAGCCCACAAGTGAGGCTAAAACAGTCAAATACAAGATTTCACGAAAACGGCAAGAAACTGTGGACTATAACCCACAAAATGAGGCCAAAACAATAAAATACGAAATCTCGTGAAAATGATCGTAATTATTGTACTATTACCCAAAAATGAGGCCAAAATAGTAAAATACAAAATCTCATAAAAGTGATCGAAAACAATATATTATATCCCACAAAATAAGGGAAATAAAAACTTTTACGAAAGTGGCCGAAAACTGTGTACTATAGCCAGCAAATGAGGCAAAAACAGCAAAACACTATTTCACGAAAACGGCCGGAAATAGTGGACTATAATCCACAAAATGAAGAAAAAATAGTAAAAATACGAAATCACATGAAAGTGATCGAAAACCGTGGACTATAGCCCACTAAATGTGGGAAATAAAAATTCTCACAAAACTGACCGAAAATTGTGGACTATAGCCCACCAGTTAGGCTAAAACAGTCAAATACAAAATTTCACGAAAACGGCCAGAAACTGTGGACTATAACCCACAAAATGAGGCCAAAACAGTAAAATACGAAATCTCATGAAAGTATTGGAAAAAATTTACTATAACCCACAAAACAAGGGAAATAAAAATTCACACGAAAGTGTCTGAAAACTGTGGACTATAGCCCACAAATGAGGCTAAAACAGTCAAATACAAAATTTCCCGAATACGGCCGAAACTGTGGACTATAACCCACAAAATGTGGCCAAATTTGTAAAATACGAAATCTCTTAAAACTGGTCGAAAACAGTGTATTATGGCCCACAAAATGAAGAAAATAAAAAATTTCACGAAAGTGGCCGACAACTGTGTACTATATAGCCCTCAAAAGTAGCTAAAACAGCAAATTAGAAAATTTTACAAAAACGGCGAGAAATATTCGACTATAACCCACAAAATGAGGCCACAAGAGTATATTACGAAATCTTATGAAAGTGATCGAAAACTGTGGACTATAGCCCACTAAATGTGGGAAATAAAAATTCTCACGAAAGTGGCCGAAAACTGTGGACTATAGCACACAAGTGAGGCTCAAGCGGTAAAATTCAAATTTTCACGAAAACGGCCTGAAACTGCGGAATATAACCCACAAAATGAGGCCAAAACAAAAAAATACGAAATCTCATGAAAGTGATCGAAATCAGTGTACTACAGCCAACAACATGAGAGAAATAAAAATTTCACGAAAGTGGCCGAAAACTGTGGACTATTGCCCACAAATGCAGCTAAAACAGTAAAATACAAAATTTCACGAACACGGTCGGAAACTGTGGACTATAACCAACAAAATGAGGCCAAAACAGTAAAATACGAAATTTCATGAAAGTGATCGAAAAGAGTGTACTAATAGCCCACAAAATGTGAGAAATAAAAAATCTCACGAAAATGATCGAAAACTGTGGACTATAGCCCTCAAATGAGGCTAAAACAGTCAAATACAAAATTTCATGAAAACGGCCGGAAACTGTGGACTATAACTCACAAAATTAGGCCAAACCAGTGAAATAAGAAATCTGATGAAAGTGTTCCAAAACAATTTACTATAGCCCACAAAATTAGGGAAATAAAAATTCATACGAAAGTGGCCGAAAACTATAGACTATAGCCCACAAATGAGGCTAAAACAGTCAAATACAAAATTTCACGAAAACGGTCGGAAACGATGGACTACAACCAACAAAATGAGGCCAAAACAGTAAAATACAAAATTTCAAGAAAGTGTTAAAAAATAGTGGACTATAGACCATTAAATGTGGGAAATAAAAAATCTCAAGAAAGTGGCCGAAAACCATGGACTATAGCCCACAAGTTAGGCTAAAACAGTCAAATACAAAATTTCGCGAAAACGGCCAGAAACTGTGGACTATAACCCACAAAATGAGGCCAAAACAGTAATATAAGAAATCTCGTGAAAGAGATCGAAATTATTGTACAATTACCCAAAAAATGAGGCCAAAATAGTAAAATACGAAATCTCATAAAAGTGATCGAAAACAATATATTATAGCCCACAAAATGAGGGAAAAAAAAAATTCACGAAAGTGGCCGAAAACTGTGTACTAGCCAGCAAATGCGGCTAAAACAGCCAAATACAAAATTTCACGAAAACGGCCAGAAATAGTGGACTATAATCCACAAAATGAAGCCAAAACAGTAAAATACGAAACCACATGAATGTGATCGAAAATAGTGGACTACAGCCCACTAAATGTGGGAAATAAAAATTCTCACAAAACTGACCGAAAACTCTGCACTCTAGTCCACAAATGTGGCTAAAACAGTCAAATACAAAATTTCACGAAAACGGCTGGAAACTGTGGACTATAACCAACAAAACGAGGCCAAAACAGTAAAATACGAAATCTCATGAAAGTGTTGGAAAAAATTTACTCTCGCCCACAAAATGATGGAAAGAATAATTAACAGGAAAGTGGCCGAAAACTATGGACTATAGCCCACAAATGACGTTAAAACAGTCAAATACAAAATTTCACGAAAACAGCTAGAAACTGTAGGCGATAACCCACAAAATGAGGCCAAAATAGTAAAATACGAAATCTCATGAAAGTGATCGAAAACAGTGGACTATAGCCCACTAAATGTGGGAAATAAAAATTCTCATGAAAGTGGCCAAAAACTCTGGACTATATAACCCACGAAATGAGGCCAAAATAGTAAAATACGAAATCTCATAATAATGATCAAAAACAGAGTATTATACCCCACAAAATGAGGGAATTAAAAAATTTCACGAAAGCGGCCGAAAACTGTGTACTATAGCCAGCAAATGACGCTAAAAGAACTAAATACAAAATTTCACGAAAACGGCCGAAAATAGAGGACTATAATCCACAAAATGAAGCCAAAACAGAAAAATACGAAATCTCATGAAAGTAATAAAAAAAACAGTGAACTATAGCCCACAAAATATGGGAAATAAAAATTCCCACAAAACTGGCCGAAAACTGTGGAGATAGCCCACAAGTGAGGCTAAAACAGTCAAATACAAAATTTCACGAAAACGGCCAGAAACTGTGAACTATAACACAGAAAATGAGGCCAAAACAGTAAAATACGAAATCTCATGAAAGTGTTCGAAAACAATTTACTATAGCCCACAAAATGAGGAAAAGAAAAATTCATAGAAAAGTGGCCAAAAACTATGGACTATAGCCCACAAATGACGCTAAAATAGTCAAATACAAAATTTCACGAAAACGGCCGGAAACTATGGATTATAACCCACAAAATGAGGTCAAAACAGTAAAATAAAAAATCTCATGAAAGTAATCGAAAACAGTGTACTATAGCCATCTAAATTAGGGAAAAATTTTCACGAAAGATGCCGAAAACTTTGGACTATAGCCGACAAATGAGGCTAAACCAGCCAAATACAAAATTTCACGAAATCGGTCAGAAATAGTCGACAACCCACAAATTGAGGCCGAAACAGTAAAACACAAAATCTCAAGAAAGTGACCTTAAACAATGGACTATAGCCCACAAGTGAGGCTAAAACACTCAATTACAAAATTTCACGAAAACGGCGCGAAACTGTGGACTATAACCGACAAAATGATGTGAAAACAGTAAAATACGAAATCTTATGAAAGTGTTCGAAAACAGTTTACTATAGTCCCACAAAATGAAGGAAATAAAAATTCACTCGAAAGTGTCCGAAAACTGTGGATTATAGCCCGCAAATGAGGCTAAAACAGTCAAATACAAAATTTCACGAAAACGGACGAAAATAGTGGACTACAACCTCATCTTGTGGGCTATAATACACTGTTTGCTATCACTTTTATGAGATTACGTATTTTATTATTTTGGCCTCATTTTTTCGGTTACAGTCCACAATTTCGGCCGTTTTCGTGAAATTTTGTATTTGACTGTTTTAGCCTCATTTGTGGGCTATAGTCCACAGTTTTTTGCCACTTTCGTGTGAATTTTTATTTTTCTCATTTTCTGGGCAATAATACATTGTTTTCGATCACTGTCATAAGATTTCGTATTTTACTATTTTGGCCTCATTTGGTGGGTTATAGTCAACAATTTTTGGCCGTGTTCGTGTAATTTTTTATTTTGCTGTTTTAGCCTCACTTGTGGGCTATATAAGCCACAGTTTTCGGCCACTTTCGTGTCAATTTTATTTTCCACATTTAGTGGGCTATTGACCACTATTTTCGATCACTTTCATTAGATTTCGTATTTTACTGTTTTGGCCTCATTTTGTGGGTTATAGTCCACACTTTCTGACCGTTTTCGTGAAATTTTGTAATTGGCTGTTTTAGCCTTATTTGTGGGCTGTAGTACAAAGTTTTCGGGCACTTTCGTGATATTTATTACTTCTCACATTTTGTGGAATATAATACACTGTTTTCGATCACTTTCTTGAGATTTCGTATTTTACTATTTTGTCCTCATTTTGTGGGTTGTGGTCCACAGTTTCCAGCCGTTTTCGTGAAATTTTGTATTTTACTATTTTAGCCTCACTTGTGGCCTATAGTCCACAGTTTTCGATCACTTTCGTGAAATTTTAATTTCCCTCGTTTTGTGGGCTATAGTACACTATATCGATCTCTTTCATTAGATTTTGTATTTTACTATTTGGGCTCATTTTGTGGGATATTGTTCACAGTTTCCGGCCATTTTCGTGAAATTTTGTATTTGACTGTTTTTGCCTCATTTGTGGGCTATAAAATACTCTTTTCCGGCACTTTCGAGGGAATTTTTTTCCCTCATTTTGTGAGCTATAAAACACTATTATCGATCAGTTTTATGAGAATTCGTATTTTACTATTTTGCCCTCATTTTGCGGTTACAGTCCACAGTTTCGGCCGTTTTCGTAAAATTTTGTATTTGACTGTTTTAGCCACATTTGTGGGCTGTAGTCCACAGTTTTGTGCCACTTTTGTGGGAATTGTATTTCCCACATTTAGTGCGCTATAGTCCGCTATTTTCGATCACTTTCCTCAGCTTAAAATAGTAAAATACGAAATGTCATGAAAGTGATCGAAATCAGTGTAGTACAGCCCACAAAATGAGCGAAATACAAAATTTCACGAAAGTGGCCGTAAACTGTGGACTATAGCCCACAAATGAGTCTAAAACAGTAAATACGAAATTTCATGAAAGTGATCGAAAACAGTGTGGTGTAGCCCACAAAATGAGGAAAATAAAAAAATTCACATGAAAGTGATCGAAAACAATGAACTATAGCCCACAAATAAGGCTAAAACACAAAAATACAAAATTTCACGAAAACAGTCTGAAACTGTGTACTACAAACCACAAAATGATGCGAAAACAGTAAAATACGAAATCTTATGAAATTGTTCGAAAACAGTTTACTATAGCACAAAAAATGAGGGAAATAAAAATTCACACGAAAGTGGCCGAAAACTATGGACTTCAGCCCTCAAATGAGGCTAAAACAGTTAAATACAAAATTTCACGAAAACGGTCGAGAAACTGTGGACTGTAATCGACAAAATGAGGCCAAAATTGTAAAATACGAAATCTCATGAAAGTGATCAAAAACAGTGTATTACCCCACAAAATGACGGAAAAAAATTTTCACGAAAGTGGCCGAAAACTGTGGACTATAGCTCACAAATGAGGCTAAAACAGCCAAGTACAAAATTTCACGAAAACGGTCGGAAACAGTGAACTGCAGCTCACTAAATGTGGGAAATAAAAATTTTCACGAAAGTGGCCGAAAACTGTGGACTATTGCCCACAAGTGAGGCTAAAACAGTAAAATACAAAATTACATGAAAACGGCCAGGAACTGTGGACTATAAACCACAAAATGATGCGAAAATTGTAAAATAGAAAATCTCACGAAAGTGATCGAAAACAGTGTATTATAGCCCACAAAATGAGAGAAATAATAAATATCACGAAAGTGGCCGAAACTATGAACTATAGCCTACAAGTCCGGCTAAAATAGTAAAATACAAAATTACAGGAAAACGGCCAGAAACTGTGGACTATATAACCCACAAAGTTCACACGAAAGTGCTCGAAAACTTTGTATTATAGCCCACAAATGAGGGTAAAACAGCCATATACAAAATTTCACCAAAACGGCTGAAAACTGTGGACTATAACCCACAAAATGAGTCAAAAACAGTAAAATACAAAATCTCAGAAAAGTGATCGAAAATAGTGGACTATAGCCCACTAAATGTGGTAAATAAAATTCACATGAAAACGGCCGAAAACTGTGGACTATATAGCCCACAAGTGAGAGTAAAACAGTAAAATACAAAATTACACAAAAATGGCCAGAAACTATTGACTATAACCCACAAAATGAGGCCAAAATAGTAAAATACGAAATGTCATTAAAGTGATCGTAAACAGTGTAAAATGAGGAAAATAAAAATTCCCACGAAAGTGGCCGTAACTATAGCCCACAAATGAGAATAAAACAGTCAAATACAAAATTTCACAAAAACTGTTGACTGTAACATTCAAAATAAGGGCAAAGTAGTAAAATACGAAATCCCACGAAAACGGCCAGAAACAGTGGACTATAACCAACAAAATTAGGCCAAAACAGTAAAATACGAAATGTCAAGAATTGATCGAAATCTATGTACTATAGCCCATAAAATGTGGAAAAAACAAAATTTCACGAAAACGACCGGAAACTGTGGACTAATAACCCACAAAATTATGCGAAAACAGTAAAATACGAGATCTCATGAAAGTGTTCGAAAACAGTTTACTAGAGCCCCATAAAATGAGGAAAATAAAAATTCACAAGTGTCTGAAAACTGTGGACTATAGCCCACAAATGAAGCTAAAACAGTCAAATACGGAATTTCACGAAAACGGACATAAACTGTGGACTATAACCCACAAAATAAGGCCAAAACAGAAAAATACAAAATTTCATGAAAGTGATCGAAAGCAGTGGGATATAGCCCACTAAATGCAGGAAATAAAAATTCTAACGAAAGTGGCCGATAAATATGAACTGTAGCCCACAGAGGAGGCTAAAACAGTCAAAAATACAAAATTTCACGAAAACAGCCGAAACTGTGGACCATAACCGACAAAAGGTGGCCAAAATCGTAAAATACGAAATTACATGAAAGTGATCGAAAACAGTGTAATATAACCCAAAAAATGACGGAAATTAAAAAATTCACAAATGTGGCAGAAAACTGTTTACTATAGCCCATAAATGAAGCTAAAACAGTCAAATACAAAATTTCACGAAAACGGTCAGAAATAGTGGACTGTAACCCCAAGGATGAGGCTAAAACAGTAAAATACGAAATCTCATGAAAGTAATCGAAAACAGTGGACTACAGCCCACTAAATGTGGGAAATAAAAATTCTCATGAAAGTGTCCGAAAACTGTGGACTATGGTCCACAAGTGAGGCTAAAACAATAAAATACAAAATTACAAGAAAACAGCCAGAAACTGCGGACTATAACACACAAAATGAAGCCAAAATTATAAAATACGAAATCTCACGAAAGTGACCGAAAACAGTGTTTTATAGCCCACAAAATGAGAGAGAATAAATATCACGAAAGTGGCCGAATACTGTGGACTATAGCCCACAAGTGAGGCTAAAACAGTAAAATACAAAATTAAATGAAAACAGCCAGAAACTGTGGACTATATAACCCACAAAATGATGCTAAAATTGTAAAATACGAAATCTCATGAAAGTGATCGAAAACAGTGTATTATAGCCCACAAAATGAGAGAAATAATAAATATCACGAAAGTGCCTGAAAACTTTGTACGATAGCCCACAAATGAGGCTGAAACAGCCAATTACAAAATTTCACGAAAACGGCCAGAAACTATAGGCTAACCCACAAAATGAGACCAAGACAGTAAAATAAGAAATCTCATGAAAGTGCTCGAAAACAGTGGACTATACCCCACTAAATGTGGGAAATAAAATTCACACGAAAGTGGCCGAAAACTATGGACTATAGCCCACAAGTGAGTCTAAAACAGTAAAATACAAAATTACATGAAAACGGCTAGAAATTGTGGATTATAACCCACAAAATGATGCCAAAATACTAAAATACGAAATCTCATTAAAGTGATCGAAAACAGTGTATTATAGCCCACAAAATGAGGGAAATAATAAATATCACGAAAGTGCATGAAAACTATGGATTATAGCCCACAAATTAGGCTAAAACAGTCAAATAAAAAAAATTCACGAAAACGTCCAAAACTGTAGACTGTAACCGACAAAATGAGGCTAAAACAAAAAAATGCGAAATCTCATTAAAGTGGCCGAAAATATTGGACTATAGCACACTAAATGTGGGAAATAAAAATTCTCACGAAAGTGGCCGAAAACTGTAGACTAAAGCCCACAAGTGAGGCTAAAACAGTCAAATACAAATTTCCACGAAAACGGCCAGAAACTGTAAACTATAACCCACAAAATGAGGCCAAAACAGTAAAATACGAAATCTCAAGAAAGTGATCGAACTCAGTGTACTATATCCCATAAAATGAGGGAAATACAACATTTCGCGAAAGTGGCCGAAAACTGTGAAGTATACCCCACAAATGTGACAAAAACAGTAAAATACAAAATTTCATGAAAGTGATCAAAAACAGTGTAGTATAGCCCACAAAATGTGAGAAATAAAAATTCCCACAAAAGTGATCGAAAACTGTGGACAATAAGCCACAAATGAGGATAAAACACTCAATTACAAATATTCACGAAAACGGCCGGAAACTGTGGACTATAACTCACAAAATGATGTCAAAACATTAAAATACGAAACTCATTAAAGTGTTCGAAAACGGTTTCCTAGATCCCCATAAAATGAGGAAAATAAAAATTCTCACGAAAGTGATCGAAATATGTGGACTATAGCTCACAAATGAGGCTAAAACAGCCAAATACAAAATTTCACGAAAACATTCGAAAATAGTGGACTATATAACCCATAAAATCAGGCCAAAACAGTAAAATACGAAATCTCATGAAAATAATCGAAAACTGCGGACTATAGCACACTAAATGTGGAATATAAAAATTCACACGAAAGTGTCCGAAAACTGTGGACTATAGCCCACAAGTAAGGCTGAAACAGTGAAATACAAAATTTCACGAAAACAGCCAGAAACTGTGGCCCACAAAATGAGGCCAAAACAATAAAATACAAAATCTCATGAAAGTAATCGAAATCAGTGTAGTATAGTCCATAAAATGAGGTAAATTCAAAATTTCACGAAAGTGGCCGAAAACAGTGGACTATAAAGCCCACAAATAAGGCAAAAACAGTAAATTACGAAATTTCATGAAAGTAATCTAAAACATTGTAGTATTTCCCACCAAAATGATCGAAAGCTGTGGACTATGGCCCACAAATGAGGCTAAAACACTCGAATACAATTTTTCACGAAAACGGCCGGAAACTGTGGACTATAACCCACAAAATGATGCGAAAATAGTAAAATACGAAATCTTATGAATGTATTCGAAAACAGTTTACTATAGCCCCACAAAATGAGGGAAATAAAAATTCACACAAAAGTAGCCGAAAACTGTGGACAAATAGCCCACGAATGAGGCTAAAATAATCAAATAAAAAATTCAACGAAAACGGTCGAAAATTGTAAACTAAAACCCAAAAATGAGCCCGAAACAGTAAAATACGAAATTTCATAAAAGTGATCGACAACAGTGTACTATATCCCACAAAATGTGGAAAATAAAAATTCTCACAAAAGTAATCGAAAACTGTAGACTATAGCCCACAAATAAAGCTAAAACAGTCAAATACAAAATTTCATTAAAACAACCGGAAACTGTAGACTATAACCTACAAAATAAGGCCAAAACAGTAAAATACAAAATCTCACGAAAGTGTTCGAAAATAGTTAACTATAGCCTACAAAATGAGGAAAAATAAAAATTCACACGAAAGTAGCCGAAAACTACGGACTATACCCCCCACAAATGAAGCTAAAACAATCAAATCCAATATTTCACGAAAACAATCAGAAACTGGACTAACCCACAAAATGAGGCCAAAACAGTAAAATATAAAATTTCACTAAAGTGATCGAAAACAGTGGGCTATAGCCCACTAAATGCGGGAAATAAAAATTCTCACGAAAGTGGCCGAAAAATATGGACTATACAGCCCAAAAATAAGGCTAAAACAGTCAAATATAAAATTTCACGAAAACGACCGAAACTGTGGACTATAGCCTACAAAAAGAGGCAAAAATTGTAAAATACGAAATCACATGAAAGTGATCAAAAACAGTGAATTATAGCCCACAACATGGCAGAAATAAAAAAATTTCCGAAAATGGCCGAAAACTCTATACTATAGCCCACAAATGAAGCTAAAACAGTCAAATACAAAATTGATAACATCATCATATCAAGTTTCATTCAACCAATACTCAAAAGTGATAAAAATCTCATCTTTATTAGATTCATGCATAAAATCTACCATATTCGGTCAATCCAACATTAATCCAAAAGAAATAGTCTACCCATGATTTCTAATATGACGCTCATCAATCCTGAATTACCCACATACAATTTTATTTACAAACAACTAGGGTTCACAAGATCCAATTTTTCATCCATCCAATCCATCATATACGTAATCATACTCAAACCCTAAACATGCTTTCTAGCAAATTAAATTCAGCATCCAAGATCCATTAAAACATTCATATCATTCGCATACGACATTCACAAAATAAAAGACGACAAACAAGTCACTCACATACAACATGCACAAAGAAAATAAAACACAACAAATCACTCACCTCGAATGAAGAAATCTGATAAGAAGCCTTTCTTTGGCGAAATCCAAGATCCTCTCCTTCAATCTCCAAGAATAATAAAACATTTGTTTTGTGCAGCGAAAGACGGCTGCACTCCACCTTTTTTAAATACCCGGAATAGAAGAATTAGGGTTTTTAAACACATTTGCAAAATACCCCCTTGAAAATATAATTTTACATAAATAGATTCCTATACTTGGAAACTTGATAAAATCAATTAAATTGAGATTCAAAAGTAAAATAGACACCTTATTTCCAGCCGGTACTGTTTGAAAAATCCAGAAAATAGTTTTGCACTTCCACCCCTCAAAATGACAATTTTGCAAAAAGATCCTTCTTTTTCGTAATATTTGCAAATAGATCCAATAAATATCAAAAAAATCTAGAAAAATTATAAATAAATCCCAAATAATAAATGATAAATTTTCATAAAATAATTTTGGCTTTTGAACATCTCAACAAAATATTTGCACGTGTTTTGCACGTGTAAAAAGATAATTCTTCAGAAAATATTTATTAAATCTCCCAAAAATTCATTTTAATTCATTTATAAACCTTTAAAATTATATTTAAAAATACGAGGTAATACAGTATTACAGCGCATAAAATGAGAGAAATAATAAATATCATGAAAGTGCCCGAAAACTTTGAACTATAGCCCACAAATAAGGCTAAAACAGCCAAATACAAAATTTTACGAAAATGGCGAAAATTGTGGACTATAACAGTAAAATACGAATTCTCATGAAAGTGATCGAAAACAATAAACAAGCCCACTAAATGTGGGAAATAAAATTCACACGAAAGTGGCCGAAAATTGTGAAATATAGCCCACAAGTGAGGCGAAAACAGTCAAATACAATATTTCACGAAAACGACCGGAAACTGCGGACCATAACCCACAAAATTAGGGCAAAACAGTAAATTATGAAATCTTATGAAAACTATCGAAAACCGTGTATTATAGTCTACAAAATGGGGAAAATAAAAATTCACACGAAAGTGCCCTAAAACTGTTATAGCCCACAAATGAAGCTAAAACAATCAAATACAATATTTCACGAAAACGGTCGAAACTTTGGACTGTAACTGACAAAATGAGGCCAAAATAGTAAAATACGAAACCTCGTAAAAGTGATCGAAAATAGTGTTTTATGGCCCACAAAATGAGGTAAATAAAAATTCGCTCGAAAGTGACCAAAAGCTATGGTACTACAGCCTACAAATGACGCAAAAAACAGACAAATACAAGATTTCACGAAAACGGCCGGAAACAATGGACTATAACCCCCACAAAATGAGCTCAAAACAGTAAAATACTAAATCAATAAAGTGATCGAAAACAGTATACTATAGCGCACAAAATGAGGAAAATAAAAATTTCACGAAAGTGACCGAAAACTATGGACTATATAGCCCACAAGTAAGGCTAAAACAGTAAGATACAAAATTTCACGAACACGACTGGATACTATGAACTATAACCCACAAAATGAGGCTCCAATAGTAAAATACGAAAATTTCATGAAAGTGATCGAAAATAGTATATTATATTTCACAAAATGATAGAACTAAAAAATTTCATGAAAGTGCCCGAAAACTGTGAATTATACCCACAAATGAGGCTCAAACGGCCAAATACAAAATTTCACGAAAACGGTCGAAAATAATTACTGTAACCCACAAGATGAGGCTAAAACAGTGAAATACGAAATCTCATGAAAGTGATCGAAAACATTGGGACTACAGCACACTAAATTTGGGAAATAAAAATTCTCACGAAAGTGGCCGAAAACTGTGGATTAGCCCACAAGTGAGGCTAAAACAGTCAAATACAAAATTTCATGAAAACGGCCAGAAACTGTGGAATACAACCGACAAAATGATGCCAAAATTGTGAAATACGGAATCTCATAAGTGATCGAAAACAGTGTATTATAGCCCACAGAATGATAGAAATAATAAATATCACGAAAGTGCTCGAAAACTTTGTACTATAGCCCACAAATGGGGCTAACACAGCCAAATACAAAATTTCATGAAAACGGCCGGAAACTGCGGACTATAACCCACAAACTAAGCCAAAACAGTAAAATACGAAATCTCATGAAAGTGAACGAAAACAGTGAACTATAACCCACTAAATGTGGGAAATAAAATTCACACGAAATTGGAGGAAAACTGTGGACTATAAAACACAAGGATAAAACAGTAAAATACAAAATTACACGAAAACGGCCAGAAATTGTTAACTATTAATAACCCACAAAATGAGGCCAAAATAGTAAAATACGAAATCCCAAGAAAGTGATCGAAAACAGTGTATTATAGCCGACAAAATGAGGAAAATAAAAATTCACACGAAAGTTGCCGAAAACTGTGGATTGAAGCTCACAAATGAAGCTAAAACAGTCAAATACAATATTTCACGAAAACTGCCGAAACCGTGGACTGTAAGCGACAAAATGAGGCCAAAATAGTAAAATACGAAATCGTATAAAAGTGATCGAAAATCGTGTTTTATAACCCACAAAATGAGGAAAATAAAAATTCGTTCGCCGAAAACTGAGGACTATAGCCCACAGATGAGGAAAAAAGACATACAAAATTTTACGAAAACGGCCGAAAACTATAGACTATAACCCCCACAAAATGAGCTCAAAACAGTAAAATACCAAATCTAATAAAAGTGATCGAAAACAATGTACCATACCCCAGAAAATGAGGAAAATAAAAATTTACGAAAGTGGCCGAAAACTGTGGACTATAGCCCACAAGTGAGGCTAAAATACTAAGGTACAGAATTTCACGAAAACAGCTAGAAACTGTGGACAATAACCAACAAAATGAGGCCACAATAGTAAAATACGAACTTTCATGAAAATGATCGAAAATAGTGTATTATATTACACAAAATGATGGAAATAAAATATTTCACAAAAGTGCCCAAAAACTGTGAACTATTGCCCACAAATGAGGCTAAAACGGCCAAATACAAAATTTCGCGAAAACGGTCGGAAATAGTGGACTATAACCTACAAAATGAAGCCAAAATAGTAAAATACGAAATGTCCTGAAAGTGATCGAAAACAATGAACTATAGCACACTAAATTTGGAAAATAAAAATTCTCACGAAAGTGACAGAAAACTGTAGATTATAGCCCACAAGTGAGGCTAAAACAATCAAATACAAAATTTCACGAAAACGGCCAGAAACTGTAGACTATAACCCACAAAATGAAGCCAAAACAGTAAAATATGAAATCTCATTAAAGTGATCGAAATCAGTTTACAATAGCCCCTAAAATGAGGGGGAAACAAAATTTCACGAAAGTAGCCAAAAACTGTGGACTAAGAATGAGGCTAAAACAGTAAAATACGAAATTCTCACAAAAGTGATCAAAAACTGTGGACTATATATAGCCCACAAATGAGGCAAAAACAGTTAAATACAAAATTTCACGAAAACGATCGGAAACTGTGGAATATAACCCACAAAATTAGGCCAAAACAGTAAAATACGAAATCTTATGAAAGTGTTCGAAAACAGTTTACTATAGTCCCACAAAATGAGGGACATAAAAATTCACACGAAAGTGGCCGAAAACTGTGGACTATAGCCACAAATAAGGCTAAAACACTCAAATACAAAATTTTACGAAAACGGTCAGAAACTGTGGACTGGCCCACAAAATGAGGCCAAAACAGTAAAATACGAAATTTCATGAAAGTGATCAAAAGCAGTGGACTATAGCCCACAAAAAGACGGAAATAAAAAAATTCACGAAAGAGGCCGAAAACGGTGTACGCCCCCAAATGAGGCTAAAACAGCCAAATACAAAATTTCACGGAAATAGTCAGAAATAGTGAACTGTAACCCACAAGATGAAGCTAAAACAATAAAATACGAAATCTAATTAAAGTGATCGAAAACAGTGGACTACAGCCCACTAAATGTGGGAAATAAAAATTCTCACTAAAGTGCCCACAAGTGAGGCAAAAACAGTAAAATACAAAATTACATGAAAACGGCCAGAAACTGTGGACTATAACCCACAAAATGATGTCAAAATTGTAAAATATGAAATCTTATGAAAGTGATCGAAAACAGTATATTATAGACCCCAAAATGAGAAATAATAAATATCACGAAAGTGACCGAAAACTGTGAACTATAGCCCACATATGAGACTAAAACGGTTAAATACAAAATTTCATGAAAATGACCTGAAACTGTGGACTTATAACCCACAAAATGAGGCCAAAACTGTAAAATATGAAATCTCATGATAGTAATCGAAAACAGTGTAGCCCATAAAATAAGGAAAATAAAAAATTTAACCGAAGTGGTCAAAAACTATGGACTGGAGACAAATTAGGCTTAAACAGACATACAAAATTTCATGAAAAAGGCTGGACTACATCTAACAAAATGAAACCAAAACAGTAAAATATGAAATCTCATTAAAGTGATTAAAACAGTGTACTCTAGCCCAAAAAAATGAGGGAAATAAAAAATCTCACGAAAGTGCCCGAAAACTGTGTACTATATCTCACAAATGTGGCTAAAACAGTTAAATACAAAATTTCACGAAAACGGCCGAAAACTGTGGACCATAACTCACAAAATTAGGCCAACACAGTAAATTACGAAATCTTATGAAAACTATCAAAAACAATGTATTATAGCCCACAAACCGAGGGAAATAAAAATTCCCACGAAAGTGCCCTAAAACTGTGGACTATAGCCCACAAATGAAGGTAAAACAGTCAAATACAAAATTTCACGAAAACAGCAAAAAACTGTGGACTACCCAGAAAATGAGCCAAAAATAGTAAAATATGAAATCTCATTAAAGTGATCGAGATCAGTGTACTATAGCAAAAAAAAATTAGGAAAGTAAAAATTCTCACGAAAGTGGCCGAAAACTAGACTATATAGCCCACAAATGAGGCTAAAACGGTCAAATAAAAATTTTAGGAAAACGACAGGAAACAGTAGACTATAACCAACAAAATGAGACCAAAACAGTAAATTACGAAATCTAATAAAAGTGAACGAAAACAGTGTACTACAGCTCAGGATGAGGGAAATAAATAAATCTCACAAAAGTAACCGAAAACTATAGATTATAACCCACAAAATAATGTTAAAACAGTAAAATAAGAAATCTCATTAAAGTGATCGAAAACAGTGTACCACAAAATAAGGTAAATAAAAAAAATTACGAAATTAGCCGAAAACTGTGTACTACCCACAAATAAGGCTAAAACAATCAAATACAAAATTTCACGGAAACGTCCGAAAATTGTGGACTATATAACCCACAAAATTAGGCCAAAACAGTAAAATACGAAATCCTATGAAAGTGGTCAAAAACAGTGTACTATAGCCCACAAAATGAGGGAAATAAAAATTCGAACGCAAGTGGCCAAAAACTGTGCCCACAAAATGAGGCCAAAACAGTGAAATACGAAATCTAATGAAAGTAGTCTAAAAAAGTGTATGCCCACAAAATGAGAAAAATATAAATTCTCATGAAAGTGCCCGAAAATTGTGGACTATATAGCCCACAAATGGGACTAAAACAGTCAAATACAAAATTTCACGAAAACGATCAAAAACCGTAAACTAACCTACAAAATGAAACCAAAACAGTAAAATACGAAATCTTATGAAAGTGATCAAAAACAATGTACTATAGCCCACATAATGAAGGAAATAAAATTTCTCACGAAAGTGGTCGAAAACTATGGATTATAGCCCACAAATGAGGCTAAAACAGTCAAATACAAAATTTCACGAAAACGTCCGAAAACTGTGTATAACCCACAAAATGAGGCTAAAACAGTAAAATATAAAATCTCATAAAAGTAACCTAAAACAGTGTACAGAATGAGCCCACAAAATGAGGGGAAATTTCTCACGAAAGTGCCCGATAACTGTGGACTATAGCCCACAAATGAGGCTAAAACAGTGAAATACAAAATTTCTCGAAAAGAACTGGAAACTGTAGATCATAACCCACAAAATAGGGCAAAAACAGTAAAATACAAAATCTCATGAAAGTGATCGAAAACAGTGTACTGGCCCACAAAATAATGGGAAAAAAATCTTACGAAAATTGCCGAAGACTGTAGACCATAGCTCACAAATGAGGCTAAAACATTAAAAAACAAAATTTCACGAAAATGACCGAAAACTGTGAACCCATAAAATGAGGCCAAAACAGTAAAATACGAAATCTCATTATAGTGATCGGAAAAAGTGTATTATAGGCCACAAAATTTTTGGGGGGGGGGGGGGGGGGGGGGGGGGGATCTCATAAAAGTGGCCGGAAACTGTGAATGAGGCTAAAACAGTTAAATAAAAAATTTAACGAAAACGGCCTGAAACTGTGGACTTATAACCCACAAAATGATGTCAAAGCAATAAAATACGAAATCTCATGAAAGTGATCGAAAACAGTGTACTAGCCTACAAAATGAGTGAAATAAAAAATCACACAAAAGAGACCAAAAACTGTGGACTATATCGTGAAATTTTATATTTGCCTGTTTTAGCCTCATTTATGGACTATAACTCACAAAATGAGGCTAAAACAATAAAATACAAAATCTCATAAAAGTGATCGAAAATAGTATATTATGGCCCGCAAAATGAGGGATCATAAACTACAACAGTGTCGGCTAAAAGAACCCAATTTTTTCAACCATAGAATACCAAAACGGCTTTCATATACCCTCGCATCCAGTTGCTAACATTACAAGTTAAGCCTACAAGAATTCTAATTGATAAGTTTCTACTCAAGGATCCTTCAATCTATAATTACTTCCAAAACTGCCCAAAGTCTTTCAAATTTATAATTACTTCCAAAAGTTCCAGCTATAGCATAACTAACCTGGCCAAGCGAGCACCAACCTTCTATACAATAAATTCAGATTTCACACGTAATCCAATAGAAGAATGCATTCTCTGGAACTGATATACAAAGATGCTTTCAGAAGTACTAGGAGAAAGTTTTCAAGAAATGATATGCATTCATTAGCTGGATCAATTCTTAAACAGAACATGAACAATTGCACATTTAAGATTGAATCTAGCAAATCAATCGTACTGGCTGATTATTAAAATACATCGTTAAGAAAGATCTTCATGTAAAACATCTCTGAGAAGATATTAGCATTATAAAAATATTTCCTACAAATCCTTCCAAACATCATCCATAATAAGTTAATATAATTGGTAGCAGGTTGGTATATGGTTTTTGGTTATCGACTTAAAGAGTACTTGGTAATGAAATTCTTCAACAGGATGAGCACAATGTAACAAACCTTGGAACAGCCGCTCAACTAAAAACAGTAAAACTTGGATGCACTTTCTTTCAGGCATGTAGAATATGCTGCACCTTGAACCCGATTACATTTTCCCCCCTCCAATGCAACACTCTATACAGACTGTACTAAGTATACAAACAATTGTCCTATTTATAAACTGTAATATACACGTGCAATGCACGTAGTAATGGGAGAGTTGGAGTTGCACGTGTATTGCACGTAAGTAGGCAGATTTACAACTCCAACTCTTCCATTATAATAGTTATTATATATATACTAGATTTGCCCATGGGCACGTGCCTACGGCACGTCTTCGGAACGATATAACATATGAAAAGCCTTGTAAACAGTAAAACAACAATTATGTAGCTCAAGTTTGAATAGTATGACAATAATTAGTTGTAAATAAAAGTCCATGTTTCCATTAGTATATGTTGAAAAATAATTATAAATGAGGGTATAAAAACTTCTTAGAACTTTTGAGGGTGGAAAATGATGAAATTTAACTATTGAGGGTGGAATATGTTTTGTGATGTTAGATTTGGACCTTTGATTTTGAGGGGATTGAAGAAGAGCCACTTGATAGCTTTCTTTGTGTTTTATTATATAGATAGATAGATAATCCAGATTTATGCTCACAAAAAATATTTTCCCTCCCGTTACTGTAGCTACAGTACCTATTACTGTAGCTTGATAGGTACAGTAATAGGTAGATGGATAGATAGATGGATAGATAGATATATAATAATTTACAGTGTGATGCACATTTAATATATATAAAAAAGATTTAAAGTAAAAAATATGACGTAGTGAGGACTCAAACCTAAGACCTCCTTCATATTAGCTATGCACGTGCAATACACGGGTTGGTAGATTGACAAATGACACTAAGGCCTTCTCCCATTATAATAATATATTAGAGATAACAGACTCTGCAACGCAAGTTCTAGACAAGTCATCTTCGTTATTAACAAACCATTTGTATGCAGAAATTTCAGCCATTTTTATTGTTGATTTTTGGTATTAACAAACTGTGAGAATATTTGAACTAAAATTTCTCAACAACTTTCATTCTTACAATTATCACTAGAAAACGTTTATTTTAGTACTTATTAAGTATGAAGCATTTTTATCTTAATCAACCACCTTGCTTTGAATCTTTTACTACAAACTGGACTCCTCTAAGACTAGACTCCTCTAATATACAGTAATTAGGCATAAAAAAAGTAACAAACAGGAGAGAGAGAAATAAGTTACTTACTTTAGAAAGGGAGCTTGCATGTTTTACTTAAGTCACGAACTTAACTTTATATAGACAATGCCTCTAAAACTTCACACTAAGCTCGTTAACATCCTGAAAAGTAAATAGATAGATATGCATAATAACAATAGTTACTAAAGTAAATTTGGAATAAAAAATATTACCAATATATCAACATATAACAATTAATCTCCATAACTAAACATAAATTACTATAAACCAATGTTTTAGATTCAGGATAGACATTTGAAAAGTGCATTTAAAAAATCTCACAAGTAAAACTTGTACTGGAGGTTTCCATTGCAAAGTAATTGCACGAGGAGTCAATAAAAGCGGAGAAGCTCGAGATTTGCATGTTCACAAATATACTTTGTAATATCAGGGTCCGCCATTATAAAGAAGAAAGTCAGAGAATATCATTTAACAACACTGAATTAACTGACAGCAGTACCCTGGCAACATTAAGTAACTTGACAAAGTAACCCTTATGGATTATGGAGTCCCAATAAACAAAGAATCACATGGTCAGGCAAACAGAGAATTTATAGCTTCCAATAAAATTTAATCGTGTAAGGCTCCAATGATAGATCATAGATCAGAAACTACAGCAGTGTAGGCCAAAAGACCCCAATTATTTCAACCATAGAATACCAAAACTACTTTCCTATACCCTCGCATCCAGTTGCTAACAACAATACAAGTTAAGCCTACAAGATATCCAATTGATAAGTTCCTACTCGAGTGATCCTTCAATCTATAATTACTTCCAAAACTGCCCAAAGTCTTTCAAATTTATAATTACTTTCAAAACTTCCAGCTATAGCAGAACTAACCTGGCCAAGCGAGCACCAACCTGCTATACATTAAATTCAGATTTCACATCCAATAGAAGAATGCATTCTCTGGAACTGATATACAAGATGCTTTCAGAAGTACAAGGAGAAAGTTTTCAAGAAATGATATGCATTAATTGGCTGGATCAATTCCTAAACGGAACATGAACAATTGCACATTTAAGATTGAATCTAGCAAATCAATCGTACTAGCTGATGACTCGTTAAGAACGAACTTCATGTAAAACAACTCTGAGAAGATATTAGCATTATAAAAAATATTTCCTGCAAATCCTTCCAAACATCATCCATAATAAGTTAATATAATTGGTAGCAGGTTGGTATATGGTTGTTGGTTATCGACTTAAAGAGTACTTGGTAATGAAATTCTTCAACAGGATGAGCACAATGTAAAAAACCTTTGAACAACCGCTCAACTAAAAACAGTAAAGCTTGGATGCACTTTCTTCCAGGCATGTAGAATATGCTGCACCTTGAACTCGATTACATTTTCCTTGCTCCAATGACACACTCTATACAGACTGTACTAGGTATACAAACAATTGTCCTATTTATAAATAACAGACTCCGTCAACAACGCAAGAACTAGAAAAGTCATCTTCGTTACTAACAAGCCCATTTGTATGCCGAAATTTGAGCCATGTTTTAATAGTTGATTTTCGGTATTAACAAACTGTGAGAATATTTGAACTAAAATTTCTCTTTTCAATCACATCAAAAACCCTAACTCTAACCCCAAAATTAAAAATTCTCTAAATAGCAACAAAAATAACGAAAATCAAGAGTCAAACGAATACTACCTCGAACGTGCCGGAGGCGAACTGCAGGAGGTCGGTCTGGCCGCTGGCGGAGACCAACATCCTGTACAGTTCTTGAATCTTCCGCCTCTTCGCCTCCCTCGCTTTTCCTCCTTCGCAAACCCTTCGAATTCGAACCCATCCTGAGCCGTACGGACGAAGCCATCCCTCACACATGCCAAATTTGGCGATGATTGTTGGAGGTTAGATGAGATTCCACTGGAAAGTGAGGGAGAAGATGAAGTTAAGAAGGAGATCCGACTGAAAAGAACAAGAACATGAACATTTTGGGGATTTGGGGGTGGAGGAAGAACCCGATGTTGGCAGAGCTGGTGGAGGTAGGTGGACTAGGGCTTCGGATTTGGGGAATTTAGGGACGGAGAAAGAGCCCAATGATGGTGAGGAGGGTGGAGGAGGAGCTGGATTTGCGGGATTTGTGATCGGATTTGGGCTAGGAATGAGAAATTACACAAGGTTCCACAAATGTATGTATATCTCTAATCTCTAATATAATAATATTATAATGGGAGAAGGCTTTAGTGTAATTGTAAATGTTTTGTCATTCTACCAACCCATACAACGAACGTGTATAACTATTATAAAGGAGGTCCTAGGTTCAAATCAAGACTATGTCTAATTTTTATTTTAAAAAACTATATTTATTAAAACCTGCATCACACGTATAAACTACTAGTATATATATATATTGCGGATATTCGTATCTGAATCCCTTTTTTAAAGAGATATCCGTATCTCTATCTGCATCTGAAATTTTTTTAACTAGTAATTTACACGTGTTATGCACATCTTAATAAATATAATTTTTTTATAAAAAAAACAGATATAGTCTGGGTTTGAACCTAAGACCTTCTTTATAATAATTATGCACATTTAATATATATATATATATAATTAAAGTAAAAAAATCTGACGTAGTGATGACTCAAACCTGAGATCTCATTCATATTAGTTATGCACGTGCAATACACGCGTTGGGTAGATTTACAAATGACAGTAAGACCTTCTTCCATTATAATATTAAAGATTTGGATATCCGAATATGTAATCGTATTCTACAGATTTCGTCACATTTCTTGTTTCACTGTTTTGGCCACATTTCGTGGTCTACAGGCCGCATTTTTCTACCTATTTCGTGAAATTTTGTATTTCATTATTTTGGCCGCATTTTTTTGGGCTAGTCCACCATTTTTGGTAAAAATTTCGTGAAATTTCATAGTTCACTATTTTGGCCACTGTTATCGACCAACTTTGTGAAATTTCGTATCTCACTGTGTTGACCTCATTTTGTGGGCTACAGTCTATCGTTTTTGTCCAATTTCGTGAAAATTCGTGTTCCACTGTTTTATTAGCATTTTGTGTGCTAATCTACTGTTATCGGGCAATTTCGTGAAATTTTATATTTTATTGTTTTAGTCACTTTTGTGGGTTATAATCCACAGTTTTCAGCTAATTTCGTTAAATTTCATGTTTCACTATTTTTGACAGCATTTTGTCAGCTATTGTCCACCGTTTTCAAGCCAATTTCGTGAAATTTCGTATTTCTCTTTTTTCCCCCACATTTTGTGGGCTGCAGTCCATTGTTATCATCCAATTTCGTAAAATTTCGTATTTCACTGTTTTGGCTTCATTTTGTAGGCTAGTGCACCATTTTCGATCAATTTCGTTAAATTTTGTGTTTCACTGTTTATGCCACATTACGTTGGCTATAATCCACAGTTTTCAGCCTATTTCATGAAATTTCATATTTCACTGTTTTTTGCCAGATTTTGTGGGCTATATAGCCCACTGTTTTAGGCTAATTTTTCGAAATTTCATATTTCACTGTTTGGCCAACTTTTATGGGCTATATTCCACCTTTTTCGACCAATTTCGTCAAAATTTGTATTTCACAGTTTTGGCCTCATTTTCTAAGTTATAGTCCACCGTTTTCAACCAATTTCGTAAGAATTTGTATTTCACAGTGTTTGCCTCATTTTGTGGGCTAATGTCCACTGTTTTGACCAAATTAGTGAAATTTCGTATTTCACTGTTTTGGCATCATTTCGTGGGCTATATAGTCCACCGTTTTCAACCAATTTCGTGTTTCACTGTTTTGGTCACATTTCGTGGGCTATATAGTCCACAATTTTCAGGTAATTTCATATTTCTCTATTTTGGCTGCATTTTTTGAACTATAGTCCATAGTTTTCGGCCGATTTCCTAATTTTTTTCACTATTTTGGCCACATTTGGAACATCCCTGAAAATTTTATTTTTAATTTGCACGTGCTTTGCACGAAAAACTCTGTATTTTTATTTTCTAAAGACATGCACATTTTTATTCTCATTATCAAAATTGTATTATTCTTTTTAATAAAAAAACCCATAGGTCTCTAAAGTCTCTTTTCCAGCCCACTAGAAATTAATTTTTAAAAAAACTCATTAATTTATTCTACTTTAAATAAACAGTTTTAATTGGAACGAGTACTTTCTGATAGGTCGATTAGAATGTAGAAATGAGTTGCTTGTTGTATTAAGTTTGTTATTCGTAGGAATGTTCTATTACTAGCTGAATTTTACCCGTACGAGGTGTAGAGTTTTTACGATGAACAATGGGCCAAAATTTTCTATTGCCCAGCAGAGCTCACTCTTTCAGATAGAGCTCCGGTTTGACAAAAGCACACTACCGGAAATGACTCGAGTGCCGCAAAAGCAGCCCCAAAATTTTACTGGCTCTCTGGAGGCAATGTTGAATGGAAAATTTACAGGTCAGAAACGGACAAAGGCCACGAAAAGTTAACTGACTGCATGCTACCAAAGATGTACCTAAGATGACAACATTCACAACAGGAAATCATTACACAATAGAAACAATTGTAAACACAACAAGAACAACCATGATTTTAAAGATCTGAGTTAAGATGACAGAACTAGCTAAAATGTATAAAGTACATTCAAGGGTAAGCCACAATTCCCACCTAGTAGTAAGCTTTAATAGAAGTGATGGTTTTATATATACAAATCCAGGAACAGGAATTGCTGCTGATTACACACCACCAGATCTTTAAGTTTGATCACATTTCAAGTATTGCGAGTGAGTTCTGGATGGGCTGTAACATTTGGGTTTTTCTTTTGCTATATCATAATCCCCTATAGTATTTCTGAAATAGGATGTAAATTGAGGCCCTCTAATCTTCATCTTCATCTGCTGGATCAAAATCCCTAACCTTCACATCAGCATCTTCTCCATACTGGATGCAGTTGTCAATCATCGACAGTACATACTGGATGCTGCAGCAAACAGGAGACTATCAACAAGAATGTATAAATATGAGATAAGAAATGGTTTCTCTCGTTGAAAACTACCATTACCATTGTTATGTTGGTTTGAAACTTTCATAATGAAAATAGTAAATAACTGTGAAATGGTATTATCCTCATCCCTAGCATAGCAGTATAAAATGGACACACTTGGACTTGGTAAGTAATGATTGAGATTTGTGTTTCGAAATATTGGTAACATTTGACAACCATGTCTTGTGTCAATCTAAACTGAGATCAATTTTTGTGTCGACAACTTATCATGCAAACTAAAATTTCCTTTAAAATGTTCAAATAAGTATAGAATTAAATATGAAACAGTCTGAGAGTGTTTCACTTGTAGATCAATTGTGTGCGAAACTAAACTAACCACTGAAAGGTGATTTGAATAGGATGACTTAGATAGCATAGTTAAACATGGAAAACAGACCCTTAACGAGCAACTCTATGAAGTTAAGTTATTTGCATACAAAATAAAATCGGGACAATGAGTCATTATAACAGCCAAAAGGTTTCGGGTGACGAGTGCAAATTTACCACAACAAGGGAGACCATGGAGGACAAAGAGCCCGCATCACATCAACAGCTACATTCTTGTTTCTGAAATTTGACTTCTATAATCTATTGACGAAAGGATTTTCAGCTTTTGACAGGGCCTCCCAACAGAGGCATCATTGTTGCTCCAATTGAAACTTTTTTTAGGCATAGCCCTTGGCTCACTGTCGGAGAACCATGAGAGCCAGGAGAAGGCTTCAGAAGAGCAAGCTGATAACGTAGAATCTCGTGCTCTTGAAGCCAAATATGTTAACGCTGTCTTAGCTGTCTTAGAGCTAATTTCACCACACATTAAAATTATCAGCTAAGCTTCTTCCTAAATTACAAGAATGACAAAGCCCCCGGAAATAAACAACTAGGATTGATGAGGACATTGGTTCGAGACGATTTGGACATTTCTATCGGCGCAGACATCGTCCAGGATGGCTAATATATTAGCATAGTCATTTTATTTCAGCACTTTCAGTTATTTTGGCATATGTAGTAGTTTTGCTATTTGCACTCATTATTTTTTGCATATTTGGATATATTTTAGAGATTTGTTTTGAGCCTAGATATAGGCCTTAGAAAGTATGCTTTGATTAATTAAAAAAATTATTGTGCGTTGAGTTCTGCTCTTCATCCCTCTCGTGTTTGAGACCCCGAGAGATTATTAGGGTTTGTGAAAAATCCTAAATTACACCCAAACCGCCAAATCCCCTACTCAAACTCCAAACCCTAACCCCTTCTCACCGCCGCCAACCCCCCCCCCCCCCTCCCCCTCTCTCATGTTTCTTATTCCGAAACCACAGCCCCACTCGCTCCTCTTTCCCCTCACTCGACCACCCTCCCTCTCCACTCCGACGCCTCACAGCCCCACTCCTAACCCCGACGATCTTGGTCGTCGTCCCTTCTCACCTCACCCTTTCTGCCCTAACCCACCACCGACATCAGCTTCGCCACTCCGACGCCTCACAGCCCCACTCCTAACCCCGACGATCTTGGTCGTCGTCCCTTCTCTACCTCACCCTTTCTGCCCTAACCCACCACCGACATCAGCTTTGAGCGCCTCCATCCTGCCTCCAGCATCGCAACCGCCATCGACATCCTGCCGTTCCCGAGCGCCACCACCAACAACCGCTACCTCGACTCGCCTTCCCGCAGCCCCCGACTGCTCGTTAGCCCCACTCCAAGCCGTCAGCAACCTGCTCTCCATTGATACACTTTCTTCGAACCCCCAATAATTTCTTTCCATTCTCCATTATTTGTTTTACTGCTACTATCTCTAGAATATTATTTGAATTATCTGTCGTCCACAAATATTGAGTGTGTGCTTCTACTTGCCAATTAGCATACAAATCATTATTGAATATCTTACTTGCTAATAATACTTAAGTATATTTGTTGATTGTTATGCGTGAATCTTTAATTGGGTTTGTTAAACTTATTTCATTTCTTGAAAATCTATCAAACCAATTATTAGTTCTAATTTCTAATTTAATCGGCACTACATATTGGTAATCTTTTAATAATCTTGAAAAATGTTCTACTTAGGGTAAAGTTCAAATCATTTTGGTACAAGAACAAAGGTTTTAAAACTCTAGTTCTTGCATCATTTGGTCAGAATTTTTTCATTCATTTAGGATCATTTTAGAGTTACTTTTTTAGATTATTTCAGATTTTTTTTTAAAAACATTTTAGGTGCATTTAGGTCGCGTTTCCCCAAATTTCAGCAAACACACGCCCTCACAACCCCTAGTTCTCCGCCTTCGGGAAATACGTCTTCGCAGCACCATCACAAATCCTGAAGAACCTTTCGTTAGATGCCTCAAGGGAATAATCGTGATGACCGACGTCGAAATCGTGACCCTGACGAACAATACAAGAAGAACGTTAAGGCTAACGTTCCCCACTATGAATGTCAGATGGAACCTCAAGCTTATCTCAATTGGATTCGTGTCTTGAACCACTACTTCGTGTGATTTGATATAAGTGAAACCCTGAAAGTCAAATTTTCTACGATAAAATTGACTGGTAAAGCTCAACAACACTAAACCAATCTTGAACATACCCGCATAGACAAAGGCCTGACACCCATAACCACTTGGAAAACCATGAAAGAGAAACTCACTGAGAGATATGTGTCATTGTCGTTCCACACCCGATTGCTAGATTTGTGGAACCAACTCTATCAAGGAAGCAAATCCACACAAGAGTAAAGATAAGTTCAACGACTTCCTCATTTGGTGCAATGCCTAAGGTAAAAAGAGCGAAGAACAAATTGTCTCAGTATGGATAAGTTCACTACAAGTCCAGCAATTCGAGAGATCATTCCTCTAGAATGACATCGATGATCCTTCTAGACCTAAACCATCATCTTTTCAGTACCCCAACAAATCTTACCCAAACAAGCCCACTTCAAATTCTTATTCATCTAGGAATGACAATAAGGGCAAGAACACTCAAAGAAACTACTTCAAGCTTGATCCTCACTAAGTGCTATAACTACAAGGGATACAGCCATGTTGCGGGCAACTGTCTCAGCCCCAATAGGATCAATATAGTAAAAGGTACCACTGACATTGCTGATGATTCTGACAATGAATTTTTCTATGAGCCTAATGAAAGTGACTTCGACGAAGAAGAGGATGATCAGTATCTCAACTGTATTCGATCGATCCAATCACCTACTTTGAATGTAGTTAGATGTGCTTTGTCCCAACCAAAAGAAAAAGGTGATTGAAAGTGCACTGCTATATTTTACACCTTCACGACAATAGGTAGCAAAAACTGCATGGTGATTGTTGACAGTGGGAACTGCGTCAACACTATCACTTCAGCTATCCTAGCCAAGACCGGACTTAAAGCTGAACCCCATCCACGTCCATACAAAGTATCTTTGGATTGATGCAACAGCTCTCCAAGTAACACAGCATTGTTTGGTCCTTGTGGACTTCAAAGCCTACAAGGAACAAATTTGGTGTGACGTACTCAAAATGGATGCGGGTCAAGTAATTCTAGGGAGACCTTGGTTATACGTCCACAATGTGACAATATATGATCGATCCAACCAATGTGTTCCAGCATAATGGATTAAAGATAAAGCTCATACCCGTGAAACCACTAACTAATCCGTCTGTGAAAATACCAACTCCCTCGAGAAAGGACAAGAAAGCAGCGTAAATGGGTGAAAAGAAACTCAAACAAAATTGACAAAAAGACAACAATTCTCCTACTCATAGCGAGAGAAGTCCCTAAAGAACCTAAGTCACTCATCCCTCCTCAAGTTAGTCATGTCGTCCAGGAATTTGCAGATGTGTGTCCTGCTAACCTCCCCTACCAGTTACCTCCGCTACGTAACATTCAACACGCTATTGATCTGGTTCCAGGAGCGAGTTCCTAACTTGCCACACTATTGGATGAATCTGACGGAACATGTCGAGTTAAAAATGCAAGTTGACGAGTTATTGGCAAGAGCTTCATCAGAGAGAGCTTAAGTCCTTGCGCAGTTCTACTTTGTTGACGCCAAAGAAAGATGGAACCTGGCGTATGATGGTATCAGAGCTTAGGTTGTAGGTCCTAGAGTTTTTAAGGTGATATACTAGTAAGATCCGCGCCCCGATCATTTATAATTATTTTAATGTGTTTGATTTTGGTAATATCTGATTATTGATGATTTGGGTATTTGCTTTGTTGTGTTTTGATTGGTGTACTTACCGTATTTGGGTGTTCGATGGACTGTGTGGATAATATCCGTGAAAAGTCGAGTGAGATTGATCCGAAAAAGATTGACAAAAATGTAAATTTGATGGAGGTACATTATAACAAGACATACGTTTATAATTAGTATTTCTCAAAATAGGGTTTTTGATGGTTGTGTGTTTGAGGCCAGGGATCTGATCATATTGATGATAGTTGTTTTTTTTATTTGATCGTCTTAAATGGATTTTTCCAGAATAAAAAAGATTACCTTTTTGGATATTAATTATAAGTAATATGCTGAATAATATATGTGAAACGTAGAGTTTTAGATTGATATGAGAATTATTGGGAAGAAAATCTTATTTCTCATCCGATATTAGGTCTTGTCTGGAAACTTCTTTTGATGGTGGGATACCATACGAAAGTTTTGATGTTTTGGGCTTCAAAAGTTTAAATATATGTGGATATCTCAACTTCATAAAAAGGAAGTTATTTTTTACTTGTAGGTTTCTCTTATGTTGTAGGTAGAGGCATACTACATGTAGTTACATCCCTCTATCTCCAATTAGGGTATTCTAACTTTGTTTCAAAATTTGGGCCTTGTTGAATTTCTTTGTTAGCAATTTTGCTTTTACTTTAAATAGGATTCATGGGTTTTCACCCTGATTATTGTTTTTTAGTGGATTTGATATCAATGACTTTTTTATGGTGATTAGGCAGTTTACAGTGAGATATGTTAATGCTCAAAACAGTCACTAAAGAATAGTAACTCAGAGAAGAACTATTCATATGGGTCCTTTCTTGTGCTATATTTTCATTGTTTTTTTTAATGTTTTTCTCTGTGGAAATTTGGGTTCTGTCTATTTGATTTTATGCTACAAAGCTTATTTTTTATTGTGTATGTGATTATTTACTTGAAAACCTAGGGAAGGAGCGTTTATTTGGTTTTGTTGTATTCAATTTGATTAGTACTTTCTCTGTATCTGGATACTTAAGGCTTGTTTGGTTTGTTTGTATTTGATTTGATTAGTACTTTCTCCTTATTTGGATACTTAAGGCGTTCTTCCACGAGTAATATTCTAATGGTAGTGCATTCTCTGAAATTCTATAGTTATATTATCTTTCTTTTTTTAATTTGGCTAAATCATTGTTTTGCATCTTATATCTGGGTTTGACTTCGTAAGATTTATTTTCATGAGTAGTGAATTTTGTAATGAGCGATGCCAATGCTCAAAAGATCCACAAACATTATCATAGAAGATCTGTCTATCCGTGTTGAGAATTATGGTTTATTTTGTTCATTTCGTTGATATATTAATTGTTTGATTTCTTATAGTTTATTTCCTTGAATTATAGGTTTGATTATTTTGATTTCTTTGCTAAGCTTATTCTGGCAGTTTTTATATTTACTCATTTACAGGAAGGGTTCATATTTTTGTTTGGGATTTGATGTGAATTTGTTATCATATATTTATGTAAATTATCGCTAAAAATGTGGATATAATTTTTGTCTCTCTATTATCTCTTTGAAGTCTTATCAATTAGAGTTCTCAGATTATGTTAATTTGAATGGTCCACCTTAAATGAACAGCGAGTTTGCTTTATTGGAATGCACATGGCTTTATGTTTTGAATAGATGACTTTGTCTTCTTTATACTTACTTTCTACTTTCAACCAGACTCATTTGATTGCATTCACTTCTTTAGTAACTAGTTACTTTGAGGTTTAGAATCGCATTTGGGTTAGATAATATATTAGTACTAAAATTAGGCTAAATTTGAAAAAACCCCTTGAACTATACCCTTTATGCAAAAAACCTCATTGAACTTTTTTTTTGGCAGAAAACCCCCCTGAAGTATGTTTTCAAAAAAAAACCCTGAAGTATATTTTCAAAACACCACATCTAACTTTTCTGCTTGTATTAGATAACCTCATTCATCTTTGCAAGTTGGTTCATAAAAGATCATGCATCTTTCTCATTATTGTCAAAAAACCTCACTCAACTTTAGCAGAAAGCTCACACCATTGGAATGATTTTTTGCAACCATACTTGAGTGTGGTTTTCTGAACAAAAAAAGTTCAGCGAGGTTTTCTGCAAAAGGGGTATAGTTCAAGAGGGTTTTTCCAAATTTAGCAAATTTTAGTAGGTTGGTTGCCTTGGTTAATATTTTGTAAGCTGTGATTACTATAGCCTTTGACTATTAGTTGTTTCTAATTGATGATTCTATTTGGTGTTGTTAGGCTTCTATGACTTCACTTGAGGTAAATAAGAGGACTTATTTTATTCTATGTTTCGGGTTTCTTAGCAATTGTAGATAATATAGTTGTAGTTGATTTTAGGATTGATTATTCGGGGAGATAAAGTGACTGGGTTTATGGGTAGACATCCCAAGTTTTTAGGACAACTTTTAAGCAGGGTAGAATGTAATACCCCAAAATATATATTATTTAATATTGTTTATAATGCATAAGTTAATTTATTTATTTAGCAGTAATCCATATTTAAATATAGAGAAATAAGAGATTTTATATTAAGTATGAATGTATGCAAAAGAATAATTGTTAAGGGTTTTTTTGCAAATGAAACTTTATTTCCTTCTCTCCTTCCCGTGATCCTTCTCTCTCTCGTTCTTTTGTCTCATCGGGACCGCCGCCACTACCCAAAAAAAAAAAAGAACAGTGGAGAGGAGATGGAGAAGCCAAAGGAGAAAGTAAAGGTAATATTTCTAATTATTTTATTAGTTCTTATTAAACCCTAGAAACTTATTATATTGATTATATTGTGAAACCCTAAATCAATAAAATCTTAGGGTTGCATAGTTTAGTTAATCTTTTATTCTCCATCAAATGTATTGATAATTATAGTTAATTGGAGGATTAAATATGAATCATTTCCTTGTCGATTAATTGTTGCAATGCCCTTTTAATTAAGAAATCTAAGGTTGCATATGCTTCATCTAATTTAACAACCCAATCAAGAATCTATTGCATTTGTTTAGGATTAATGAGTAAAGGGTAGTTAAGTGTGATGCGTGTACTTTGTATTTCCACAAATTTGTTGATATCGTTATTTAAAGTTTTGATTATCTTCTAATAGGAGCAGACTGGTATTGAGGAGTCTGTTGAAGGACTCATAGCTACTTGTTATTTCGCCGACCACGGTAAGAAATTGAATATCTATACCTTGTAGAATGTAATTTTATAAAATACTTATTGTTTTGTTTTGTTGTTATATTGTGTATTTCTATGTTATTTTTATGTGATGTGATGTGATGTGATGATGTGCGACTATTAAATTGAAATTAATGTATTGTGGTGTGTTTGTATGAATATGGAATTATAATATGAGTGTTGTTATCTATATGTACGTTGTGGTTAACAATATGTGGATTGCCGATTTAAACTATAACGTTATGCATTAATTTATATAGTTTGAGTTGGGATGCATGTACATGAGTGACCTTATGATGTTGTGAATATTGAGATTGTTATTTTAAGTTATTACCATATTTGTAGTTGTGTTACTCATGTGTCGGCATCCATGTTTGTATACCGGTATACGAGTCGAAAATCTAAGTAACCCATTTGACTCTCAATGTATCTACTCTATGAGTGTTGTTTACTCCTACCACGGACTGTAGTGACGTTTACCATGTCAATCGGACTATAAGCGTTGCATTGAGAGATGGGCGTATCTAGATTTCCTTGCATTTTAGAATATTTGTATCTGATTATTTACGTAGTATGGGATGCGTAAATTATTAGACAAGTACTGCACCAGACATCCTGCATTGTTTGCTTGTATGATCACCTTAATTATTGATGCATTTATATGTAATAAGAGCTTTAATTATAATCAAGATATTTTTGTTCTAATATTTGCAGTTATATGATTGTGCATTAACATGTTTAAATTGTTAATGCACTATTTTATGAATTACTGGCTACTTATATTTATTCAATTAAAACTGGGCATCGGCTCATTTTGTTGTTAATAAACTTTTTCAGATTAGTGCATCAAGATTGGGTGTTTGAAGAGAATAAAGAATCTGCAAGCTTAAATCCTTTAGGGATAAATTGTCGGACCTGGAAGTTTGTTTCTTGCGAGTAAATTTTTATAAAGAGCTTTTAAAACTGATAAATTGTATTTCTGAAATTGTTTTAAATTATTTTATTGAAGTTTTAAGGAGTCTCATTTCTTAAAGAATTTTAGTTATTTTCTTTTGAAATCAATTAAATACCTTTGTTAGCCATTCCCATTTGAGCTACTTTTTATAGATGAATTTTATATCCATGAGATTCAATAAGTATTATATAGATGAAATAGTTGTCATAGGTTTGAGGGTGTTACAGTTTATGAATCGACTTAGGCATTCTTTCACGAGGCTTCTCTACTTTAGTCTTGATCCATAATCAACCCATGATGATGTCAACAAAAACAGGCCCAGCTAAATTAATTATAAATCAAAGGATTGATCATATCTAAAGAGATGAAAATTGGCACAGGAATTTGGTGCATTCTGTACACTTCACTCAAAATGCATTAATCACATCTTCTGCGAAGTCACTCAATTTTGATAAGGATTAAAGGGCAGCAGTGACATTGATGAGGAAATTGTACATGCATTGCACATGTCCTAAAAACCTACTAAATTCAATTATATATTTCACATAAGCACACGACAATGACACCAAGGCCTCTATCCTAAATCAAGATTTGCCACATGAATCTCTCACCAAGGCCTCTATCCTAAATCAAGATTTGCCACATGAATCTCTCGTTGAAACTCTATCAAAGGGTCAGCTTCTCTATCACGTTAGCAACTATACTATCTTTCTCGACTTTTCTCATCAAGTCCATTTAGGTAAGCCTCTGACCCTTCTTGGACCATTACTCACAACCATATAACTCTACCTAGCTGGTGACATGTTTAAAAAGTCCCAGTTGAATGAAAGTCAAAAAATATCTATGATAAATGACAGTTAGAAACTTGGAATTGCAGCAATCCATGTGATCATGGCATTTTACATGCATAACGAGCACTGGTTACTGTTGTTATCTGAACAATGCACTCTCTTGATATTTTCTCTGTTTATGGTAAACAATTTTAATTAATTAATTATTTCATCTGATAAGGATTCGACTCATAATCCATATACCTGCTTTCCTTCCTCAAGTCGAGAGGCACAAAATTCACCATGTTAAACTGATCAACCTAAAATGCAGAAATAACAAAAGATGTACTTTAGAGGATCTAATAAAAATAAATAAACAGAAAACCACAAGTACTTTTTTGTGCCATAAAGTAAAACTAAAAGAACAGTCAAGAGATAAAAGTTTGGGGAACGGTTTTCCTGCACCAAATTTTGATGCATTAAAACAATTATAAGAATCTGTCCATGCAACATAATGCTACTATCTACACTTTGATATGATCCAGGCCTTTTTTTCCAACTTTATGCAGTATGTTGTTCTTTTGGACCTATTGGATGACCCATAATTAGCTTGTACTAGTTGTTGTTTGTTTTGTGTTTGTGTGGGTTTTTGAACTCCTAGTATTGGACACATGTTATGTGGTTGTTCTTTGCTTGAATTGTGAAATTTATTGTAAATTGATTACTCTCTTTCAGATTATGGCAGTAGGCCACTATTTACTAGAACTGCTACAGTGCAACTGCTTAAGCTGGGATAAAGAATGAAGGCTAAATTTGAAGGGGAAAAAAAAACCCTTGAACTATGGCCTTTATGCAGAAAACCCCCTTGACCTTTTTTAAATGCAGAAAACCCCCTGAAGTATGATTGTTGGAAGAAAAAAAAACCTGAAGTATTTCAAAAATCCACATCTAACTTTTGTACTTGTATTAGATAACCTCATTCATCTTTGTAAGTGGTTCAAAAAACATCATATATCTTTCTCATTAATGTCAAAAACCTCCCTCAACTTTAGCAGAAAGTCTCACGCTAGCGGGATGTTTTTTTGCAACAATAGTTCGGGGGGTTCTGCATAAAAAAAGGTCAGGAAGATTTTCTACAGAAAGGCCATAGTCCAAGGGGTTTTTTTCAAATTTAGCCAAGAATGAATACACAAAGATGTGTAGTTCTATGACTATCCAATTCTCAAAGATTCTAAAAACAACCAAGCTAAAAGACATTTGAAACAAATTAGCAAGGTTGTTAAAAAATAAGCGCTGAATTTTTGTTCCCACCTTCCCTCCTCTTCCATTATAGCTCCATGCCTGTAACCCTACAATCCATTATGGCAGGAGCTTCAGCACATTATATGGGGTTTCAGTCTTGATGAATGCAATCAAGATATTCTTTTCTTGCTACAAAAGATGGTAACCCACAAAAATTTCCCTTAACTAAAACAAATCCACAATAGGAGCCCACCCATATTCATTTCAAAAGGATGGCTGAGAATTAAAACAAGTGAAGTAATGAACAATGTCAATTACTCATCACACAAATAGATAGCAAACACATCCAAACACACATGTTTGCCAAGTGTGCACACAGGGTAAGAGGCATATTCATCAGGGAGAATTTAGGAGATTATACTATTCATATAATCTGTAGGTGGCATCATGTGTATGGGTGAGTGGGTGGTAGTCATAACAAAAAGAATACTAAAACAGAAGCATCAATAAATACCAAATCTGCCAAAGCTTTATTCAGCTTCTCGTAAGGAGCAGGCATGTTCTTATTCAGCTGTGACAATAAAAATGGTGCCTCTGGGTTTAAGAACCTGATAACATATGAAGGATATCGTCAAACTCACATCAGCATAAGAAGGGAGTTTTTTTTTTTAAGATAAAGGGCTAGACAAAACTCACTCTTCTACATCTTTTTTGTTTGGCACAATATCCATTTTTGAAAGAATATTGATATGAGGCAGTTCAAGTTGAATCATAGCAGAAAGTGATGCCATGCAGCCACTTATGTACTTTGTTATATCAGTGATGAACTGAAAAGGAATAGGTTTCCAACTTTAAATGGAAGTTTAATGAATCACAAAACAAGGGGAAAACCCATGCTAAAGAGTACAAAAGCAAACCTGGGAATCCAGCATATAAATAACACAGACTTTGAAGTTCTTGCGATGTAGATATTCCACAAAGTTCTTCAGAACAGGAACATGTGAAAATAGCTCTATCTGACCTGTGGATAAACAAAATCTAATAAGAACCTATTCACTTAATATGCAAACTATAATTCAATGAAAGCGATGAAATAGCTCCTCCACAAAGCAGAGGCACGCTGAGGATAAACAAAAGGATACTCTTTAACGAAGGTCAGTGTAATGAAACCGATGATCTAGAAGAATACAAATTTTCTTCAGGAAATAGTATTTTGCAGTTAAGATTAACTTTTCCTCTGTGCACCCGTTTGAATCAGTTATAACAAGAATAAATAGTCCCAGATTACTCGCATTCCATTCAAAGTCCACTAACATTTCATATCAATTGTTTTTTGAAGCCAATTCGCAAAAATGCCGGCTTAAAAAAGGGAAAGAAATCCAGAATTTGAAACAATCTCCAGTTTCTATGCACTACTCTACAATGGAACCAAGTAAAGAGAGTTCTGAGGACATGACCCAAATGACATGATTATTACATGGAATGATTCTGCTCGGATCACAACTTCAATAATGCATTCACAGATATTTGGATATTCCAAGAAATTACACATTCCCTTATGTGGTACATTTATGCTATCTATCAATATAATAAAACACAAAGAAAGCTATCAAGTGGCTCTCAATCCCCCCAAAATCAAAAGCCCAGATCTAACCTCACAAAACACATTCCCCCCCCCCCCAAAAAAAACTCAAATTCAAATCCCCCACCCAAAACAACTCCTTTATTTATTTAATTATCTCTCTCTCTCTCTCTTCTATTCAAATAATTAAGAAAATAAAAATCAAAAAAATTTTATTTAAAAAAACAATAAAATTTAAAAACTTTAAAAATAATTCAAAAAAATAAAAAACTTCTAAAAAAAAAAATTCAAATCCCCCACCCAAAACAACTCCTTTATTTATTTAATTATCTCTCTCTCTCTCTTCTATTCAAATAATTAAGAAAATAAAAATCAAAAAATTTTTATTAAAAAAAACAAAAAAATTTAAAAACTTTAAAAATAATTCAAAAAAATAAAAAACTAATAAAAAAAAAAATTTTTAATTTTAAAATTTTCAAAAAATTTTAAAATTTTATAAATAATTTTTTTAATATTTGAAAATTTTAAAATTTTTTTAAAAATTGAAAATTTTAAATTTTTTTTAAAAAAAATAAAATTTAAAATTTTTTTAAAAAATTTAAAATTTTGAAATTTTTAAAAATTTTGGAAATTTTAAATTTTTGAAAATTATAAACAAAAAATTAAAATTACAAATTTTAAAAATTTTAAATTTTAAATTTTTGAAAATTTGAAAAAATTAAATTTTGAAATTTTGAAAATCTCAAAGCAAATCCAAATCCAATGTCGAACCTCAATCAAGAAGTCGTCGCCGATATCTGATCCGCTGCTGATTCTGTATCGGTGACTCCCCTCCACCAAATCGAGCACGAATATCAAGCGACTCCGTATCGGCAACTCCCCTCCACCAAATCGAGAGCCTCTATATGCGATGTGACGACTCTAATTTCATCTCATTAACCGAATTCTCATTCTAATTTTTAATTTTTTGTGTTCAGGGGATTACTCAGTTTTTTTGCTGACTCAAATTTTGTGTGTACATGGTATTTAAGTTCATTGTTTTTTTTTTGCTTTAAAAAATTTTAATTTGGTAATTTATTTGATGAGTTTTTTATTGGTTTTGATTTAAGGTGTACGCAAGTGATATTTGGTAGCCTCAATTTGGGCTTCCAAACCATAGCAGGACAGGTAAGCTGACTAGCAACCTAAAATAACTTAGCAAATATGCAACATTAATTTTTTTACTACAAGAGAAAATACTATCGTGAAGTGTTCCCTTCACTGTTTAGTAGAAACTATGGATAACATAACATATAGGAACTTTTAGTGTTTGAATATATAGGATTGGGATGACTGGAGTTTACCAGTGAAGGGTGCAAACTCTCCACTCAAGAAAGACAGCTAAAGTAAATTTGTTATTTATCCATTTTGATTTTAAACTATAAAGGCGCAGTGAGGAGACAAAGTGGAGATAAAAGAAATGATTAGCTTGGATTAAAGTTTTGAGAACTTCATGTATTTCATTTTGGTTGAAATAATAATGTGAGGTATTTCAATTGCAAACCGAGTCTCAGACAAACAAATGTTTAGATTATTGATATTGTAGATACCTTCACACCTGCACTTGAGTTATCATTGTATTTAGACATGCTCATAGTAGTTATGGGATTAGAGTAAGCTCTATAAAACCTATACAATAATGTCCTTGCATAACTATTACAAGCATCTAAAAGTGATGCTGAAGTTAAAAAAAACTCTATGCAGTGTTTCTAACAAACTATATGCATTCCAGGTAAGTTCAAGCTAATGATCAAAAAGGCGATGGTTGAGCTTAAAGGTAGATATACTGCTTTCTCATATAATATGTTTGCTACTTCAATTAATTTCCTGGACCTCCAAAACTATTTTATATAATCAAACCAGGCGCACCGTTCCGAAGACGTGCCGTAGGCACGTGTCAACGGGCAAACCTAGTACTATTACACAAGAGGAGAAGAAGGTTAAGTGTTGCTAGTCTCCTCCCTCCCTTTTCATCATTCTTGTACTTATTTACTTTTGTGTACATATGATCTGCTTCCCAAGAACACAGAGTATTAGTAAACATCGTAAAATGTTTTATACTTCAAAACCCTATGTTTTTAGAATTAAGATGCAAGTGTCAAAGAATTCCCTAGCAACTGGCAGTCTGGTAGTGTGTCTAAGAGGCAGGGGGTGCCATGGTGGTGGTGGTAGTGGCAATGGCAATGTTGGTAACAGCAATGGAAATGGCTGTGGGAACATAAATGGCATTAGTGCGGGGGTACTACTAGCGGGTAGAGACAACAGTGATGGCGTTTTTGTGGTGATGAACTGATGATGTTTGGGTTGGTAGTTATAGAGCAGTGGTAACAACACAATAATGATGGCAACAACGATCGTAATGGTGGTGACATTAAAAATAGAACCAACAATGGTAGAGAATGTAACAAGGATGATAGTATTAGTTGGACAATAATGGTTGATGACAAAAACAGTGACAATATAGACGGCAACAGTGATGGTGGTGAAGGTGGTGACTGAAGATAGCCGTGATTGTCAAGAAAGTAGCTAAAATTGGCAGGGATGGCGATGGTAACAATGATAATAAAAGTTATGACGCAACGAATCCAACGATAGTAGAGGCAACAACCCACACAGTCGTAGTTGTGGAATTAACGATAAAGATAGTGAGGAGAAAAGGAAGGACAAAAGGACAGAGGTCAATGCTCGAGTAATTTTTCAGCTGCTTTTTCGGTGTGGGAGCAATCAGATGATAGTGGATTCTTTGGAGGAACAATCAAGGACTGACATTTTGACTTTCGACGGTGTTGACTACCTTTGACCGTGGTTGGCTTCTCAATCTGACTCGTTTGCGTCGTAGGATTTCATTTGTGTGGTGACGATCGCCTCCGATGACCTGCAAAAGTCTGAAACACCAGGATTGGCGACAGACCTTCCGACGCTCAAGTTAGAAATCAAGAAGACTATGAGAGAGCTTTTGTGGAGATAAATATTGATTACCTGTTTCTGGCGGGGGGTAGGGGGTATTTATAGTCGCCTTGGGAGAGTTTCGAAATAATCATTTCTCTACTTTCATGTGTTTTTAGATAGGATATAGAATTTAAATTCCTTCATGATATGAGAGTCGTTTTAACCCGTCTCTTAAGAATAATCATGAATTTAAATAACTCTTTAAATGATCTGGGTTTATTTATAATAGCATGCCATCATAACCCGGTAATACAGGTCCATTTTTGGATTATTGGGCCTTGGAAAAAACCCAATTCCCATTTTTGGACCCGTTTGTAGGGTAAATTACCATTTTGCCCCTGGGAGCTTTGAGATCCGTGCCTGATTTGAATGGTCTCGATCTAGTTCTATTTTTAGCCATATCACAAGCCCCCACTCCCGAAGAGTGATTTTCAGTCTTTGAGGAGTAGTTTGCCCATTTTTAATGGTTTACAGAACTTATCGGAGATCTCGGGGAAGCTTGCATCTGGCTCGAGGTGTAACGATGTTATTCTGAGCATTTAAAATACCCAAAATTATTTCTAGAATTTTTTGGATGTTTAACCCAAAATTATTTCCAGAATTTTTTGGATGTTTAACCCAAAATTATTTTTGGAATTTTTTGGATTTTTAGTGTTTTTTTCATATTTTTTGAATTTTTCCTAATTTCTAATCACTTTCCGAATTATTAATTCAATTTCCGAATTTTTATGATTAATTTTCAAAAATTTTAATTAATTATTCTACATTAATATTTACTTTCTCAAAAATTTATAAAAAAATTCCGAATTAATAATTATTCATTTAGAATTTTTAATTAATTTTTTAAGATTTTTAATTATTTTTTCAGAATTTTTAAATAATTAATTCGATTTAATAATTAAATATAGAAATTAATTAAATACCTGATGACGTGGCACAATCTGGAGCATCGATCGTGATTGGCTCGAAAATCATCAAGATCGAACGGTCAGAGTGTTGATCTTGACATGTGTCCGTTGACCATTGACTGTTTTGCGTGATTTCATGATCGGGGATGTGTTTGCTTGGAGCCTGCCATCAAACGTTGAGGGTGGTTCAGCTGAGCGACGCGTCTCTTTGACCGTTGACCGGTCAACAATTTTGCGTGATTTCACAATCGGGAACGCGTTTGCTCGGAGCTTGCCACCGAACGTTGAGGGTGGTTCAACTGGGCGACACGTGTCCAATTGACCGTGGACCGGTCAACGATTTTACGTGATTTCATGATAGGGGACGCGTTTGCTCGGAGCCTACCACCGAACGTTGAGGGTGGTTCGACTGGGCGACACGTGTCTCGTTGACTATTTGACTGGTCAACGATTTTGCATGATTTCACAATCGGAGACGCGTTTGCTCGCAACCTGCCATCGAACGTTGAGGGTGGTTCGGCTGGGCGACACGTGTCCCGTTGACCATTGACCGATCAACAATTTTGCGTGACTTCACGATCATGAACGCGATTTTGCGTGATTTCACGATAGGGGACGCGTTTGCTCGGAGCCTACCACCGAACGTTAAGGGTGGTTCAGTTGGGCGATACGTGTCCCGTTGACCATTGACTGGTCAACGCTTTTGCATGATTTCACGATTGGGGACACGTTTGCTCGGAGCCTACCACCGAACGTTAAGGATGGTTCGGCTGGGCTACACGTGTCCTATTGACCATTGCCCGATCAACGATTTTGCGTGATTTCACGATCAAGAACGCATTTACTCAAAGCCTGCCACCGAACATTAAGGGTAGTTCAGCTGGGCAACACGTGTCCTGTTGATGATTTTGTGGCGTTGTTTGATATTACCGTTCGTTTGAGTTTTTGTCGTTTAGTCTTCATGGTCGTTGGACTTCGCGTCATTCTGGGCTTTCCCAATAGTTTGGGGGCCCAAAAGCTTTAAAAGCTTAACCGCCTCTCCCCATCTCTATAAGACTCCAACCCCCCCCCCCTCTTCTTTCTGCATTTTCTCATTTCTCCCTTCGGGAAATTGTTTGCTCTTGAGCTGTCTTGCTAGCAGTCGCGGTCAGGCGTTACTTTTTCCGGCAAACTTTTTCGGCCGTAGCTGTCACATCAAGGTAAAAGATATATATATTTTAGCTTATATATATTATTTTATCAAAGATGTCTATGGAATCTTCGGGAAATGGGACTTCCCCAATCGGGTCATGGCGGAGATCAACAGCTGATTCTTTCCTCGAGGGTAGATAAAGGGAAGAGGGTGGTGGAGTCGGTTGTCATCGAGACAGTAGTATAGTAGACGAGAGAAGTCGGGAGTTGGGTAGGCTTCCTAGCCCTTTGTCGAGCGTTGGCGAGGTTCGAGACTACTCAGCCGATGTTTTGTCGAGGGCGGTGTATGGGATGGCGCCTTCATACGTGGAGAACAAGCCCCACATGAGCACAAGATTGATGAGATATCCTCCTCGATGCTGTCGGAGGAAGACTTGGGCCGTGTTCAAGAATGTTTTATAATTCTGAGGGATTTTGACCTTCTCTAGCCGGGTCTGGATGTTAGCACTTGTTTGCCGACATCCCCCGACACTTGCTTCTTTCCGTTCAATGCTTTTCTCGCAAGCCTTCGTCTTCCCCTTCCACCATTTGTGGTCGAAGTTCTTAGGTGGAACTCCCTGAGTCCGATTCAGCACATGTCGAACATGTGGAGACATGTTAACAGCTTCGTGTTGCAGTGTCGAGCGACGAGGATTGAGCCTCGACTGGCAGTTCTTAGGATGCTCTACAGGGTTCACCAGAAGAACAAGTCAGAGTATAGATACTATCTTTCTCCACGTAAGGATGTGAAGCCTATTGAAAAACCTGACTCCATCATGTTCTGGAAGGAGAAATACTTCATCATTCGGAGTCGCGAGTTGTGGGTGATTCCCACAAGGTAGAGAGAGGAGGTGTCGAAGAAGGCGAAGGATGAACCATTTTTTAGTCCAGAGAAGGAAGTGATAGTTAGAAAACTTCTAAGTCGACCTCCTCTGAGTTGAAAAAATGTAACAGAGGAGTATCTCTTTAGAGGACGTCTCAACCCGATCAACCCTAGTACGCATCTTTAATTTTATTTTGTTTTCTTGCTTTAGTATATACTTACTCTTTGTTTTCTTACTCTCTGTGTCTCGCCCCTGCCCCTAGCTCAGATAATTTATACAATTTATAAGACAAATTCGATACTATATAGTACAACTGCCCACCACAGGCTACCTCTCAAAAGGTGGTTAACCGGATTTGTGACTTTTGATCATAGGCTATTATATTTATTTATTATTTAATATTGTTATACTTTTCGATATGGGATAAATCCCTACTTACCTCTCCCCTGTACTCAACCAAAGCCACGTCCAATATGGGCTTGTTGACTTCGATCAACAGCACACATGGACGTGGCTTTGATTGAGTACAGGGGAGAGGTAAGTAGGGATTTATCCCATATCGGAAAGTATAACAATATTAAATAATAAATAAATATAATAGCCTATGATCAAAAGTCACCAATCCGGTTAACCACCTTTTGAGAGGCAGCCTGTGGTGGGCAGTTGTACTATATAGTATCTAATTTGTCTTATAAATTGTATAAATTGTCTAAGCTAGGGGCAGACTTCAAGGCGATGATCGCTAAGCGCGCGGGGTTAAGTGGCAAAGCCCCCGAGGATAAGAAGTGGAAGAGAACGGCCGCGAAGGCCACGCCAGCCAAAGTCGCGAGGGGCCCAGTTCTCCCGTCCCCCATAATGGATTTGGAGTCTCCACCTTCTACTTCACCATCTCCCTCGACCGAGGGATTCACTTTGGGTGCTGCTCTTACACTCGAGGCTCCTCCCCTTACTGCGGCGACGGAGGCGATTCTTACCACGGAGCATAAGAAGCTCTTCGTCCCGGACTGGCGAGTGATGAAGCACAATGGGTTCATTGGGGACTCAGCGACGTGTATGCAAGCAGTCCATCACCTTGTGACCCCGAAGGATAGAGCGGCGATGGATGCGGGTCGGTGGGCAACGATGCCTTGGAGATAGCCAGGGCTAACATGGCGGTAAGCTATCGCTTTTTTAATTCAGCATTTAACTTTCTTCAAGTTGGTAAAATTGGTTTTCCCTGTGTAACCTTGAATCTTTTTCCTTCTGTAGATCACTTGCCACTTCAGTCACTTGATGAAGAGAGCGACGGAGTAGGAGAAGGAGCTGAGGATGGCGAGTGACCGGGATAAAGCGGAGCAGGCGAAGACCGTTAAAAATTTGGAGGCGGTGCGCGCTTCAAAGACCCAGACGACACAGATCGCATTGTTGGAGTTGGAGTTGGAGTTGGCGTTGGCGAAAGCGAATGATCAGATAGCCCAAGAGAAAGAGAGGGCGGACCGCGAGAGTGCAGCCGAGGAGAGAGAGAGGACTGCAAAGGAGAGGGATGATGCCGTGAAGGAAGCGAAGGTTGAAGCCGAGGGGTTCCTAGCCAGGAACATGGAGCAGGCGTATGCTAAAGCTCTTAAGCACGTTAGAGCATGCATCCCGGAGTTCGATCATTCGGAGTATTCTCTGTATGACCCTGTTGAAGACGATTCGGGCGAGAAGGAGGGCGAGGAGGAAGAGGAGGAAGAGCTGATCGTCGTAGCGGACCCCATGTCCGCCATGGTAGTTGCTCCGGAGGTAGTTGAGGGGAATGGTCGCAAGTCTACTCCCGTAGATCAGTCGACCGAGGTGGACCCTTGACTCCTCTTATGGCTAGTTGTCTTTTTCTTTGTTTTTGTTGTTTTGGCTTTTGTATGGCCACCGCTTTATTGTATCTTTACAACAACAAAGACTTTTTCGCAAGTAGTTGGGGTCAGCAACATGAATCCTGGTTTTCCATTCTGCTCAGTTTAGCGTAATATCTTTTGTAAGGTCACAGGCTATCAAATCTTTTCTCATTGTTTCCACCCAAGTTAGTTTAAGTCTTCCTCTACCCCTAACTTTACCTTCAATACTTATCAAATCACTCTTTCTAACGAGGGCACTGCTAGGTCTACGTGTGACATGTCCAAACCACCTGAGGCGATTCTCTCTTAACTTATTGTATCTTAACATTGCAATGAAATTTCTTTTAGTTATTCTTATCTCGTGTAATGTTTGATCTTCTTGAGTTTTCACACATCTTGCGACTTGGCTGTCTTTGTTAGAGTGATCTATAATTCTCTTTCGTCAGCAAGTTATTGTGTACAATGCACAAGATTCTCGAGATTGTGATCCGCCTCCATTCCATGCTTCAGGTGACGGAGCTGGGGCTCTCTTGTTGACGAGAGAGGCTTCCCAAAGCGGAGGCGGAGGCGAAGCTTGGCCACTTGAGACGGGTCTTGACCCGCAAGGATATCAAGTCGAGGCGTAATGATGAGATTGTCCGAGAAGTACACCCGATTGTGTGAAAGATCATTCTCCAGGTGGAGCAGCTGTTCGGAAGCCTTCGAAGATTAAATTCATTCGCCGTTCTTTGTTTGCTATCACAGCCGAGAGAAACGAGCTGAAGAACGTAATGCTCGAGACGAATTTAGAAGCAGCCCATCTTAGAAGGGCTATTTTTTAATTTTCGCAGGGGACCAGAGCAAGTGGCATGCCTCATTTGAAATTTAGAGTGAAGGACGACTCTCAAAGAGAGGCTTGTTGAACTAAAGACCGAGAACCACCGTTTGAAGCAACTCCTTGAAGGAGGCAACGTTAGGAGCACTTCTTGCTCTCGTGAAGAGCATACCCAGGGGAGGTCCTTCCACGAACTATCTTTACGCTTGCTCGAGGCCCCGTGGAACCCTGGTGACGCTCAAAGTGGTGTGGCCGGCTCGTCTAACAGGGTGTCGGTTGGTAGGGCGGAACGAATAGTAGGCCCCGGTGGTGCGACCCGATCTGTGGGTTTGGATGTTGCTTCAGATGGTTCAAGGGAAAGGGATAATGCTGGCTTTCCATTGGGAAACCGTAAACCGCGTGTCCCTGAAGAGAAATATCACTCTGCCACGGAAGAGTTGAAGTAACGCTGAGTGAGATTTTGTAATTCTTATAGAGACTTGTTCTTTCAGCAGTATTTGTATCCAGATAATCTTTGTGAAATAAAATTTTGTCAAGTGGTTGAGAATCATCTCGAGGATTATATTTTGTTGATTTTAACTTGGTTCAAATAGCACTCGTACGAAGAGATATACCCCACACTTGCTCGGGAGCAAGTATGCTCGTGCGACTTTATGAATCCTAAATGGATCCTGTAATTGTCCGTTGGAGTGCTTTAGCATATGAACCACGGGTTGTTTCAGGAGCACTCGAACTGCGGATCGTACTCCGCATACTTGCCTTCGAGGCATGTGGCTAGAATAGCTCTGTAAACCGTGAGTGGACTCCGAACAAAGTGACGATGAGTTTTGGGAGCACTCGAATGGCGAACCGATCTACGCACACTTGCTCGGGAGCAGATAACAAGTTTTGGGAGCACTCGAATGGCAAACCAATCTTTGCACACTTGGTCGGGTGCATGTGGCTAAGGTCACTCTATGAACCATTAATGGACTCCACACTTGTCCAGAGTCAGGCACTTGTACGGCGAGATATACCCCCACACACTTCCTCAGGGGCAAGTGTGCCCGTGTGGATGGATCCTGCAATTGTCCATTGAAGTGCTTAGTGAATAGATTGGTGTTGGCTCGGGGGCGTACCAAGTGTCTTAACTTATTGCTTTCCTTAGGTTGAATTGTTCACAGCTTCTGAACTGTTCAAGAAATTTTTCAATAAAAAAAGTGCTTTTTATTGAAAAATTTAACTAAACTGCTACTTTAATGCAAACCTTTATTACATGTTGTGACCGTTATAATCATCAGCCTTTATTACATGTTTGGTGTTATCTACTGGGCGAGGGCGTTAAGCGCTCTCTTTGTATTTCATGAGATGTTCTACGTTCCAAGTCCTCGATATCTTCTCCCCCCCAAATCTTCAAGTCAGTAAGCTCCTGGGTGAACAATTTGTGAGACTTTGTATGGTCCTTCCCAGTTAGAGGCGAGTTTTCCCTTCTTCTGAGGGTCGGATATTTTGAGCTTTCGGAGGACAAGATTCCCTTCGTGAATGTTGGCCGAACGCACCTTCTTGTTATAGAATCTCTGCTGGTAGATGTTTCTTCGGATGACGGATTTCTCTCGGACTTCTTCGAGAATGTCAATATTAGCTCGAATGTCGTTCGAGTTATGTTCTTGGTTAAACGAGAGGAGGCGAGGAGAAGGTATTCCGACTTCTAGAGGGATAAGAACTTCTGTGGTCGAATGTAAGGTTGAACGGAGACTCGGGCATGGGGTTCTTTTTGTGGTCCTATAAGACCAGAGTACAGTCGGAAGTTCTTCGACCCATTGTCCCCTAGTAGCTTCACCAAGTCGCTTTTTTAGACCATCCAAGATTTGTTGATTAGCGTTATCGGCTTGGCCATTGGTCTGAGGGTGTGACACTGAAGAGAAACGCTGCTCAATACCCAGGTCAGTGCAGAATTGGCGGAACCCTTTACCAGCAAATTGAGTCTCATTATCAATAACTAAAATGCGAGGGATCCCAAAGCGGCAAACTATGTTCATCCAAAAGAACTGTTGGATTTGGTGCTCGGTGATTGTTACCAGAGGTTCAGCTTCTAAACATTTTGTAAAATAGTTGATAGTGACCACCAAAAAGGTCGTTATCTAGTGGCAGGAGGGAACGGACCGAGTAGATCCATCCCCCACATTGCGAATGGGATGGGGCTTGACATGAAGCTAAGGTTGGCTTAGGAAATTCGCTTTACGGAGGAGTGTCTCTGACATAAGGGGCATTGGCGGACATAAGCTTAAGCATCACTTAGGATAGTGGGCCAGTAGTACGCATGGTTAAGTATCTTCCATGCAAGGGATCTTGCGCCCATATGTCGGCCGCCTATTCCTTCGTGAACTTCTTGCAGGGCATAGTTAGCCTCTTCGGGTGAGAAGCACGGAAGGTATGGTCGACCATAGGCCTGAGTGTAGGAGCACTTGTAGAGAACCCCTTCTACGAGTACATACCTTTCAGCCCTTACCATAATCTTTCTTGATTCTATGATATCCGCCGGGAGGATCCCTTTGTCGAGGAAGTCGACTAGAGGTTTCATCCAACAATCTTCGGGTGTTTGAGGGGTGATATGCATGAGTTCGACTGCTTCTTCTTCAATGCTCGGTTTCAGGAGGACCTCGATCAGTACAATGTGGTCGAGTCCGTCAAACGATGAGGCGAGCTTGGAGAGGGCATCTGCTTGCCTCTTTTTTTTGCAGAATGCGAGTGACCTCAGCTTCTTGGAAAGTGGACATAATTTTCTTTACATACGCCAAGTACCTGATCATTCGGTCATCCCTCGCCTCGTATTCTCCTCGAATCTGGTTTACCACCAATTGGGAGTCATTGAATACTCCGACTCTTCGTGCCCCCGCCTTTTTTGCTAGGGGAGACTGGCAATCATGACTTCATACTCGACCTCGTTGTTCGAAGCTGGGAAACTGAGGCGCAACGAGTATTGGAGGAAGAACTCACCAAGACCGATTAAGATAACCCCTGCTCCGCTCCCTTCGAGGCAAGAGGAACCATCCATGTAGACATTCCAAAGTGGGGGGTTATCTCCTTCCTCAGGAGGATCAGGGATCGTGCTTTCGACGATGAATTCGACCAAGGCTTGGGCCTTGATTGCGGTTCTCGGGCAATAGGTGATGTTGTGCTGGCTCAACTCAATAGACCATTTCATGAGTCTTCCGAAGCTTTCAGGCTTGTAAAGAACTTCCTTGAGCGGTAGATTAGTGAGGACCCATATGGAGTGTGCTTGAAAGTAGGGTCTGAGATTCCGGGCGGTCCTTAATAAATCATATGCCATCTTTTCCATCTTCGTGTTCCGAAGCTCCGCATCATGGAGCACCTTGCTTACATAGCAGATCGGCCTTTGCACCCATTCTTCTCTCACTAACACGGCGCTGAGGGTTTGATCTGAGGCGGCTAGATAAAGGTAGAGAATTTTTCCCGGAGTGGGTTTGCTTAAGAGTGGATGATTGGTGAGATATTTTTTAATGCTTTCAAAGACCGCTTGCTGTTCTCCCCCCCCCCCGAAATTCTTCGCTCCTCAGAGAGCTTTGAAGAAAAGTAGGCATTTCTCTCCCGACTTTGAGAGAAAATGCCCAATGGCAGCCAGACGGCCTGTAAACTTCTAGACTTCCTTAATCGTAGCTGGGGGAGACATGTCGAGGATGGCTTTGATTTTTTCAGGGTTGGCTTCAATTACTTTCTGACTTACCATAACCCCCAAGAACTTTCCCAAGGAGACCCCAAAGGCGCATTTCGAAGGGTTCGGCCTCATATTGTTGATCCGAAGTACATTTAATGCTTTCGGGAGATCGGCTATATGGTCTTCCTTTCGAAGGCTCTTTACAAGCATGTCATCTACATATACTTCCATGTTTCGGCCAATCTGTTCCCTGAAGACTTGGTTTATCAGGCACTGATACGTAGCTCCGGCGTTTTTTAGCCCAAAGGGCATGACTCGGTAGCAATAGAGCCCTTGATTGGTGATGAAAGACGTTTCAGGACGTCGGGCGAAAACATTTGAATCTGATTATACCGCAAAAAAGCGTCCATAAAGCTTAATAAGTCATGAACCCGAGGTGGCATCTATCAGGTCATTTATGCTTGGCAGGGGAAAAGGGACAAGCTTTGTTGAAGTCGGTGAAGTCTATACAAATTATCCACTTGCCATTGGCCTTCTTTACCATTACCACATTTGCTAGCCACTGGAGGTAGCTAACCTCTTGGATGAATCTAGCAGCTAAGAGTTTCTCGACCTCTTCTTTAATAGCTTGTTGCCTTTCGGGAACGAATTTGCGGTGCTTCTGCTGGACAGGTCTGGCTTCTGGATCTACACTTAGGCAGTGCATGATTAAGTCTTTAGAAATTCTGGGCATATCTTCGGTTGTCCAAGCAAAAATGTCCTGGTTTGCTCTGATGCATGTGATGAGCTGCTCCTTGATTTGGCGTGGGAGTGCCTTGCTCACCCGTAAACACTTAAACTTTATCCTCTTCGGAGAAAGAGATTTCTGCTAGTTCATCTACGAGTTCGAAGCTTGCTTGTCCCGTATCAAGGGTCAGTTCTAAAGCATCGAGGGGGGAGACCGATCCCCCCTTGTAGCGGTCTAGCAGCTCGAGCGGCTTCTTGACTCCCCTTGATTCCCCCTACTGCTGCGGCTTGGGGAACTTCATCTTCAGATGATATGCTAAGGCGACTGCTTGGAGGACAGATAACCTCGGGCGTCCAAATATGGCATTATAGGCGGACTTCATATCAACGACCATGAAGTTTAGTGCTTTTGTACGAGTAGTTGGAGCCTTTCTAAGGTTACGTCAAGGGTCACAATCCCCTCGATCATTACAGGGGCACCAGAGAATCCATGGAGGGTATACCCGGCAGGCTTGAGGCGATCCCGCTAAAGCTTGAGGCCTTCAAATACGTTCAGGAAGAGGATGTTGACTGAGGTATCATTATCGACTAGAACTCGACGCACCTCATGGTTTGCCACACATGTTGATTACAAGTGCGTCGCAATGAGGCGTTCGAACACCTTCCAGGTTTTGATCCGAGATTGTGATGCTGGCTCCTCTGTTTCTTGGAGGCAGGATGTTGTGGACTGAGTTTACCTCTCGAAAGAATGCTTTCCTTGAGGAGTTGGAGGCCCCTCCCATAGGTCCTCCACGGATAGCAAGAAATATCTCCATCCAACCAGATCCCTAGGCTCAGTTGGCCCTTCTGCTCGCTTGTTGGCTCCCTTGAAGGAGGGAGTTCGGTATCATTTCCTTGCGCGAATTTGGCGAGGAATCCTCGTCTGAGCAACGCTTCAACCTCATCCTTAAGAGCCCGACAATCATCGGTGAGGTGACCATGATCTTTGTGGAAGGCACACCACTTAGTCTTATCCCTTCTCTTACTTGGGGCATTCAGTAACCTCCATGAGGATTTTCGGAGGAGGACTGTGCTGGCCTGTGGCGTCCTTCTGGGATTTTCGGGGTTCGTCGTCGTTGGCGCCTTTCTAGTTGTTCCCGGACAAAGGCATCTTCTGTTCTTAAAGGCGGATCGCCTCTTCGACTCGGATGTACTACTTAACTCTTTAAAAGTCGGAGAAGCCCCGAGGAGGCCTTTTGATGAGGGAGGCCTTAAGGCCGGCATGTTTCACATTGTATCTAAACGCGGTAGTAGCCACTGCAGCATCAAATGAGGGGAAGGATCTGGACTCGACGGTGAACCACTGAACATAGCTTTTTAGGAACTCCCCATCCCTTTTGCTTCGGATCTAATAATGTAACGCCCCGAATCCCAAATACACTGAATTCGAGATGTTCTACAGGATCTTTTCACTTTCTTTAGTACAATTTTATAGGAAAATTTAAACTTTTCATCTTACATCAGAGTTCACATCAATATTACACTTTTCATTTGCACAGCGGAAGTAAAATTTACAACAATTACATAAATGTACAACAACATGGTATAATCTTTAAGCATCCATTCCTCTTTAATCTTTAACATGCCATTTACCTGCATATAAGACTGTGGGTACGTCAGTTTATTCAACCGACGATCATTATACACGGCCATCCTCTCTATGCCGGAAATAGTATAACTCAATTTTCTATATTTAGCAAACACAAACTTGTCACATTTCAAATAAAGGGACTACCCTATTGATGTCGTGTTGTGATTGTGCCCTTAGTCCTTAATGCATTTATTTATGTTACATGACACTAATGCGCACTTGTTCGGATTCTATGCATCCCATACTACATAGGTCCGAGGGCAAGCCCTTATTCGTTCTTCATCTTTATAGGGTTCAATCCCTCGTTATGTCTTAATCTACTACTGTAATTACGGTAGTGTCTTAGATGTCCTATGATCTATGAGCCCATGTCCAGGCAGCCTGGAGGGGAATCCCACGCACTGACACGACGCATCGAGCAGGCAACCTATGGACAATTCAGCCTCCGCCATGGAACAATGGCACCACCCATAGCCACTCGAACACTCCACGAGCGTCGCCACCGAGACGATAATTCTGGAGTAGCGCCCACGCCATGTCTTGACGCATCAAGCAGGCAGCCTGTGGATCGCTCTCACACCGCTATCCAATGGCCCCCATACTCATGTTTTTCTTCTACTTTCATCACGTCTTCACTACGTGCTAATCCTTAGTTTTATTAAAAATCATGACCAAAAATTTAATCTCTAGAGTTAGCCTCTCCACTAACCGGACTTATACATTTCAACATGACCAACCTTGGTCTAATTTCATTTCATTTCATTTCATTTCTCAATGCCGGGGGAGACTTAGCTACTCTATTTCAATTTTCATTTCACAATCTTCAACTTGTAAATTTCCATGTTGAGTTCTCATACTCACATGTATATTCTCTTTTCATTTCATGATTTTCACTTTGTTCACAAGTCCATAATTGTACATGAATCTCATGCACTTAAACAATTATCACAACGAATCAAATTTCACTTTATTAACAAATGTGCATACCTCATTTTGTTCCACAAATAAGGTAAATTGCATCAAGTCACACAACCAAGTTTCTTTTGCCAAATCACCATCTAATACATCATTATTATTTATTCTTATAAGCTATATATTTTTCACATATACATAATCTAGAACCATAGTTCTAATTATGTCTTTTGTTCACAAACCATAGTGTATTTCATTCAAATAGTACCCAAATCACTCTTATAAAATTCCTTACATTTTTATGAGAATAACCATATTTTTTTCACAATTTTTGGACATCTAAAAAGCCCAAAAAATATTTTTTATATATATGCCGAAGGTGAGAATCGAACCCAGGGAAACAAGGCCAAGAGCACCCGCCAATAGGCCGAACTGTGCTAGCGTTATAAAGGGGGCGAAAATTGTATTTATTACTCTCGGGTCGGAAGTTATATGCTTTCAAAAAATGTGTGGAAAAATGTTGCGGACACAGGGATTCGAACCGATCGACCCAGAGAACCCAACCGCACACAGTGACCGCCTGAGCTACAAGCTCAGGTTGTCACAATACATATTAAAAACTTTTTGAACCATTTTGCCACTGTTGTTAGAAATACTCGATGTTCAATTAATCTTGGTTCATATTGCCTTTGTAAAAATTACTGGAAAATTCCAGATTAAATCCCCTTCACATGATTTTCATATCAGCAAGTATAAAATAATTTTGCACTAATAAAAATATATTTTTCACCCAAATCAATGAATTATTCATTAAAGCTACTATATTTTCCATTTTCGACATTGGTAATCAATTAGTCTTCAAATCTTTTCCATCCAAATTTCTTATACTAATTTTCTGATATTAATCTTTCATTCAACATACAAATCTAATTTCTTTGAATTTGCCCAACCCCAAAATAATTCAAAAAGGTCTCTTCACAAATTAGCACTAACAAGGTATTAATTTTTTACATACAATTGGTGATGGCAATAAATGTATAAATCAACATATACTTCTAGTTCAATCATGTACATCACAAAATATATAGCCACTTATCAATTATCATGCTCACACATCAAACATTCAAGAAAGTTACTCTTTCAAAAAGCGTGCTCTTTCTTAATCAATTTCATGCTTCAATTCTCAATTAAACTAGCATTCTTATTAGTATTTTCAAGCATCAATACTAGCATCATTCTTAAGGAAATTTAACCACTATCATTCATTTATTCTAATAAGCATGGAGAATTTTACCTACAACTTAATTAACAATGTAATCACATGCAAATTGTTCATTAACATACCAATCAATTTGTGAACTAACTTTCCATTAAAATGTATTCTTACTAATATTTTCCATGCATCATTTCTAATTAGAAACAAAGATAATCAACCCACTTTGTAGTCACATTCTTATTGCATACAATCACACATAATTCGCATATCAATAATTCAATCAACTAGAGATCATTTATTCAATTAAAGGCGCATTCTTATTAATCATTTTCATGCAATCTTTGCTAATGAAATCTAGCATATATTCCTATATTAGAAATAAGGAAAATTCCACCCACCTTGTATGGAGAGAAAGCAACACAATAGCAAACAAAATCCTTGCGAATGAATGCACCTCCTCCTAGACGATGCGCGCACAAGCTCCACAATCACCACCACCGAATGCTTCTCCTTGTGATGGCCGGCCTCTCCTCCAAGCAAAATGCAAGCAACCCCACACAACTCTCACTCTTTTTTAACTCACACTATTACTAAAATAAGACTATAGTTTGGAAAGATATAATTGCATATGAATATAGCCATGGGAGGGGGGGTATTTATACTAGAAAACAAGTGAAATGGATGGCTAGGATTGACTAGTTGGTTGTAGGATGGAGGGCCAAGATTAGAGTAGGAGTTATAAAAACAACCCACATCCACAAAACCACCTCCATGAATACCATGACCAATTTCAAAACTCCCTCCAAAAAGAGTGCCAACCGGCCATGAGAAAGGTGTGCATTGCACGTGTACGTGTAGTGCACGTGCATGCAACTAGGACCAAATTTGTACAATTTAATTTTGTATAAAAATAAAATAGTTATAAAATAGTCTTCTACATGACAAGTTTAAATAAAAAGATTAATCCATGGACTTTATTTTGGGCCAAAATTGTTATTAAAATAAATAAAATAAAATACATTTTGGGCTTTTAGAAAAAGGCTTTTAATTAAATTAAAATAAGGCTTTCTATTTGTTTAAAGAAAGGCTTTTGTATAAAATAATTTGAGAACACATATTTAAATATTTATGACGTTGGTCTTTTCCGACTTTCGGCTGGTGATGAAGTACGAAAGGAAAAGTTCTTCTAGCTGATCGAAGGAGAATATAAACCGGGGAGAAAGGCAAGAGAACCATTCTCGTGCTGAGCCCTTCAGAGTTGCCTAAAAAGTTTTTCATAGAAGGGTCAGATGCTGATGGATCATCATGAGAGTTATAAAACTCTCGACATGGTCTACTGGATCAATTTCTCCATTATATGGCTCGAATGCGGGCATCTTGAAGTTAACCGGGACGGGGACCTCAATAATCTTTCTGGAGAAGGGAGGTCTCACAGGATGGTATCTCCTTTCCTGTTTTTTCTTCTTCCTGCTTCAGCAGTGCTAAATGATCTTCCATCTTTCTAAGACATTGGAGGACAACATCCTCTTGTCGACTGGATTTAGTGGACCCGTGGGATTCTTCCCGTTGAGGAGTGCGATGATGGCGAATGGTTTGTTGGCTCTTGCAAGGAGTGGTATTGAGGGCTTTGAGGAGCTCGTCTTTGAACTCTCAGAGCTCGGCCCTAATGACAGGTACTTCTTTCTCCCTTCCTCTTCTGGGGGGTGCTCTACTGGTCGGAGTTGGATGCCTTCTTTCTCGGGGAGTTCTTCTGTGGTCCCTCACAGATCGGTGACTTCTTCGTCCCCAAAGAGAGGGGGATCTTCTTCGTCTTCTGGGGGAAAGAATTCTTCCTCACCTCCTTGGAGAGGGAGTTCTCCTGTGTCGTGGCCTTCGAGGAGAAGGGCTTCTCCTGCCTCTAAATGTTCGGAATGAAGATCTTCGCCGGCTCTCCTCTCATTAAGGTTGATTCGAAGGTTAGAGCCTTGCTTGCGGCCGATAATGACCTGACGAAGGTCGGATTGTGGTTGTGGCAAAGTGGAAGGAGTTGAGGTGCAGACAAAACCCCTGTTTTCAAAAAAAAGGGTCTTGCAGATGATTCGGCACGGCTTCGGCGAGAGCCCCTGGTGCAGCTCCTCCGGAGGGAGGTTAAACCTATTGGAGGAAAGGCTCTTCTTGCTAAGGTTGCTCTTGGTGAAGGATGAGAGGAAGGTTCTCGAGAGGAGGTGGAGAAAAAGGGTTGGCTCGTCGGCTTGAGGTTGTCACCTTCCCTTTTTCCTTAGGAGGCATGGTTGAAATTAGTTTCTTTACCAGTGAATTCTGGTCGAAATTTCTTTAAGTTCCCACAGACGGCGTCAATCTGTTGCTACTTTTTTGGGTGTGGAAGCAATCAGATGATGTGGATTCTTTGGAGGAACAATCAAAAACTGACCTTTTGACTTTTGACGGTGTTGACTACCTTTGACCATGGTTGGCTTCTCAATCTGACTCGTTTGCGCCGTAGGATTTGATTTGTGTGGTGGCGATCGCCTTCGATGACCTGCAAAAAGTCTGAAATACCAGGATTGATCCCAGAGACAGACCCTCCGATGCTCAAGTCAGAAATCAAGAACATTATGAAAGAGCTTTTGTGGAGAAAAATATTGATTATCTGTTTCTGGCGGGGGTAGGGGTATTTATAGTCGCCTTGGCATAGTTTCGAGATAATCATTTATCTCTATTTCCCGGTGTTTTTGGATAGGAAATAGAGTTTAAATTCCTTCATGATAAGAGATTTGGTTTTAAACCATCTCTTATGAATAATCATAAATTTAAATAACTCTTTAAATGATTTGGGTTTATTTATAATGGGTTGCCATCAAAACCCGGTAATACAGGTCCATTTTTTAGTTATTGGGCCTTGGAAAAGACCCAATTCCCATTTTTGGACCCGTTTGTAGGGTAAATTACCGTTTTACCCCTAAGAGCTTTGAGATCCATGCCCGATTTGAACGGTCCCGATCTAGTTCTATTTTTAGCCATATCAGATACCAAACACTCACCTGCAATATGCAAATATGATGCACGTAGGTAACTCGCATTCACTTACAAACATATGCTTATGCCAAGCATAGGAACCTACCTAGGAATCTTAGTACCCAAGTAGACTCGGTATAAGATGTTTCTAAGTGTTTGAGGTGTAGAATTCATAATCAATTGTTTGACATACGCTAGCAAGCCTTTTCTCCTAAATGAGATACCAGCCTACCATCCTTGTGGACGGAAGGAGCGGAAGGAGGGACGACTCTCCTTAAAAGTGGTCTTCTCTATGTGTATTTACACATGGGCGCCAACTCATTAAGCATAGCCCAGGAAGTTAGGAAACTAATATAGACATATAAAAGCAGCTCAAAACAATATGAATGACAATGAAACATTATCTCAGAACTTGTTGAAGAAAAATATCCAGCAAACCTACATGCTTGTCTAATAAACTCATACATCTTTCACATTAAGGGATACTCTGGTAAAAGTCTCTGGTTTAATAAGGAAAAAATCAAATTAGTTGATTACTGTATTTTTCATCTATAAATTTACAGCAATTGCCAACAAATAAATATTAGGAGTCAATAGATGTACAATTTTTCCACATTTTCCTTCGATAAGGAGTATCAAGAAGAACAAGGTAACTTGAAATGGTATTTAATATTGAAGCTATAAATAATATGAAGAAAATATTGTTGATAAGAAGTTGGAAATGAATACCTGGACAATCAAACACTAGATAATCATCCTCCAAATAGTTCTCCAGTTCTTCGTCCAGCCAATCGTCCAGATTATCTTGAAGGTGTCTGAAACTTGTTAAAGAAAGAGCACTGGTCCAACATCTCTTCATCATTTTATTGGCAACTATTGCCATATTTTGACGATAAAGTAGGAATTGTCATGATTTATTGCCTTTGAAAAAGAAACTGGATAAAACTTCTCAGGTGAGGCTACATTTTAATTGGTTGGATATGCCAATGGTGGAATGAGGATCAAGATTTCTAGACTGAAATTAAGACGATGACCTAAGAACCTAGTTTAAATTGAATCAGCTAAAAAGAAGAATGAGTTGTTTAACCTCACTCGTGGTCAACTATTAAAGGAAACCTAAAACACTAAAGGAAAGCACACGAATCAATAGAAAGTTTAACCAATCATGCCCACTGTCGCATAGAAGTATTTATAATAGAACCATAATAATATAGTCTTCATTTAGATGTCAAAGTGATAAGTTAGCACCATAACCAATTTGAGTAAATGATACTGTATAATGCATGAGAAAGGAGAGCACACAAATCATTAGAAAGTTTAACCAATCATGCCGACTGTTGCCTAGAAGTATCTATAATAGAATCATAATAATCTAGTATTCATTTAGATGTCAAATTAAAAAATAGTAATAAGTGACCAATTTGAGTAAATGAAACTGCACAATGCATGTCTATAAAGGAAATGTAATAGAAAGTGTACCCAGGAAGCATAAAATTTTTGGGACAAGCATTTCGGCCCATTTGTTGTTCTATAAATTGACAAGGAGATGCAATACATCACAAAGTCAAATGAAAAATTCTTTAAAAAAAGATATTTCAGATATATCTGACACGGCATGGCTTCTACATAGAAGAGTGATTCACAGATTTGTTGTTCTATAAATTTACAAGAAGACGCAATACATCACACAGTCAAATGAAAAAATCTTTAAAAAAGATATTTCAGATATATATGACACGACATGGCTTCTAAATAGAATGTGATTCACAGATTTTTCTCCTAATAAGTCTTCTACATAGTATGCAGCTCACATATCATCAACATTTAAAATTATTTATTAACCAACAATTACTATTTCCAAACAACTCCGCATTACCACTAAAGCCCCAAGCAAAGATCAAGGTATAATAAAAGAAAAATGCATGTCTAAACCAGTAAAGGATACTCCATACAGTAAATCAACCCCCCATTTGGTCCAAAACCAAGTTCCTCCATAACATCTTCCAAAGATATCAGCTCTCTTATATCTACACAAAGATAGAAAAACCCACATAATCATCAACCCAGTTCAACTACCAGAAACAAAAATCACACCAAGATAAAAGAAAAACGTATACCCATTGCCACCGGATAATCGAATCTCTCCGCAGCCGGGTCTAGGTTCACAATATGCATAGTCCTTCTCAATGTCTCACAGTGCTGGTACAAGCTAGAGCAATATGTTGACTATATTTCACCACATCAACAAAAAAAAGGAAAAATCAGCATCTAGGATATCAGATATATGGCCTCACACAAGTTAGCAAACACTTCTCATCTCTATCATACTAATCTAATAGCAACATTATAAATTTATGTTTAATCTTTTCAATATCATGTAAATTTATTTAGGGTTACCGTCGAGTAGTTAATTCGGTTTTGGGCATTACAATTAAACATTGAGAAAACAGATGAGGTTCTCAATTACTAGCATTATGAAGAAAACCATGTGCATCACAAACTAATCGAAACGTAACATTTCGAACAAGTTAGGTCCTGCTTGGGAAAAAAGTTTAGATAGCTAAAATTATCTTAACTTTGGAGGTACAAGGCATCCTAACTTTGGTAGTTATACCATTACCTCCATTTTAAAGTATTCTTCATAGTTAAAAAAAAAATTAGGTAAAAGTGGAGTTTAAATAAATATGGTTTTTCTCACCTTGATTCATAACTCCAAAATGAGTCACAAACATACCAAAGTTAGGATAACTAGAGTTTTTTAAAGTTATGAGAGATAACTCAGATTATCTAACTTTACTTTGTTCCCAAACATAGGCTTAGTGGTTAATTTAGTTATGGACATTACAACAAACAATCATTACTCATTGAGAGAACAAATGAGGCTCTTAACGACTAGCATTTCGGACAAAAACACGCACATCACACGTGCTAACAATGTAAGGGCAATGGAATGCTCACCTTGCCACTACCAGCAGGTCCAATCACAAGTTGTGCATATCCCATTTCTCAAAACTCCTCGAAACTCCTCAACTCTTTACCCCCAAAAGACACAAACTACGTCAATCAGAACGATGCAAGGATTGCAGTGGCAGCATAAGCAGTGAACCAAAAAACAGCAGCAAACCATAGGGTTAGGATGTAACACATCAAGAATCGATTTTTACCTGGAAAAAAGGGATTTTCATTACATGCCAGCAAAAATTGAGGAACAATAACATTGTTAAATTAGGGTGGTGAAGGATTAAATGTTGGTTAGACTTATATCGAGCAGGGCAATAAGAGAATGCATGAATTTCTTGAGTTTAAGTCTGGCTCCGATTCTCCCATCGGACCTTGGTAAGCTAGACTTAACGAGATTATTGATTGAACTACACATTTTTCACTGGCTTTTTTCTCTCTTTTTTTTTAAAAAATAAATTTTATTGAACTACACATTGAAAATACATTAAAAAATAGACCAAATTGGTTAAATACTTTTTAAATATATGGTGACATTTTTTATACTACATTTCCACACCACAATATAAAGAATGGTGGTCGTGTAAAAGTTTTAAGTTATGCAAGTCATTACAGTACTGGTAGGCGATCAGAAGCTAAAGTTTCGGAACAAAACGAGCATCAATTCATATCAGTACTGAGCAGTCATTCTACTTTCTTCAAGCCAGCAAACTTATTTTTTTTATCTAATTATTTATCATGTATTATGATTTATGAGCAAACAGAACATCATGTTCCTCAATTTGGGTGGTCTACAGCCTTTAATTTGAGTATGCAAATCATTAGTAATTGTCATCAATTTCGAATACAGTCCAGTTACATTCAAATGACTATGACTATGTGGTAAATATATAGTAGACAACTAGACATGTATGTTCAATATACAGTCCAGCTACCTCAGCTACCTTCAAGTCATTAGTAATTCTCATCAATTTCGAATACAGTCCAATCCAGTTACCTTCATCTGAACATGTATATTCAATATATAGTAATACAACGACTCATTACACACAAATATGTCCTTCAACAGAAAAACCATTTGAAGATAAATATGTGGTAAATAGGAAAAGGAAAAAATAAAAATAAAAAAAAATACAATGAGTCCAGTTACACAACTCAAGAACTTGATTTTTTAATACTGAAGGAACCTAAATAAAATGCATGTATTCACAATAACAATTCTCAAATAGTTCCATTTTCGCAAATTGTTCCATATTCGATACAAACTCAAATTGAAGTTACTAAACCTTGAGAAATTTGAACATATCATTCCTTCTAATTCTGAAATAATAGGAGGCTAGATTCACTAGAAATAGACTACATCAGAGAAAGAGGGAAAGAAAATCAGAATAATGAGAGACTCAATTTGGGCTCAAATAAAGATTCAAAATCAAATAGAAGCAAACAAAGACTCAAATCTATACTCAAAATCGGAAGGAGAAAAAGAAGAGAAAAAACACTCAAACTCTTCAAAAACCATCAAAACCCATAAACCCTAGTTATTGAAATTGGTTAAAATATATGTAGAAGGAAATGGGGAGATCGAACCTGGCTTCGCCGGAGTGGGGAGCCCTTTTCGTCGCCTTCGCCGGAGTGGGAAGCCCTTGTCGTCGATCTCCAAAACCCTAGACGCCGGAGTGGGAAGCTGCGAGCATGCGACAAAATCCCAAAAAATAAAACAGTGACAGGAATGGGTGGACTCATTTCTGGACATTTTATTTTAGGGTTTTTCTCGCATGGGTCACTAACAAATGTTTTAATTCCAGATACCACACTCATAAATACATAATTTCATATAACTCATTTAAAATACAAAATCAATCTCAAATAACCACTTTTGTTACCAACATTTAATTCCATATAACTCACTCAAAAATACTTATATGAAATTAAATATTTGTGAGTGAGACGTATGGAATTAAAATATTTGTTAGTGACCCATATGGAAAACCCTTTATTTTATGGGGGATCTATTTGTGTGGAAATTATTATTAAAAAATACGCGTAGCGCACGTTATAAACGCTATATAGCATACACTATGTACAAATAGTTGGGATTTTTTAAAGATTTTTAAATAATTAATTCAATTAATTAAATATATAAATAAATGCTTGATGACGTGGCGCAATCCTGTGCGTTGAATACGATCAGGGAGCGCGCATCATAAAATGACAGTTTTTTCCCATTTTTCGTTCGGAAACCCTTCTATTTGACAGCTTTGTTTGGCGCACGATGCGAACGTTCGCCGCGCTGACACGTGGCGGTCAACGGCGCCCCGTTGATTTTTTCTCTTTCTTTCTTTCTTTCTTTCATGCCCTCTGCATCGTTTTCCTTCTTCGAGCTCTCCCCTTCAGCAAAACACCCAAACCCCTTTGTTCGTCTTCGACCTCTCCCCAATTTCGTCCTTGCCCCTTCTTCGAGAGCTCGCCGCATGTTGCCGGCGAAGTGAAGGGATCACTGATCGTGGGAGCAGCTTGCCGATGAAGGAGTTGGGCGAAGGAGGGAGCTCGACGGCGAGGCCTGAGCTCGGGACAGCGGAGAGCTCGGCGAACGAGAGACGAGGGTCGTTCGGCGATGGGTTCGGCGTTGGCGATGGGTTCGGCGATTGTTGGAGGTGAGCTCGGCGAACGATCGAACTGGACGTGGCGAGGGAGAGTTTGGAGCTTCGGGAGTTCGGCGATCTCGGCGAATGAGATACGAAAGTCATTCGGCGATGGGTTCGGAGCTCGGGGTGATGGAGCTCTGTAATGGCGAATGTGGAGTTGGTCGAGGAGCTTAAGCTCGGCGAACGGGGGGGAGTTGGAGCTCTTTGATTTGGAGTTGGGCGAGCTCGGCGAACTCAGTGTAAGGGGTTGGTCGAGGAGCTCAAGCTCAGCGAACAGGGGGAGTTGGAGCTCGGCATTGGCGTTCGACGAGGAGGAGTTTTTGGCGAGGAGTGGAGGTGGAACTTGACACAGGGACGATGATGAAGGGCTTGGAGAGGAGGGGAGCTCGACGGTGGAAGGAGTTGGCGAACGTGGAGGTCGGCAAAGTTGGGTTTTTTTTTCTTTTTCACTTTGGCGCTCAGTGAAGAAGAAGGACATGAGATGGGGTTTTTTCGGCGGGAGATGAAGTTGGCGAGCGGGTTTTGTTGGGTTACGGTTTTAAGACCCGTACCCACGACCCTTTATTCATATACCTTATTTTGTGGATCTTGAATAGTGGACTAGACCCACACTTCTTCTTCTCTTTTAATAATCTTGTGGGCTCTTGCCTTTTTTTTTTTTTTGAGAATTTCAGCCGTTGATCAAGATTCGGCGTAGATCGGGAGGAGAATTTTTGCTCTCATTTCTCGTTCGGATCCACTTCTGCTTAGCTCGATCTGGCGATGGCGGAGGACATTCTGAAAAGCGTTGGCAAACGAATAGGCGCATCGCCGGAGAACAATTTTGGCCTTGTTTTTTGTTTGGAACTGCGTCTATTCGGCTTGAAACGGCGAGCATGGTGAGCGTGCATCGAGCTACGTATGAGAGACAAGTGGCTCTAGACCGTTGACTGGTCAACGCCACTTTGATCATATTTTGATCGGAACATCGTCTGTTCGACTCGAAGCGGCAAGCGTGCGTCGAACAACGGATGAGCGACGCGTGGCTTTAAACCGTTGACTGGTCAACGCCACTTTGCTCATTTTTTTGATCGAAACATCGTCTGTTCGACTCGAAGCAGCGAGCGTGTGTCAAACAACGGATGAGCAACACGTGGCTCTAAACCGTTGACCTGTCAACGCCACTTTGCTCATTTTTTGATCCGAACATCGTCTGTTCGACTCGAAGCGACGAGCGTGGCGAGCGTGCGTCGAACAAAGGATGAGCGACACGTGGCTATAGACCGTTGACTGGTCAACGTCACTTTACTCATTTTTTGATCAGATCACTGTTTGCTCAGCCAGCTCAGACCGTTTGGCGAACGGTTGTGGCGAGCTTCAGTGTAACTAATTTTTACGGAGCTACGGAGGTCCGATCGGGGCGTGTGACCTCTCGTTCCGAAGCTGACTCAAAGATCTACAATTTTTATTCAGAAGTCAGTTGAAGAATCACCCTTCTTCATGGTCAAAATGGTCCCACAACATCTTTGTCTTCATGAAGTTAGGAAGAGCATTATATGTCTGTTGCAAAGATCCATTCTTGGGGGCGAGTTGTAGGAGCGTCTTTATATGAGTTAGGCTCCGAACTCTCTTGGAAAAGGGCCGCTCAGGAAGTAAGTTTGAGGAGCAACTCTAGGGGAGAGTTGAGCTCCGAACTCGTTGAGAAGAGATCCGCTTTAGAGGCGAGCGTAGCGATAAGCTTCACCAGGCTCTAAGAGAGAGCCATTTCGGAGACAAGTTTTGAGGAGCAACTCTAAGGGAGAGTTGTGCTCCGAACTCGTTTGTTGAAAAAATTAACCAGTAGTGGGAGTAGCACGAATTTTCATTTTGAGCTATCAAAAAGTTGTGGGAGCAATTTCGAATTGTGAGCTACTTCGCACTTGCTTATTTGCAAGTGGCTAAAGCGGCATCGAACCGAGTATTGAACTCCGAACTTGTTGTTTTTAAGAACTTCAACGAGTTGTAGGAGCAATTCTGAATGGTGAGTTGCCCCGCACTTGCTTGTTTGCAAGCGGTTAAAGCAACGTCAAACCAAGTGTTGGACTCCAAACTTGTGGTTAAGAGAGTTAACTAGTTGTAGGAGCAATTCCGAATGGTGAGCTGCCCTGCACTTGTTTTTTTTTGCAAGCGGCTAAAGCAACGTCGAATCAAGTGTTGGACTCCAAACTCGTCTTTTGAGCTTAGTAAGTTGTGGGAGCAACCCTGTAGGACAAGCTGGACTTCGAACTTACCATTTAACGGGTCGTAGATGTGACCCAGAGATAGAAACAAGGCAAGTGCAATAATTTTTAATAGAAAAACGCTAAAGTTTTATTGAAACAAACTAAGTGTCCGGTTCAATAAGGCGAGCCATTATTACATGCTTTTGGTCGTGTTACAAGCATTGGCCTTATTGAAAACTGAAAATCTACTTCTACGATAGGGTAAAGGCCTCTTGGGAGGAGTTTGGTTCTCCCCCCATTGGAACTCCATGGATAAGGTGGAGGACGACCCCAGGTTCGGAATATTGGAACTCAACAGGCTTCTCTGTTCGCTTGTAGGATCCTCGGGGTGGAAGACCGGCCCCGTCTTTTTGGACAAACTTGGCCAGGTGTCCCCATTGTATGAGTTCTTCGATCTCTTCCTTGAGAGCCCAATAATCATCCGTATCGTGGTCGTGGTCCCTATGAAAGCGGCACCACTTATCCCTGTTTCTTTTCTTGCCAGGGGTGTTTATTCTAGGGGGAGTACGGTGTAGTACCCCATATTTTTAAATACTGTTTTCGATATTAGAAAATGAATTAAAATGATTTTTGGTGATTTAATAAATGCTTATCTAAAAATTTATCTTTTTACATGTGCAAATGTTGTCTTGGAAAGTTCAAAGGCAAAAATTATTTTGAGTAAACTCATTATTTATTATTTGAGATTATTTGTGATTTTTCTAGATTTTTCTGATAATTATTGGACTTATTAGAAAATATTTCAAAAAGAGTGACTTTTGTGCAAAATTACCAAATGGGGGTGAAAACTCAAGATTTTCTGATTTTTGGGCTAGATATAATGCCTAGTTAATTTAGGAGTAAAGATTTTACCGTTTGTTTCAACACATTTGATATATTTTACAAGTTTTGATAAAAGAGAATCTTTTTGCAAAATTGCCTTTTAAAGGGGTGAAAAATGCAAAACTGTTTTCTGGGTTTTCTCTACATTGCCGGCTGATGCTAGTGGGGGATCTTTTTGATTTTTGAGCTCAATTAAATTGGTTTTAACTAATTTCCTAGCATGGGGATCTATTTATGTAAAGGTATATTTAAAAGGAGTATTTTGCAAATGTATTCAAAAACCCTAGAATCCTTAATCCTGACCTATTTAGGGTGTAGTGCAGCCGTCTCTTTGCTGCACAATACAGGGGATTTCTTATTTCTTATTATTTTGGAGTTCTAGAGAGAAGATCTTGGATTTCTTGCGAAGGAGGGGCTTTTCTTATTTTCAATTTGTCTTCATTCGATTTCTTCAACAATGTGAGTGATGCATTTGTTTTGTTTTGTTCCTTGAATATTGTATATGGTGGTTCAGCTACTAGAAAGCATGCTAGGGTTTGGTATGACTATATATATATGTGATGGATTGGATGAATTGATGAATTAAAATTTGGTCTTTTATGATAACCTAGTTATTTATGAGTAGAATTGCATGTGGATGATTTGAGATTGTTAAATAACCCAATACAAATCATGAGCAATCTATTTCTTTTGGGTTAATGTTGATTTGTTTGAGTATGGTGAATGTTATGCCTAAATTGATTAAAGAATATATTTTGACTATTAATGAGTTTGGATGGATGCAACTTGGCCATGGTAATGTTAAATTGGTTTATGTTCATGAGTTAACTATTGAAAATAATTGTGAATAAGTTTGGGGAATTTTGAGAATGACTAATGAATTAAAAGATCATGTCTTGAGGATTGGAGTCGTGTTAATTAGATTTGGATTTGATGCTTTATGACTAAATTGGAGATTTCGTGATTTTATGAAGTTTTACTTGGATTTGAATTGCTCAATTATTAAAGATTTAATCTGAACATTTGTCTATTCTTAAATTGATGGATTTGTCAAATTTCTTTGGTGCACAAACATGCACGCTATTTTGTTGTTTTGAATGAATTGAATCTTTAAGTGTTTGTTTGAATATTTGGGTTATATCTCAACTTATTTTGTATTGATACGGTTTGGAACATAATATGAAGTTAATTTGATGTATGATCGATTCTTAAAAACTCTATTTTTGGATAAGTGCACAAATTCATGTTCTAATTGGAGTAAATCAACAAATTGAGATTTTTATTAATTCAATGTGGTTTTGATTGTTTTATGGACTCTTATATATCCTACAAGTCGTATTTGATTATATCAGAAATATGTTATTCACATAATTCGTTTTTATAAAGTAAAACTCCGTATCGGTTAAAATGTGCACAAACTAAAACTGCAGTCTGTAGGAGTAACAGTCGACCGATCATTATCGACAGTCGACCATTGCTACCTGGCTGCTGTGTTTTCTCGGAGTCTTGAAATTTTGTGCGGGACAGTCGACTGACCCATTTTTACAATCGACTGACTATACTCTGTTTTGATGTTTTCTCAAAGTTTTGAATTTTTGCTCTGGACAGTTGACCGATGACTTTTACAGTCGACTGCCATTACTTAAAATTATTTTCATCAAAATTTTGGATTTTGCTCTGGACAGTCGACCGATGACTTTTTATAGTCGATTGCCGTTACTTAGAATTATTTTTCTTGAAGTGTTGGGTTTTCACTTTGGACAGTCGACCGATTATTGTTTATAGTCGACTGTTACAGCTCTGACTGATGTTTTCCTGAGTTATTCCGATGTTATTTTAAACGGTTGATTCTTTAAAAGTTTTGGATCTATAACTTACTATTCTAAACACTATTTTTCTACAGAACATATGTTTTCAAGTGGTTTTATTAAAAGTTTTGATTTATGAAAGTTGAGTGTGGATGGTGGAGTGTGAATCTCTAGAGGGTGTGTGGGACCCTAGTATACCGACAGTTGAGATATTATGTTTCGGCCCATTGAGGTACGTTGTTGATCAGTTGTTGAGTTAAGTCCGATGGGGTACGCCAACTCTAGGAGATTCATAAATTAATTAATTAACCTAACAAAGATAAGGACAGTCACTAGATGGAGATATGATGAAATGAGTGCAAATGTGAGTTATGGACTCTAGGATGATCAAAGGAGTGAGATATTCCCCAGTATTCCGGGACGATGGACGTATGAGCCACAGAATGATCTGCGGAGTGGGATTGATCTCCAGTATTCCGAGGACGAGAGTGACGCTCAAGGGATGTTTGTGCAATGAGGGTTCTAGGATGACCTACGGAGTGAGGCAATCGCCACAGTATTCCGGGACGATGGACGTATGTGCCACAGAATGATCCGCGGAGTGGGATTGGGCTCCAGTATTCGAAGGGCGTGAACTAATACTTGCAGAATGTCTAAATCTCATAGTAGTCATAGTAGTAGGATTAGTGGCATAGCGGGAGATTAAACCCTACCAAGTGAAGAATGATAAGGGTTTGCACCGGACCTATGTAAAGTGGGATACATAGAATCCGATAAGTATGCATTAGAGAGTCAGCATATAGCATTGATTTTTTTTTACTTGATTTTATGCATGTGTTTCTCTGTTTCCTACACTTGACACTTAGACTAGTTCACTTGATGTTTCATGTATTAATTATTGTTATTTCTTATTTCATTTATTTTTATTGTTGATACGTGTTGTTTATGATACTATGTTTCATGTTTTACTTATGTCGCATTTATTTAAATTTTGTGTCACGCACATCATTATGGCTGACCCCTGTAGTTTTGGGGGGTAGGGTTATCTCTACCCTCATGTTTTACAGATAGTTGCTTGTAGCTTTGGATTTGGATGCTTGAGTTAGAATGATGTTATGGCTTACGTAAAACTAAAAAAATGTGTTGTAAAGAAAAGATTGTAATTCAAGGTGTATGTCTTTCCACTGTATTTTGTAATGGACTAATGTAATAAAGGTTGAAGAAAAAAAAAAACTTATCTGTATTTTTGGCTATGTTTACTATTATAATTAAAGTTGATGCTGGGAATTGTGCCACGTATTTCTAAGATATCATATTGGAAATTCGGGGCGCTACACACGGAGTAGCCCTTCCTTGTCAACCTTCATATGAACTGTTGATATACTAGCATTGAGGGGGGTGAACTTCCAAAAATGAGGAGCTGGGCGGCTTGGCCATTGTCGTCCCTCTGGAATTTCTGGACTCTTCTTCGATAGTATTTTTTTGTTTCTGGAACTTCTAAAAAAATATTATGAACCATTGATGTTTGTGTTTTGTTTTCCTCTCCACTAGCAGCGTTCTGAGGACATAACGATTCTAAGGAGGGAGTGATGTAATACCCCGCAAAATAGCATATGGCTATTTTGCATTGTAATCTGTGCACAATTGAGAATTATACGCGATTATGTATTTTTCTAATAACAATTGATTTTAATTGAGAAATTTCAGATATATTAGTTATTCTGAACCCGATGCGGTATATTCGGAATATTTTCTCAATTAATTTGTGTGTATTGTTCCGATTATTCTAACGAGACAATCTTTGGGGCAAATAGTATTTTTACAATATATATATATATATATATATATATATATATATATATATATATATATATATATATATATATATATATATTGACTGAATCATATATAATATATATGTATGGATACTTGTATGCATTTTACAAGTATACGTGTATGTATATATTTATATGTACATATATTTGTATGAGTACAAATGTGATTGAATTGAATAGAAGTGGATTGTACATATACATGCATATGTATAATTAGAATTTATGTATGTATATATATGTACTATTGTAGGCATGTGTAAGAGACACACACCAAATCAAATAAATTCCCCCACACTCCCTTTCCCTTCCCCATTCTCCACTGACCTCTCTCTCTCTTCCTTCCACTCCCATTTCGGAAGCCGGCAAAATCCAATCCAAATCCTCATGGCCAAGTTCAATTCTCCATCTCCAATCAAAATTTTTCACCCGAAAACTCCATGTCCATCTTCTTCTACTTCATCTTCTTCCACCTCTCCCAATTCTCAAGAATGAAAAGAAAGAGGGTTTTTGATTTTATGGGTTCTTGGAGCTTTGGAGGTGAAGAAAAGATTGAGAGAATGAGGAGAATGAGGAGAATGAGCTAGCTAAAGTTACCAGAGTCTTCTTGCAACAAGTGGGTGATTTCTCTCAACTATAAAATTTTAATTTTGATGTGTATGTGAATTTTTAGCATGTGGAAATAGTTAGAGAATTTTGATTAACATATATGATAGTGGCTGGTAAGGAAAGATAGTTGTATAATTAGAACAACTCATTTTTATGAGTTTTGTTAAGAAGCTTGTTTGCGAGGGTAAATTTGGGAATTTCTTGCTCTCAAATGGCTCAGCATTTTGAGCTCAAACACGGGGGAATTGTTCTTCTATGTATGTAGAGTATTCATGATTTTTTTCATAATATTTGGAAGCAATTTAGTAGCCTAAACAATTGGTCCAAATCTGGACAGAGAGCAGCCGAAATTGCTGCTGCTGTGTGGATTTTGGCTGGGTCTTTCTGTCCTTGTAACTCGGTGAAGACAGAGTATTTTGAGCTGAAAATTTTTGTGGACACTCTTGTATGTGTCTACAACAATAGTCTTAAATTTCTTAATTTTCCGAGGTCGTTTGATGCCTCGAAAAATTTGTGGAATGCAATTGGTCGGGGTTGTGGAGCTGCAGCTGACTGTTTTTGAAATGAAGTTCAAAAATTCATAACTCCTTGTGTGTTTACGGTCTTGCTGTGAAATTTTGGAAATAGCTTGTGGTATGAGTCTATTGGATGATTCTCAAATTTTAGAATTTTTAGAGGTCATTTGATGAGTTTTCTAAAGTAATTAGTAAGGGGTAGTAAGTACCCTGCGGATAGAGCAGCTGAAATTTGTGCATTATTTGAGGAGTCATAACTCATTGTGTGAGATGAATCTGAATGTAAATTTTGGACACAATGAAATGGTATATGTGTAGATTAAGAATCTTAAATTTCATGAGCATTGGACTCAAGGTTGATTTATTATTGAATTTCAAGGTAGGCTATGTTCAACCTAGTACAAGTTGACTAGTTTGTGAAGATGAGAAATTTTGAAACTATTTGTTAAAGAATTTAGGAAATTGACCAATTAGAGAGTTGTAGTAGGGAGTCAGAGCTTTCTAACCCATCTGTAATTTTGTAATTCCATTTTATAGGTTGAGAGATGATTTTCCAAAGATGAAACGGATCCAGTCTTAGTTAAGGTATTATTGGCTAAGTAAACCAGTTTCTCCCTGTTTGTACACCTGATGGAACTTAGTGTTTTCGAGAACTCAAATGATTGAATCTGAAGAGGTGTTCAACTAGGAAGTTGTAGTAGACACTCCTAGCTTTCAATTGAACCCAGAATCAAGTAATTCTGATGAGTGAGCAAGATTTTATGTTGTCGGAAAGGTGCAGCGAGCGCGTGAAGGAATATGAAATTGAGAGTATTTGAGGTTTATATAGTGTCCAGATGATTGAAATTGAGGAAATGGTTAACTAGAGAGTTGTATACTAGGATCTTATCTTTCCAGAATGGGGGTTATCAAGCAATTCCGAATTGTGTGCTGGAAGCTATGGTCGTTGCAAGTTTAGCAACCTGTTGTTTAGATTGACTTCAAGCTTAAGTTAACTTAGGGACTTGAGTTCTTTAAAGAATTTGAAGGAGTCGTCCACTAGGGAGTTGCAGTGAATCTCCCTACCCTTCTAGGAATTCTGATTGTGTGAGATTCCGAGGAGCGTAGCTTGAATTACAACTACTGCTATTTCATGAACTATTTCAACGGACAATTGATGAGGAACCCTCTGCATACCGCAGTGTAGTGATCATGAGCTATTGTGTTTTAAAGATGTTTTTAGCATTTCGTTTGTCACTTAGGCAAGTTCCTGTGCTTAGTGCTCACGGTGGACATGAGTGAGTTAGGACATAGCTTTGGTCGGTTTGTGTTTGGTGTCTCGATGCCTAAGTCTGTCAATGATCAAGAATTGATGGTTATGTATGTGCTTACCTTCATTTGAATTATATTACATCCTTGGAGCGCCATTGGACCACTCGCTGAGGGTCATGGGCCGAGATTATTTGGTCGCTGACCTGTAAAGGTATTGGGAATTAGTGGATGTGATTCCCGTGATGATTGTTGTTTTGACAGACCGGACTGGCTTGACATTGTTGATCGACACCGAGTGTGACTTGGATAACAACTTGTTTTCAGTAAACTACATTGATTAGGTTTTCCTTTATTGTTTTGCTCGAAGAACGAATTGGTGTTAGGGGTGATTCTCTATAATCCGACTCGTTCTGAGAGTTAGCACTAGGTGGTGATACTATGGGGTTGTCTCTTCCTGTCATTAGGGATACGTGCTGTGGTGCGTATCTTGCACTATTGATTCCTGAAGTACCATGGTAAGAACGGGATGTCGATTTCCTGGCAGATAAAGGGTTTTAGACCTTCGAGGCCGTCATGTTCCATGTTGGTGGACACGAACGGATCATAATGGATCTTCTGCGCAATGGATATGCTGCGTGTATATCTGTAAGTTCGTCACAACTTTCTAGGAGGGTCTGATACAACAATTATTGATGACAACGGGGTAGAGCCCCGAATTATGTCTTTTATTTATACCTCCTCAACCATGTCATACTATCAGGAACAGGAAGTGGACCGAATTAGAATGCATTGCATAGCGTTGGTTCGAATCCCTAAAACTGGAGAAACGGCTTGATCTGGGGCACATGAAGTATGGGATGCATGTGTGTCAAGAGTCTTGCTGACATTAGAATAAGTACATCTGTTCTATACTCTGTATTTTTGCATTAGACTCAGGTCATGGCTTACACAAATACTAGGAAATCAGGATACACGTTTATTTTCCATTCAGGATGAATTGTGAGTGTGATAGTTGAAGTGTATAATGAGTGTGAAAGTGATGTATTGCGAGACGTGATGATATATGTTGTAAGAAATTAATGAATGCGATGTTATGTAATATGAGATTGAGAAAGAACATGTTTATGAATGAATATGAGTACGAAAGAATATAAGTTGTGAGTCTGTAAATGCAAATGAATGGTAAATGAGGTGCAGTTTATGTGAAAGTTGAGTTATTTGTGAATATAGAGCTTTATGGAAAAGTAAAATTATAGGAATATTTGTATAAGGCATAAAGTGATGGGCGTTAAGTGACTAATTTGTGAATGATTTCTAAACTAAAGATAAGTATGTTATGAGCGGGTATGGATATACATACAGATGATGACTCAGAGAGTATGTGATGTGAAATCTCATTTATGATGTTTACATGTTCAGATTTCAAGTAAAATTGATTATCTTGGTATTCGTAAGTTCGTTCTATTTTACTTATAAGGTTTAATTTACTTGCTTAATTAGTAAATTATACTCACACCAGAAATGGCTAAACTCTTAGTGTTTGGGGGGTTAGGGAGTCCCTAGACTACCCTAGATCCCCCACTGTTACAGGTCTTCAGCAATACAGAGGTGAAGTGTAGATTCTGTGGAGTGGAGCTTTTATTTTAAAATTGTTGTTTAAGTTTAATTATGTGAATAGTGAAATTTATGATTTAAATTGTATTTTAGATGTATAAGTATGTGGATGGTGATGATGAGTATAGTGTGGAGTGGCATGATATGTTTTTGACCCGTATCCATCTCGTTGTGGAGTACCGGGTCCTGTGGTATGTTTTATAAGTTACTTTCTAAAAACTTTACTACGTTTTCAAAAGGAATTTATGGTTTTTAATTGATAATTGATATCCTATTATGAGTTTTATCCCCAGAGCATGATATTTATATTGTCTGTGTGATTATGCTCATTTTGGCCTGGGGAATCCATGATATTATTGCCTGTGATGTGAGCTACGGAATTTAGAGCAGAATTCCGTAAGCTTTTTGTGTTTTGGGACAGAAATTTCAGGAGAAACTCTACAAAAATTTTCTTTGAAATATAACTATCTTAGTTTATGTTTAAAGTGATATAGAAATTAAAAGAATTGAATTTTGAAGTAAAAAAAAAGGGGGAGGCATTACAGTTTGATATGACAGATTGATATTTGTAATTTTTGATGTAATAACTCTGATGGAAATAAAAGTGTTTAAATTTCCGCGTTATTTACTGTGTTGAGATGCATTTGAATGCAAAGATTCTGATTGTGTCACGGATGTCCGATAACGGGGATATGGGGCGTTACAATTCCAATGAAAAAAATTAGATCCAAGACGCCGCCAGCCAAGATCAGATCAAATCAGATCAGATGAGAAGAAAAAGAACAAGAAGAAGAAGGAAAGGAGGTTGCCTTGTTTGTGGCCTACCTGCCAGGGGCGTATCTGAGTTTCAAGGGCCCTAAGCAAGTTCTCAAATGGGGCCTTTTGTAAGTTGATAAAATAAAAATGAAAATTATTTAAAAGCAAACAAACTTGCAGCCTCGAAGGATATACTATTTAAATGAAAATAAATTTATATATATGCTTCAAAAAAATAAATTAATTGATAACGTACGTATTTTACATGAAATGCCTCGTGGGAAAAAGAAACTCGGACAAACTGTAAGGAAGAAGCGACAGTAATTTTATTCTGAATTGCATGTTGTCTGAGAGAATGGAAATGATGAATGAGAGAATTAAAGAAGAATAGAACCCCCAAAAAATTGTTCAAAACATACAAGTAAACGTGCGTTGAGTTTGTGTACATTAAGAAAAAATATTGAGCTGACAAGATTGAAGTAATATCTATAATGCTATTTTGAATGCTTTCATGGATACATTTTAGTTTTATCAAATGCCTCTTCTATTTTTTTCTTTTTGAAGACAACCCTCGTATTCCTTTCATTAACAGATACAAATTTAGAAGAAAGGGAAAATAAGCAAACAAAGCAAACATGTATATGCACTTGAAGATTACATTATCGCAAAGAGGTAAGTATGATATATTAGATAACACGGTCAAAGTGATGATGAATATGTGTATATGAGAATACTAGTTGGAAGCTTAAAATGTAGAATACTCATATGCATTTGAAGTTTTGGTTTGAAATTTATTATAAACAGATAAATATGATATATCAGAGAACATTGAAAAAATATTATAGAATGTCATGCATGAGCTAAGTGAAAAATAATATTAAATTTATAAAATGGTAAAATAACATGTATGACTATGTGAAAAATAATTAGTTTAAAAAATTAAAAAAATAATCAAAAAATTAATTAGCCCATGAGGTTTTGAACCTGCGACCTTCATGTTATTAACACAACACTCTAACAAGATGAGTTAATAGGCCAATTATTGTTTCAAATTTTAGATAGTATAATATAATCTTATCTGAAAACAATTATATATATTTTTTAAACATTGTAAATACTTAAAAAATATGGGGTCCTATAAAATTGGGGGCCCAAAGCAGTTGCTTGTGCTGCTTGGACCTAGATCTGCCCACGCTGCCTGCTCCTTTGTCGACGGTGTGGTTGCCTTTGTTTCTTTCGTTTCTTTTCTTTCCATTTTCTTTTAAAGTCAAGAAAGAGAAATGACGTCGTTCTCAGAACGAAGCACCTCAAGGGAAGAAAGAGAAATGGCGTCGTTCTCAGAACGAAGCGCCTCAAGGGAATCCAAAGGCATTGTTCTGAGAACGACGCCATTTCTCTTTCCAACTTGTTTTCCAAGAATACTAGCTAGCCGTCCGATCGGATCGGATCAGATCGGCACGTGACTCGAATGGACTTTTTATTTACGGAAAGGACCTTACTTTTGTAGGATAGGATTAGGGCCTTAGGGTCGATCCGATGGGCCGTCTGCAAATGGAATGAAAATTTAGGCCCGTTCCCAAGGGATAGTCATTTCTTTTTCTTCAGCCCAACTATGGGATATATCCGTTATGATTAAACAAATGTGCCATCCCGTCTAGTATACCTTTTTTTATTTATCATGGGCTTAAAAGAAAAAAAAGAGATTTATTATTAAGTATCATATATGTCTAATGTCTAATCTGTGATCTCTAATATCTAATATTATAATGAGAGAAGGCGTTACTGTTATTTATAAATCTATCAACACATGTGATGCACGTACATAATTAATATGAAAGAGGTTTCAGGTTTGAGTCCTTACTACGTCAGAGTTTTTTTAATATTTTTTTTATTAAGACGTGCATTATCCGTGCATAACTAATATAAAAGATGTCTCAGGTTCGAGATCAGACTACCAAAATTTTCACTTTAAAAAAATTATATTTAGTAAGACGTGCGTTGTATGCGTAAATTACTAGTATATATATTAAAACACAAGGCAATTTGAAGAAGAAAAAAAAACAAAAAAAACTATCAAGTGGCTCTACATCAATAGAAATAAAATCAATGGCTCACATTCACCAACTCAAAGTCATTTTCACCAAAAACTAAGATTTTCCCCTCCAAAATATAAATCACCCCCACTTTATGTCTTTATTACTATATACATCTTTCTCATCTCTTCACTTATTTAGATCTCTCTCTTCACCTTTTGTCTTTTCTTAATAATCAAACATAGAATAACTTGGTACTGTTTTTTCAATTCTAGATTTTTTTTCTCTCTCTTAATAATCATATAAAAATATAAAAGGACTTCTGTTTTGAATCGGAGGGAGTATTTTCTTTTTTAAAAAAAACCTATAAGGGAGGAATTATTAACATTAAACATGGCCATCGTCTCATCCACATGATATGGCATGACATGATATATGGTTACAACCTACAAGGAAAGTGTCCGATACATATCTCTACTATTTTAATGGGAGAGTTGGGGTTTGTAACAAACAAATTCTAACTTTGTAATTATATAAACACGTATAATACACGTTCAAATTACATTTAATAAATATAAATGTGCACCGTGTAGGATAATGGCTCGATTCTGGTTTAGATTGTTTTGGAGTATCTGCAGCGAATGAAAGTTCCAGTATATCAGTCGACTGGGTTGGAGGATCAGGCGACTGTCCAGAGGAGTTTCAAAGGCTAAAGATACAGCAGCAGTAGTCAGTCGACTGATCAGTCGACTGTCCCGAAGGAAGTACCAGTCGACTGGTAATTCGACCAGTCGACTGTCGGCGGGTTTTGGATCCAGAATAGGCCCATTTCGAAAGGCCCAATAGTTTCCCTATAAATACGACCCGTTAGGATTTTGTAATGAGAGACGAAAGAGAGACGAAATTAGAGACCTCTTTTCGGATTTTGCAGCCGTCATCTCTTGTAAACTTTGTTTTGCCCATCGTTAATTATAGCAAGAAGAAACCCCAACCGCCCCGTGGATGTAGGCATGTGTTTTGCCGAACCACATTAAATCTTGTGTTCTTGTGTTGCTTGCTTTTCTGTTTTTCTCGCTGTTTCTCTCGTTTGATTGTTGGTTAGTTTGTATTCCGCACAACAAGTGGTATCAGAGCTGTTGGTTCGACCTAGAGGGAGATGGCGAGTGATGCAGATGCAACCAAGGATGTTGTGGGATCAAGTTCGTCCAGAACAACGATTCACAATGCAAAATTTGAAGTTGAAAAATTTGATGGGACAAACAATTTCGGGATGTGGCAATGTGAGGTGTTGGATGTTCTTGTTCAACAAGAACAAGATGTTGCTTTGGAGAAAGAAAAACCAAAGGATATGTCCGAAGCAGATTGGAAGAAGTTGAATCGAGTTGCGTGTGGGACTATTCGTCTCTTTATTGCGAAGGCTCAGAAGTACGATTTGATGAGGGATACCATTGCTGCGGTGTTGTGGAAGAAGCTCGAAGACAAATACATGAGGAAAAGTTTGGAGAATCGGCTGTATTTGAAGAAGAAACTTTTTCGCTTCACCTATACAGAAGGTATGTCTATGAATGCTCATGTTGAATCATTTAATAAATTATTGGCTGATTTGTTAAATTTGGATGAGCAAATTAAAGATGAAGATAAAGCCCTAATTCTGTTGAATTCATTACCCGAAAGTTATGATCATTTAGCAACAACTTTAATATATGGAAAGGATACTGTGAAATATGAAGATGTTGCAAATGCTTTGTTGAATAATGAAACTAGGAGAAGGGATAAAATGGTTGATAGAGAAACTTCTGAAGCATTGATTGTAAGGGGCAGGACTGAGACAAGATCTGAGTCCAAATCTGGGAAAAAGGGAAACAAATCTCGTTCCAAATCGAGAGGAGTTTCGAAGGACAGGAAAATACCGGCCAAAGATGAATGTGCTTTCTGTCATGAAAGGGGGCATTGGAAAAAGGATTGTCCAAAGCTACGAAATAAGGGAAATTCGACTGCAAATGTGACTGTTGATAATTTAGGTAGTGGCGAGGATTTTTCTTTTGCACTTGCTTCTAGTCCCTCACTTTATCAAGAAGTATGGTTTCTTGATACAGCAGCCTCCTATCATATGTCTTGGAGAAAGGAGTGGTTTACTTCTTTAGAGTATATGGATGGTGGTGTAGTTTTGATGGGAAATGATGCACCTTGTAAGAAGGTAGGAATCGGGAAGATTGAATTGCTAATGCACGATGGTCTTATTAGGGAGCTTTCAGATGTTGTTCCAGATTTGAAAAAGAATTTGATTTCACTTGGTGCTTTGGAGGCCAGTGGATTGAAATTTGCTAGTGAAGGTGGCATTCTGAAGGTGACTAGCGGATCACTCGTGGTGATGAAAGGGCAAAGAAAAAGAAACTTATTTTTCTTGCAGGGAAAAACATATTTGGGTCAGGCTGCCAGTGTAACTGAAAGGCCTAAACAGGTTGTTCCCGACTCTACTAGGTTGTGGCATATGCGACTCGGGCATGCAGGAGAAAAGGCCTTGCAGAGGCTTGTGAAGCAAGGGTTGCTTAAAGATGCTAAAGGGTGCAAGTTGGAATTTTGTGAACATTGTGTTTTGGGTAAGCAAACTAGGGTGAAATTTGGTACAGCTGTACATCAGACAAAGGGTATCCTCGATTATGTGCACACAGATGTTTGGGGCCCTACTCAGACACCTTCTATGAGTGGTAGACAATGGTTTGTTACTTTTGTTGATGATTACTCCAGACGAGTTTGGGTATATACCATGAAGCACAAAGATGAAGTTTTGACATTGTTCACAAGTTGGAAGAAGAAAGTTGAAAATCAGACTGGTAGGAAGATTAAGGTTATGAGGTCAGATAATGGAGGGGAATACAAGAATGATCCGTTTCTGAAATTGTGTGAAGATGAAGGGATCCAGAGGCACTTCACAGTTAGGAAGACTCCACAGCAAAATGGGGTTGCAGAAAGGATGAACATAACCTTACTTGAGAAGGTGAGATGTATGCTAGCACAGTCTGGATTGAAGAAGACATTTTAGGCAGAAGCTGTTATATATGCAAGCCACATTGTCAACCGTTTACCATCAGCAGCACTTGAAGGCAAAACGCCTATTGAGGTATGGAGTGGTAACCCTGCATCTGATTATAGTTTTTTGCATATATTTGGTTGTCCTGCTTATTTTCATGTAACTGAAACTAAACTTGATGCAAGAGCCAAAAAGGCTATATTTGTTGGTTTTAGTACTGGTGTCAAAGGTTACAGGTTGTGGTGTCCAGAATAGAAAAAGTTAGTAATCAGCAGGGATGTGACCTTTGATGAGACCAGCATGATAGGCTCGGGACAGTCGACTGGTGGTCGAGAACAGTCGACTGGTGAGCAGCAGAATAGCGGGAAAGTTCTCCAACAGGTGAGCAGCAGAAGCTCGGGACAGTCGACTGGTGTACAGTATCAGTCGACTGCTGATCGACAGCAGCAGCAGAATGGGAGAGTTCTCCAACAGGTGGAGTTAGAAAAGCTTTCAGTTGAAAATCCTGCCCAAAATGATGATGATGTGGTTGATACTGAGGATGATGAAGAAGTTCCTATCCAGCAGGAAGAATCAATTGCAGTAAGAAGGCAAAGAAGAGATATCAAACGACCGTCTCGCTTTACAGATACAGTTGCATTTGCTCTTCCCATTGTGGATGATGAAGTTCCCTCCAACTTCAAAGAAGCCACTAGAAGTTCAGAAAATGCAGATTGGAAAGTTGCTATGGATGAAGAGATGAACTCTCTTCATAAGAATAAGACTTGGGATCTAGTGCAACTACCAAAGGGGAAGAAAGCAATTGGTTGCAAGTGGGTGTATACGAAGAAAGAAGGTCCAAAAGGCAGTGTTCGGTTCAAGGCTAGACTAGTTGCAAAGGGGTATGCTCAATAGGAAGGTATCGACTATAATGAAGTGTTCTCTCCAGTTGTGAAGCATCCTTCTATTCGGATTTTGTTGGCATTGGTAGCACAGTTTGATCTTGAATTGACACAGATGGATGTGAAGGGGGGTGGGGCTCGACGCTCGGATGAAGGCTCGAGCCAAGCTACCTTCCCTCTCACAGGGTGGGCTCGACGTTCTGATGGAAACTCGAGCCAAGCTACCTTCTCCTTCAAGGGGTGGGGCTCGACGCTCGGATGAAAGCTCGGGCCAAGCTACCTTCTCCTCTCCCAGGTTGGGCTCGACGGTCGGATAAAAACTCGAGCCAAGCCACCTTCTCCTTCAACAGATGGGGCTCGACGCTCGGATGCGAAGTCGAGCCAAGCCGCCTTCTCCTTCAGAGGTGGGGCTCGACGGTCGGATGAGAACTCGAGCCAAGTAACCTTCTCCTCTCGAAGGTTGGGCTCGACGCTCGGATGGAAACTCGAGCCAAGATACTTTCCCTCTCACAGGGTGGGCTCGACGTTCGGATGGAATCTCGAGCCAAGCCACCTTCTCCTTCAAGGGGGTGGGGCTCGACGCTCGGATGAAAGCTCGAGCCAAGCTACCTTCCCTCTCACAGGGTGGGCTCGACGTTCGGATGGAAACTCGAGCCAAGCTACCTTCTCCTTCAAGGGGTGGGGCTCGACGCTCGGATGAAAACTCGAGCCAAGCCACCTTCTCCTTCAACAGATGGGGCTCGACGCTCGGATGCGAAGTCGAGCCAAGCCGCCTTCTCCTTCAGAGGTGGGGCTCGACGGTCGGATGAGAACTCGAGCCAAGCATCCTTCTCTTCTCACAGCTTGGGCTCGACGTTCGGATGGGAACTCGAGCCAGGCAACCTTCTCTTCACAGTTTGGACTCGACGTTCGGATGGGAACCCGAGCCACGCAACCTTTTCCTCTCACAGGTTGGGCTCGACGTTCGGATGGGAACTCGAGCCAAGCCACCTTCTCCTTCAACAGGTGGGGCTCGACGCTCGGATAGAAATTCGAGCCAAGAAACCTCCTTCAACAGGTGGGGCTCTTGGTCTCGTCCGCCGACCCTCTTGGTCTCGTCCGTCGACCCCACTGGTCTCGTCCACCGACCCTGTTTGCCTCGTCCGCCGACCCCCTGAACTCGAGCTAGGTTACCTCGGCTCTCAACACGGGTTCGACGTTCGGATGAGAATTCGAGCCAAGCCACATCTCCTTCAACATGTGGGGCTCGACGCTCGGATGGGAACTCGAGCCAAGCCACCTCTTTCAACAAATGGGGTTCTTGGTCTCGCCCGCCGACCATCTTGGCCTCGTCCACCGACCCTATGGGTCTCGTCCGTCGACCCCATTGGTCTCGTCCACCGACCCTATGGGTCTCGTCCGTCGACCCTATAGGCTCGCCCACCGACCCTTTTGGTCTCGTCCACCGACCCTGTTCGCCTCGTCCGCCGACCCCCTGAACTCGAGCCAGACTATCTCGGCTCTCAACACGGGTTCGACGTTCGGATGAGAATTCGAGCCAAGCCACATCTCCTTCAACATGTGGGGCTCGACGCTCGGATGGGAACTCGAGCCAAGCCACCTCTTTCAACAAATGGGGTTCTTGGTCTCGTCCGCCGACCATCTTGGCCTCGTCCACCGACCCTATGGGTCTCGTCCGTCGACCCCATTGGGCTCGTCCACCGACCCTATGGGTCTCGTCCGTCGACCTTATGGGCTCGACCACCGACCCTTTTGGTCTCGTCCACCGACCCTGTTCGCCTCGTCCGCCGACCCCCTGAACTCGAGCAAGGCTACCTCAGCTCTCAAAACGGGTTCGACGTTCGGGTAAGAATTCGAGCCAAGCCACATCTCCTTCAACATGTGGGGCTCGACGCTCGGATGGGAACTCGAGCCAAGCCACCTCTTTTTACAGGTGGGGCTCTTGGTCTCGTCCGTCGACCCCACTGGTCTCGTCCACCGACCCTATTTGCCTCGTCCGCCGACCCCCTGAACTCGAGCCAGACTACCCCAGCTCTCAATACGGATTCGGCGTTCGGATGAAAATTCGAGTCGCACCACTGCCTCCTTTCGCAGGTCAAGCTCGACGCTCGGATAGGGATTCGAGCCATACTACCTCCTCCTTTCCCAGTACGAGCTCGGCGTTCGGATCAGAGTTCGAGTCTCATCCGTCCACTCTCCGAACTGGCCAGACGCTCGGATGACCGACTACAAGACCTCGGACGCCGTCCCAACAAAATGGCCTGGACGACCCCCCGCTCTTCCAACCAGCGAGGCAGCCGTCCGCCGAGCCCTCCGGTCTCGTCCGCCGACCCCCATGAGCTCAAACCTGGCTGCCTCACCTCTCAATGCGGGCTCGGCGCTCGGATCGAAATCCGAATCAAACCCCTCTCCTCACTCTCTTAAAACTAGCCAAGACACTCGTCCAGCCGACCTCGCGACCTCATACAAAGACGAACCCCATCGAGCGGCTCGGACGACCTCTCGCTCTTCCAACTAGCGAGTCGGTCATCCGACCCCTGGAGGGTTCGTCCACCGACCCGTATGGGTTCGTCCGCCGACCCGAAGGATCGTCTGCCGACCCAAACTCGGCCACCGACCTAGTGAGCTCGGCATTCATACTACCGACTATCCCCTCCTAAGAACTTCACCCCACGCACATCCAAACGAGGAGTCCATTCCTCCTGCCTCTGGCCCTCTTCGGGGAACAACAGACCCTACTTCTTACCCTGACGTCTGCCCTTCCCCCGAGGACCAGGAATCACCCCCGCACCGCTGGATCACCCAACCCTGCGGGAGTGAGGGGCTTGTGATATGGGTCAGGAATAAAGCGTGGCTCGCCCTGAGCCACCAGATCTCCTCAGGATACGCGTCCTTCCTGATCCTCCAGATCAGCCACGTCAGCACCGGAAAACCGCCCGGAGATCTGCCACGTCAGCCCGGAAACCACTCCGGCGCCTGCCACGTCAGCCCTATACCGCCCGACTTTCCACCGCTTCAGCCAATCGGGTAACCGGGTCCGGCCCAGCCCCAAACGGGTCTAGACCCGATTGGAAACTCCTATAAATACCAGGCCCTCTCCTTTCTTAAAAGGTAATCAATCTTTTTTCCCCTAAACCCTAGTTACTGTTGCTTTATCCTAGTGACTGACTAGATCGTCGGAGGGTCTGCTACCGGGACCAACCCCGGTGTTTCGAGACCGTCTGCAGGTATACCAGACCTCGGATCCGAGCCCTCTGATCCGAGTCCAGACATCCACCTCACTACCGGCCCAGTCGCAGGTACCATTCGGCCAGCCGAGGGTCGCCTCTGAAGAAGCTTTCTCCTTCAAATACAAATCGAGTAAGAACTCACACCTGGTGCATCCACACGTCTCCCAGAAACAAACCGCATCACATCCTATCTTCAATCTTCACGATGACCACAAACATCCAACTAACTCTCTCTCCCCCTCTCTCTCTCTCTCCAATTAATAAGCGAATTAGGACGCAATAACAAATTAAGCAGAGTCATCTCGTCTGGAGTAGTTGTGGGTCATGAGTAGATTGAACAGCAGATCCAAGCTCCACGATTCGACTAGATTCCTTCCTTCCTTCCTTCCTTCCTACCTTCTTTGTAGGCCTAGTGATTTGACACCAATGGAAACTAAATGCCACATTCTCAATGAGTAATTAATTTGCTTTAATTCTTCCTTCTCTTTTCTTCTCCTCTTTTCTAACTTGGACGAGTGGAAATTAAGGAGAAACCCTGACATCACATCGACCGATCTGTCATGCACTCCCAAAATTAGCTTCTCAATTTTTAAAAAAAAATTCCGTATAATGTCACGTGCTCTGTTTTCTGCTAGACCGGTCTAGACGTCTAGTACTATAATCGAACACTACTTTCATCCTCACAATTTGACCCTATTGAGACTATATATATTAGTAAATACACGTGTACATGTACGTCTGAATAATATTTTTTTATATTTTATTTATCTATATTATAATGGAAGAAGCACGTGTGGAACACATAAAATAATAGACTGACATTCACTGTTCATGATCCTTCTCCCACGGAGCAGGTGCAGAGAGAGAGAGAGGAAGATGAAGAGGATAGGGTTTTTGGTTGTTTGAAAGATCGGGAGAGGGTAATAAATTTGAACGTGTACTATACGTATTTCATTGGTTTATATTGTAGAGTTTAATTAAACGTGCGTTGCATGGGTTGGGATATGGACAAATTACACTAAGGCCTTCTCCCATTATAGTAGAATATATATATATATATATATATATATATATATATAGACACACACACACACACACAAAGAGAGAAAGCAATGCTTTATTGAAAACGGTATACAAATCACTGAAATCGTTGTTCCCAACAATGGCTTAAATTATAAACATAAGAGAATCCAACAAGGGCTTAAGTTATAACCTAAATCGTTGTTGGGAACAACAGCTTAGACTACTTATATTAAGTCTGAAACCATTGTTCGCAACAATGACTTCAGCAGTTTGCAATGAAGCATTGTTTATATATATAGGGCAGGCCCTGAGTTCCCGAGGGCCCTAGGCGAACTTCCGACATGGGGGCCCCTAATAACATATATATTTTTTTTTACGGGCAAAATACGTACCTATATTTACAAGGAAAGTTCAAATTTAGGGCCCCTAAAATCGCGAAATCTCTGGGGGCCCAAGACGGCCGCCTTACCCGCCTCTAGGGTAGAGCCGGGACAGTATATATATATATATATATATATATATATATATATATATATATATATATATATATATATATATATGAAGTAAATTGCAATTTGCATGCTTCTGGAGCTAAGGTTAGTAATTTATACTAATGAGCAATCGGTTTGGGGGTCAGGTTTTTCTACTCCACTCATATATATATATATATATATATGTGTGTGTGTGTGTGTGTGTGTGTGTGTGTGAAAAACGGGTATGAGCAACTTGCTCATTTAGTAAATAAGCAATTGATGATGTGGTATATATGTGATTGAAAAATTTTAAAAATGATTAGTTGTCCAATGTATCACATGCATGCCGCATAATCAATTGCTCATTTACTAAATGAGCAATTGATTATAACCCTTTTACCATATATATATAGAGTAATGTGAGCCTCATATTTGTGTGAGGAAAATTTTCCACATACAAAGTGATTATACTCACTTAGTAGAGCCATTATGGAAGATCCACTCCGTCCATCATGTTTATCATGCTAATAGATGTATGTGCAGCAAAAATCAAGTGGTTTGAAGGTCATTCACCCATGCATCATGTGGGTCTAATTTGTGGTTTGATTCATATTACTGTTGAAATAATTCATTTTTCAACCATATGGTGAATGACCTCCAAAGACATAATTTTTTCTACACATACATCCATTAGTATGATAAACATGATGGACGGAGTGGATCTTCCATAAGGGTCCTACTAAGTGAGTATAATCACTTTGTATGAGAAAAATTTCCTCATACTCTATATGAGGCTCACTTTTCTATATATATATATATGGGAAAAGGGGTATGAGCAACTTGCTCATTTAGTAAATGAGCAATTGATGATGTGGCAAACATGTGATTGAAAAATCCTTAAAGGGTTAGTTGTCTAATGTATCATATGCATGCCACATAATCAACTGCTCATTTACTAAATGAGCAAGTTGCTCATATCCCTTGTACCCATATATATATATAAAGTTAATATACAGAAGATCAATACTTGTTTAATAAATCCGAATGGATCAACTTTTGTCTCTTGTTTCTCCGACACTGTCATCTTCATTTAAAAGTAGAGTAATGCATGCTCAACATATGTAGGTTTTTACCCCAAATATATATTATAAATGTATTGTGCCTCACTTCTCACTAAAAGACAAGGTTAAAATTATCTTTTGGAGAAAAGTGGCCAGGTCCTAATGTATTTATATTTATAATGTATGTTTAAGGTAAAAGTCTATGTATATGTACTCTTCAATTTAGGGGTGTAAAATGATCAGGACGGTCCGTCGTCCGTCCGAGTCCGGCTCGAGAAATGGTCCGACCGTAGACCGTCCGAACTGTTATACGAACCGAACTCGAACAAATTATTAGGTCTGATTCTTTACCGAGCTCGAGCCGGACATAAGTCCGTCCGAGTATTATTGCGGTCCGGACTATAAAAATTTTGTCCGATCTAGATCGAGCCGGACATAAGCCAGTCCGAGTAGAATTTCGGTCCGAGCTTGAACAGATCGTTGTCCGATCCCGTCCAGTCCGATTTACAGCTTACTCTTCATCTACTACCAATTTTACTATCATTTTTTCACTATATTTTAGGTGACAAACTCTTATTAGGAGTATGACACCTACTCTATTTTTTCCAATCATTGAATTATTAGAGTGTGCCACTTAAGATAATAATAAAAAAATTTAATGTAGCAAAATTTGTCGTGGATGTAACATTCCTCTTAAAAGTACTACTGTACTGCCAACTTCCAAGGGTTGCACCTATTCCAAGTCACTTAAGAGATTCAATGTTTCAAAATTAGAATTAAATTAAATTAATTGAGACGCTTTTTTAATCCCAATAGTAGGACACGGACACCCACCAACAACGCGTTTTCTACCCTACATATACTAGTATCATGCACGTGCGATGCACGTGGAGAAAGAAGGAAAAAGAAAGAAAATGAAAATAGTTTCCAAACTGATCCACTTTTGAAAATATTTACCAAACTGGTCCATTTCGAAAATATGTACGTGCGATGCACGTGGAGGAAGAAGGAAGAAGAAAAAAAAAGGAAAATAATTTCCAAACCGATCCACTTTCGAAACTATTTACCAAACTGGTCCACTTTCGAAAATATTTACCAAAATGAGTTGGGTTCAAAACGACAGAATAAAAAAAAAAAAAAAAAAATTCAATGACAAATACCACTAAGGCCTTCTCCCATTATAATAGTAGAGATAAAATATAAACCTCCGACAAATCCAAACTTGTCAATGTGGACTTCACTTTTCCTATGTTTTTCTTCTTTAATTTCTTGGAAAATATTTTAAATTAAAATAAAATTTTAAATTATATTATTTTTATTATTGTAATTAATTAGTATTTTACTTGGTCTAACTATTTATTTTATCGTCTTAGCGGAATTGACTTTTCGGAATTTTATGACTCATGGGATTATAATGATTATATATTCATTATTATGACTAATATTTAACACAAGTCTAAATAATTTTTTTTAAGTAGAAAGAGTATAATTAAAAAATTGGAGTTATATGTGGTGTGAGTAAGTTAATATTTTTTTAAAGTATAAACAGTATAATAGAAAAGTTAGGTTGCACGTGTGATATATGTGATGACTTGAACTTGAAACCTCATTCATATTAGTTTTTTTTTTTTTTTTTTTGAAATAAGAGTGACCGAAATCACCGATCTCATTAATAAAAGATTAACGGGATTACACCAAAAAGTCCTACATCGTCTCATACATCATACTGTGTACGTCGGCACTAAAAACCACTATTCTATTACAACATTACAACTCTGATAAAGCAAAGAAAAGAAAAGAACGAAGCCCTAAGTCCCCCAAAACATCTATCTCCTCCATGCTTGGTCTCAAAAGTAGTGGTAACTGTTTCCGTTCCAATCCAATCACTCTACCCCGTCGAGTTTGCTCCTTTTCCTGGATCCTGTATGACCTGCCCAATCATGTATAAAGACCATAATTCTTCGCAGTAAAATATGAAATTGACATCTAATATTGCGAAAGTATAAATCATTTCTATCCCTACATATAGCCCAAACAATCGCCCCCGCGGTGATATCCCATAGTGACTTATGTTCTTTCCTAATATTAATATTTCTTCAGGATCCCCATATATCTTGTATACTCTTCGGTGTCACTACCATGCTGAAACCCAGCCCAAAAATTTTCCAAACTAAGGCGGCTCTCGGGCACTGTATGAAAAGGTGATTGTTGTCCTCCTCCTCCTGGTTACATTGTTGGCAAGTAATGTCTATCGTGATATTACGCTTCCTTAGGTTTGATTTGGTCAGAATCGCATCGTGTAGTACCAGCCAGGCGAATGCCTTCACCTTGCTCGGAACTTATGACTTCCATATGATCTTCGCATAATTGTTTCGGACTCCTCCGTCGTTAAGCATTCCGTACATGGATGAAACCGTAAATGTCGTCGTCTTCCCTCTATTCCACTCTCTACTGCCAGGGACCCCTGTATTTGGCCGATCCGCCTCTCTCAATATTTCTTTCAACTATCCCAGTTGATTCTGTCCCCTACTTGTAAGAGTTTCTCCGTCTAGAACTCTCCATCTTCCATTCCTTCATCTTTCATTGACAAATCCCTCCCTCATGTCTACTTCGTTAGCTAGGTCTGGGAAAAGCGATTGTAACATGTTATTCCCACACCATTTGTCCATCTAGAATCTAGTGTTCTTCCCATTTCCTATTTTGCATAACGTGTTAAAGTGGAAAGCCTCCCCCAGTTTTTCAATCCCTTTCCAAAGAAATGATGTCTTGGCATGTCTGCTCTTTCCTCCGAATCTAAAGATTTTCCTCCTTCTATATCTCATGAATGAATTGTTCCACCACGCTTTTCTTTGTTTGTGCATCTTCCACCACCATTTGGACAACAGCGCCTTATTCATATCTCTTAGATTTACTATCCCCATCCCTCCAAACTCCTTCTTCTTGCACACTCGGTCCCATTTCATCAGTGAGATCCCCTTCCCAGCCCCGTTTCCTTGCCATAGAAAACGCCTCATGCACCTATCAATTCTTTTAATCACCCAAGTCGGGATCTCATATATGGACATGAGGTAAGTTGGCCGGCTACTAAGAACAGAGTTGATTAGGGTGATCCTCCCTCCCAATGAGAGAAACTTTCCTTTCCATCCGGCCAGTTTCTTCTCAATTTTTTCAATTAGCGGCTCCCAATCCTCCTTTTTCATTTTGCCCGGTCTTATAGGTGTTCCTAGGTACCGCATTGGGTATTCACCCTGTCCGCACCCTATAAAAGTTGAGGTGACCTCAATCGGGTTCGCTCTGTTACCACTCAGACACACCACACAACTCTTTTGTAGGTTGACTGCCAATCCCGACCAGTACTTAAAACATCTCAGAAAATTGTAATAGACACAATTTGCTCCACTTTGGCCATCCCAAACAATAAGGTGTCGTCTGCGTACTGCAAGATAGATAGTGGCTCCGCCATCCCTTTCACTTTGACCCCCTTGATTATTCCTCTTTCTCTTCCTCTTTTATTCATCTCTGTCAGTCCATCGGCTATGATCGAAAAAATGAGTGGCGATAGTGGGTCTCCCTGCCTAAGGCCCCCCTTGCATCTAATTTCTGTCACACTCTCTCCGTTAACTTGGATAAACGATTTTCCGTTTCTCACACACATCTTCATCCATCTCTTCCATTTATTTCCGAGCCCTTTAAGGTGGAATGGTTCATCAACACAGTCCCATTCCACCGTATCATAAGCCTTTTCGAAGTCTAGTTTTGGCAGGAATCCATTTATTTTATCTTTGTTACATCGGAAGACCAATTCGTGATCTGACGCAATACTATCCAAAATATCCCTACCTTTAACGAATCTGCTTTGCAACTCATCTACAATGTCCACCAGATGTGGTGAAAGTCTGTTGGCCAACACTTTGGTGATTATTTTGAACGAACCATTAAGAAGACTAATGGGTCGTAGGTCCGTAACCCTAAGGATCTCTGCCTTTTTCGGAATGAGCACGACATTTGCGTAATTTAGCCGTTCAATCTGAGTCTCGTGATCGTGAAACTGCTGGAAAATATTTAAAAAGTCATTCCCGATGATGGGCCGGTAACATTTATAAAAGAAGATAGGAAATTCATCAGGCCCCGGAGCCTTGTCCTGCCCCAGGCTCTTGATAGCCGTCAAGATTTCCTCCTCGCAGAATGACACCTCCAAGCTCTCGCATCCATCGATTCTCGCCTCGCTCCACATTTCGCGTTCCAGTTGGCACCTACTTCTTCTTGTCTTTCCCAGTAGTTCTTTGTACGAAGCATCTATATGACTTCTAATGGCCGCACTGTCCTCCGACCACACATCTCCTACCATTAGTCCCCCAATATGGTTGTGATGCTTTCTCCCGTTAGCGACCTTGTGGAAAAAGGCCGTATTCGCGTCCCCCTTGCTTAACCACCGAACCCTAGATCTTTGTTTCCAATAGCATTCCTCCCTTTCCCCTATTAGATGAAGTTTGGCTCTACACGATGCCAGCTCTTGGAATTCCCCTTGTTGCAATACTCTGTCTTCCTCCATCGATTCCACCTGTGCCCTAGTGAGCAGCCACTCTTTTCTTCTCCTATTCTCCTCATTTTCTTTTCTTGCCCAACTTCGAAGGCATTTTCGTAGCCTTCTAAGTTGAGAATCCAGTTCGATATGGCGTCTCCTGCGGAGGTAGGTTCTACCCAAGACATCTATATTGTCTTCCTGAGATCTGCATTGAATGTCCATACTTTCTCAAACCTAAATTGTCGTGTTTGTCCTCTAACCTCTCTTTCCCCTTCCAAGATCAGAGGAATATGATCTGATGTGGACCTGGGGATTGATCTCACTGTCGCCAATGGGAAGAGGTCCTCCCAATCCGTTGACACCAGTATGCGATCTAACTTGGCCAACGTTGGGTTCGCCTGCATGTTAGACCAGGTAAATTTTCTATCGTTCCCCTGAATCTCAATGAGATTAAGGTCGTCGATGGTCTGGTTAAATCATTATTTATCTCTTTCCTCCGTTCCCCTCCCTCTATGTTCGCTTTTAAATCTTATTAGATTGAAGTCCCCTCCAATAACCCATGGTCCAGGCCATGAGTTTTTGATAACCCGAATTTCCTCCCAAAATTCTTCTCTTCGATTAGCGTTGCATGGACTGTATACCGACGATACCATGTGCTCCCATCCATCATTTTTACACCTAATCCTAATGGTGACCATGAAGTTCCCCACGTCTTTCTGGGTCAGATCAAAAAACTTGGAATCTACTCTCAACGCTATCCCTCCCGACATTCCTACTGATGTCTTGAATCTCCAAACGAAGTCTCTGAGCGAGGACAGGCCTTGAAATTCATGGGCCTGTGGGTCGACCATCTTCGTTTCAAGAAGCGCGCATATTTTTGGTTTGATCCTAGAAATGGTGTCATTAACTAATCTAGACTTAACCTTCGATCTCATCCCTCTAACATTCCAGAAGGCGTAACACATGGATAAACACTAATGGTCAATCTATCCCTACCCATCTAACCACCCCAAAAACGCCCGCTCTATATTGCATTTCTGTACGCCTCTTCTCTAATTATATCAACTCTCTTAAGTTGCTCAGAGTAGGACGAGCCCATATCCAATCCCAGAATGCATGCATAATAAATAAGATTTTTATCTGAAATGAAATTTAAAATAGAGAACATACCTCTGCACGCGGATGTTGGCTCCCTCACCTTAGCGGCCGATCTAATAAGATCCCCCTCGCTCGGGCCCTTCGCCCCCCATCGATCCATTTGTCTCTTGCTCTTCCTCTTGACCTCATCCATGGCTCTATTCCCATCATCTGTACTCATACTGTCTCCTACCCCCGGAGTGAGCGCTTTGACTTTACTCTCGAACTCTCCCTCTGAGTCCGAGTACATACTTCCAACTCCTTCTAAAGCGCCAATTCGTTCATCCTGCGATGTCGCCTCCCCTACAAACTCGAGTTCTTTTTCCAATGACTCGCAAATAGCTTTCCCCTCTCTGTGATCAACCTCTCCTACCTCTGTGTATACCTCTCCTGTCTCCCCCTATACGGCAAGGACCATCTGCAACTCCCCCTGTTCAGCTTCAAATTCGCCCTGTTGCTGTAAACCTTCCCCTCCCCCCTCCCCCGAGTGCTGTCCAGTTTCGATAACTCCTCTCGAAATAGGAAGGCCATCAAGGTTAGGCCCATTCTCGAATTGAAATGGGCCTGGGCCCCTGTTAACAAAATGATCCGTTATCTCTCTAACGACATTTTCCACCTCGCTTCTAAAAGCTGAGTTCGACATATCGAGGATTTCGAGCTGTCTCTTCGTGGGCCCCCTGCCTCTGTCAGCAATAAATTTGAATGATGCGCCGCTTCGGGTCTCACTCCTCGTAGCGCTGCTGAGGGTCGAATCCTCGTCCCATCATTGTGTGCCAGCTGTTTTGATTGGACCTCTGCCCCTCTGTTGACTCCTGCGAACCCCCGATCCAGTGCACCCCCATATTCAGTTGTTCGCTGTATTGGACGGCCCAAATTACTCTTGATCTGATCCGATGGCTTTGGGCCCTTTGCACTCTGAATCCCAATCTGACGCTCCAGATTAACTCTGGACAGATCCGATGGCCTCCCTTCATCGTCTTGCTTGAGAATTGATCTTACCTCATTTTCTGAACTGGACCCTGCTCTCTCCGGCGATTCTATGAACGAAACCATTTTTTTTCGTTCTCCGAAAATCTTGATCGCGTATCTCTCCTCATCGAACTGCGCTATGATCACTGAAAGGATCAAACTTGTATCATCTACTCCTATCTGAATCCTCGCGAACTCTCTCCTCTCCAGCGTGGTCGTAGCTCTGTCTATGGTAATGAGATCTCCAAACCCATGGACTAGGTTTTGAAATGCAGACTTCACCCAACACTGTAGGGGGACATTAAACATCCTAATCCACACCGCCTTTCTTGAGTCGATGCTCATCACCCCCGTTTTCCTCGACCACCTACTCATGGTGATATAAAATTCGTCCCCTTCGAGGCTCCCGCTGGCCAAAAGCTCCTTCGTTATTTCATCCGATTTGCAATAGACCATCAACGAGTCCTCTTTCACTTTCTTGATGATCCAGTCCATCCTAGAGCTTGGTCGAACCGCTGTTGAAAGGAACTCCTTGATTGCGTCCATGGAGGGATGACCCATGTGGATCTTCAGCATTACGGATTGGCTCAATCGTCCCTCGAACTCCGCCATAATGGGTGTCGGGGTGATAATTGCCCTCGCGATCATCCTTCGACAGTCATTACTTTCCTCCGATATGATTTGCTCTGTTTTAACCCTCTCTCCTCTGCTTTGGTTCAAGGAACCTGAATTAGCGTTGCCAGAACCCTTGGTCGATCTGTCGACGGGCTTGAACTTAGCGCAGTTCTTAAAAATGTGTCCGTACTTCTTGCAGGCGTAGCAAAACCAGTCATTGGTACATTCGTGGATCGTGTGACCCTTCCCCGCACACTTGTGGCATAGTGGCTGCTTCGGCGATCGCGCTATAGCGGAGGACGACGAGGAACTCAGCGCTTCCGCCTTTCTTTCCGCCTTCTTTACTCGTTTGGATTTATACAAAATCTATTCCCCTTCCTCGTCCTCTTTCTTCTTCACTATCTCTGTCTCCGTCGAACCCCCCACTCTGCGAGCCTCTTCGCCGCCGTACTCGCCTATAGACTTCTTCGTGGCTTGAAGGTACGTTCCTCTATGGGTGTGCGTCGCTCCTAGAGTAGCTCTCTCCCCTACCGGTGACACTCTGATTGGGTTCCCCTTCGAAGGGACACTATGTCCCTCTTCTTCATAGCCCCTGATCACCGGACCTCCATGGTCACGGCGACCCTCTCTCGATCGTTGACGAGAAGATCCTCTATTCTCCTCCCCTCTAACAGAACCCCTTCCCCTCACTTGAACCCATCGCTCAGCCTCCTCGTCCCTGTCCCTCTTCATCATAGGGCGCTGAGAATGGACGTCTTCTTGGTGGACTTTGGATGCTGTCGACCTGCGGTATTGATCAGTAGCTTGGTTTCTCCTCTCTTCTCCTTTCATCTTCAAAGCGAAACTGTTTTTTTCAAGATCTCCGATTTCGGAGCTATTGTTGAGCTTAGAAGCAGGTTGCGCGTGATAGTGTTGAAGTATCTGTCATTTCTCATTCATATTAGTTATGTACGTGCATTACATACGTTGATAGATTCACAATCTCCCATTATAATATTAGAGATCAGAGATAATCAATTGTCTTTATTTTGTGGGTTAAAGTTGGAATGATTATATACGATAAGACGAAACAAGGAAAGATTATAACAAATACCCTTATTTTGTGGGTTGATATTTGGCTTATATGCCTTGATTACATTTGTTTCAAGTGATTAGGGCACCTGAACGAGATAACTATATGAAATGCACAAAGATATATCCAATAAACAGGTGAAGCTACTTTCGTTGTAAATGATAATTTTTTTTTGTTTTTTATGACTTTCAAGACAATAAGAAAATTTGTCATACTTCAAAACTTTTTTTCAATCATGTATATATATAATAAGGTCAAGGCTTAAGCCTGTAAGTATATGATTCGGTTGTTAGCTTGATCAAGGCAAGGCATTTGCCAGTACAAAAATTGTAAAAGAGAAGAAAAATACAAGAAGATATTACATAAATTGTTGCTGGATATCAACCAAACTTGTCAGAGCTAGCCGGGGGGAATTGCTTAAATTTGGATAGATATTAAGTCAAATATGCTCATTATTAGGAGATTCGAAGCTTGGCCAACTCCAGGAAGGGATCATACTGCAGGTAGACATATATATACTACGAGTAATGCTTTAGCCACTACCAATTTCACTACCATTTGCTTCACTACCTTAGGTGGCATACTCCTATTGGAGAGTTCCCCCACCTACTCTATCTTTCCCTACCTATTGGAGTGTGTCACCTAAGGTAGTGAAGAGAAATATAGTGAAATTGGCAGTGGATGTAGCATTACTCATATACTACTGAGATAAAGCTAGCTAGGATTCCTAGCTAGTTATTATATTATGAGTAATGCTTTAGCCACTACCAATTTCACTACCATTTCCTTCACTACATTATGTGGCATACTCTTATTGGAGAGTTCTCCCACCTACTCTATCATCCCCTACCTATTGGAGTGTGCCACCTAAGGTAGTGAAGAGAAATGTAGTGAAATTGGTAGTGGCTCTAGCATTACTCTTATATTATATGTGCGCTTGCTAGCTAGCCAGCTACAGTGGAATACTGGAATATATATAATATGCGAGCAATAAAGATAGTGGTAGTGGAGCAAAAGTAACCGATTAGTTAGTAACTTGCAGAGATAAAAGAAAACTAGCTAGCTAGGAGAAATCTGCAAGCGCATGCATTGAGGATGAAGACAACATGAGTTTTTCGATAGATACAGACATATATACATTACTATATTAATCAAATCAAGAAAACAGCCGCACGATCGAACAGTAATGAAAGAGTACATAGTACTAGCTAATTATATCTTATCAGAGCTCAGCTCACCAATTACCATTCATGCCAAATTAAGCATTTGGTACATATAATACTAAGAAGGCTTCGTTCTCTAGAACGCATGCGAGTATACGCACATTGCAAGCTGGTACCTCTAGCTACGGGAAATTAGTTTCATGTGAACTTTTTACATCCCCGTCACATAGATGATCCGAACTATTTCAAGGATCTTAATTTAAGGATCTTAATTTATACTTATTCTGCAGGATATGATGTCTTCAGGTTAATAGCTGTATATCTGAAATTAAAAGAAAACTATGCACATAATTTTATGACCTCGCTCCTAAATGAGAATGACTCGCAGTAATATCAGATTTCAAAATTTTTAATTTTTTTTTTCAATTACTATCCATATACAGTCAATTATATATTTTATTCATATATTATTCTTCAAATACATAACCATGAGCATATCACGTGCATACCTAAACTAGTAGTACTTGTCAACAAAATACAGCAAGTACATATTACATACATATAATCAAGCCAATTAATTAGCTAATATACTAATACTATGACCCCTTCGTAGGTTTTTACAAAAAAAATCCCAAAACAAACAAAGGGATCATATCATATCATATCACATAGTATATAAGTAACATGCAATGAACACATATATATTGCCTATACCTATAAAATTGAACCAGCATTAATAGCAGATCATAGTGGGCCCCACAAAGATCCTTGCTCTAAAGAATCCTCCTGCAGCACCTGATCAGTAATACCAGTCGGCCAGTATAGTTGTGCAGGGGGAGCCACCAGCATGGCTTCTGCAAGCTCTCTCCACATTTTAGGTGAGTTGTCCTCGTCTTCTAGTCCCCCCCAGTAGCACTGATCATCCCCAGTTCCTCCAAAACAGGCCATACCCGACCCTACCCATGCCCCGGAACCGATCCGGTCTAACGTAGCCAATGCAGGGGGAAGTACTGGAACTGATGCTGATGAAACTGAAGGCGAAATTGGACTTGCCTCCTCCTGCAGCTGCTGATGATGGTGATGCTGTAGTGACGAATTCTGCTGATGGAACTTAACTTGCAAAGCGGCCTCGAGTGCAGCAGACCGTATATGCCTGGGGTCTGAGCTTGCAGGCCTCGGCAGCTGAGACGCTGAGTCAGGGAAGTTGAGACGTGCATCTTGTCCCTTGAGCCAGAATTCAGCTACGTCATGAGCGACTGCTGCCATCTCAGGTGACTCAAAGCTCCCCAGCCAAATTCTGGTCTTCTTACCAGGTTCACGAATCTCGGACACCCACTTACCCCACTTCCTTTTACGAACTCCAATGTAGTCCGTGGAAGTAGCTAGCTCCATATATATATGCACAAGTACCCTATGTATGAATGTCTGTAGCTCCAATGGAACGAGCTAACTAGCTAGCTGGGTGGTTACTTTGGAATTTCAGTACTCGAAAATGCGCACAAGTTGATGTAACATGAAAGTAGGAGCTGTCATATAAATACATAATATGATCGCATGAAGAGGAGAGAGGGCGATGGTGAGAGAATCAGAGAAAAGAGAAGAGAGGAGGTTTCGAAGTAGCTGCATTGAAAAGGGACAGGTGATTATTTTATGAAACAATGTCCAGCCTTTTGGGGCTAGCTTTATGCAATGGATACAGTGGAGTGGATAACAAATATTCATAGGGACCCATAATAGGATATATGTTATTATTATTATTATTATTATTATTGGTACAGCGTTACTCGAAAAGTAATTGTGAGATCCCATTATTTGCTAGGGGGCATATATATGTTAAAACTGCTTTAGATAATGAATTACTCCAAACAAGTGCATAATGTGGAGGAGACAGCTGGTGGTGAGAGGGAGGGAGAGGATGGGTCACGAGCGGAGCGTGTCACAAACAGGAAGGGGGCAAGCAGAGAATATTCTACTCCCTCAAATTTAAAATATAATAAGTTTTTCTAGATTTTTTTTTTTGTTTTTTTTTTGTTTTTTCAAAATATACTAAAGACACTATAATTTTTTTTAATGTAAATATTTTGTCATTCTCAAATATCCATCAATTAATTTTCTATAAATTTTTTAATTTTATCCTTATCTTTTTTGTTTACTCATACTCTCTGTTTTTACATAGAAGGGTAAATAGAACATTTTATAATTGATAACTCATTTATGAGCTTCAAAAATATTTAATCCTAACTTTTTTTTCTTCAACTTAATAGTCGTATAGAAATTTAAAATCACTTATATATTTTGAAACGAAGGCAGCACTATAGATCATGCTCTACCTCTGTTTGGTTTGTAACCTGTAATTAAGCTAGCCAGCTGGCTCCCATATATTTATTTTATTTTATATTTAAATTCAAAGAGCTAGGAAGGTGCTATACCTGTAAATAATGTTATGTTTGAATGAGGAAAATTGAAGTGGAAGAGGGAGTTGAAAAAGGGTTGAATGAACGAATATAGAATGTGGAGTGTCCATGTGTGTGTCCCTCTCCCTGTCCCACCAAAAACCATTACCATTTTGTCAAAGATATCGTGTACCGACATAAGCAGAGCAGATGGCAGTCAAATGAAATGAGCCGTAGCACGGAAACAATTAAGAGATCCTGAATCCGTAAAGGAAAGGAATGATCAAAAGAAAGATTCAAGAAGGAGGCGAGGCATGGTGGGAAAGTTGTACTATAGCTAGTACTATCACTTCACATGGGTACGTAGGCCAGAGAAGCACTCCTTTTAGAGCATCCACAGTCGTGGGCTAAATACCCAAAATTTGGAAAATTTGAAAAAAAAATGCACTGCACTCGTCGTCCAAATACCCAAAATTTGGGTTGACGATGAACAGTGCGCTGCCAAATATAGCAGGCGATATGGCGAAATGGAAAATATAGCTAACGCTAGATTATTTTCCGTCCGATCTGATTAACGGCAAATAATAGTCCGTCTCGTACAAAAATACTGTTTCCAATGATTAAGAACCTTTCGGGAAAAATTAAAAAAAAAAAAAAATTAAAAGGAGGTCCACCAACGGTGAATAATATACCGTAGGACCTAATTAACGGCAAATTATCAACCGTTGTTGGTTTTTTTTTTTTTTTTTTTTTAAAAAAAAATTATTAAGAAGAAGTCAACATACGGTATATTATCTACCGTGTTATGTAATTAACGGCAAATTATCATCCTTTGGTGGTTTTTTTTTTTTTAAAAAAAAAAAAATTAAAAAGAAGTCAACATACGGTATATTATCTACCGTGTTATGTAATTAACGGCAAATTATCATCCGTTTTTGGTTTTTTTTTTTAAAAAAAAAATAAAAATAAAATGAAGTCAACATACGGTGAATAATCTACCGTGCGATCTAATTAACGGTGCATTATCAACCGTTGTAGGCAAATTTTTTTTTAAAAAAAAAAAATTTAAAAGAAGGTCAACCGACGGTGAATAATGTACCGTTTGCGGAGATTGACGGTCGATTTTTTCCCGTCGTTGGGTTTTAAAAAAAAAAAAAATTAAATAAAGAAACGGCCTATTATCTACCGTCGTATGAGATTGACGATACATAAACTTCCGTGGTTTAAACGAAAACAAACGACCAATCGAAAATAACTCGAAAATAGCTTGAACGACTGCAGCAACATTCTTTTTTTTCTATTTCTAAATTGCCAAATACCCAAAATTTGGCTTCAACGATTGTGGATGCTCTTATGGATGGATCGACAGACAGATACTATGCTGCTGCTGCAGCTAGACTATACGTACTCTTTTTTTATTTATCTATTCGGTGTTCTCAAGAGATTTGTTTTCTCTGGATCTTCTTCGGCCTTCAAATCAGATGTAATAATTAGTTATGGGAGTACGGCCATCTGTAGTCGTCGGCCCCAATTTTGGGTATTTGACAAATAGAAATAGAAAAAATGACGTCGTTCTGTAGTCGTTGTTAGTTAAAATTTGGCTTTTACGAAATCCGAATAGGACGGACAGATGATTAGAGCATCTGTAGTCGTTGGCCAAATACCCAAAATTTGGGTTTCGTTGCTACAGTAGCAAGCTATATTTGGCAGACGAAATGACAATTGACAAAATATAGCTCACGAAAGATAATCTTTCGTCCGTTCGATCGGTCGAAAGATTATTTTTCATCTGAGAGATTTTTTTTCACGCGTACTCATCGGACGAGGGATTATTCCCCACCCCTTAAATTTTTATTTATTTATTTATTTTTAAAACGGTTGGACGGAAAATCATTTCCCATCCATTCCATTTGAAAATTGCCAAAAAAACCACAAATGAAACTTAATCCCTCGTCCTACACATCAGAGCTTTTAAATTTTTTTGTGTTCAAACGTCACTATCACCCAATCATTTCCCATTTTAAAAATATTTTTTTAAGGTTTTTTTATTTTAACGTCGGATGAAAAATTATTATCCGTCCGTCCTATTTGAATTTCGTAAAAACCAAATTTTGGCTAACAACGACTACAGAGTGCCATTTTTTTTTCTATTTCTATTTGCCAAACACCTAAAAATTGGGTGTCAACGACAAATGCTCGTATTTAATGTCCAAAGTTAGTTTTTAAATTTTTTAAAAAAAGTTAATTATCTCACCTGCGAGATAGTGACATTTATAATAAAAAAAAAAATTCAAAAAATCATTCATACCTGGGACGGTAGATGAAGTGCTGTCCGACCTCCTTTGTCTTTAGCCAAATTGTGAGGGACGGTAGATTATCTATCGTCCTTCACTTTTTTTTTTAATATTTAATTTATGGGACGGAATTTAATCTTTTGACCAACAGTTTCGTCGTATGCGATTGTGCAGGACGATGTATCGTTTCTCGTCCGACGTTTCAGACGAAAGATAATCTTTCGTCCAAATAAACGGACGAAATATAATCCCTCGTGAGCTATATTTTGGCAAAATCCATTTCGTCTCCTATATTTGGCCATGCACTGTTCATGTCAAAGTCACTTTTTGGGTAAATGGCCAATGACTACAACGTTTCTTTTTTCATTTTTTCCAAAATTTGGGTAATTGGCAAACGACTACAGATGCTCTTAGAGCATCCCTAGTGGTTTGCCATATTAGTGTTTTTTTTTTGGCCAACTTTTGTCAATTTGTCATTTTTCCGCTATAGTAGAATGCTATATTTGAAAAACAATTTTGGCAAAATACATATTATAGGCAGGGATGAAGCCATAAACTTTTCACAGAGGGGACGTGGCTGACAACAAATTCATAAATTGTTCTACTGGCCAAAATAAAAGAAAAAAAATAATAGATATCATTTTGTATTGATCATCTATAAATTAAACGTGAGAGTGAAACCAAATAATAAATTGTAGATTTTGAGGGAGGTGATGCTATTTTGAATATAATTGGGAATTTTTTAGAAATATTGAGGGGATAAAAGAGTAAAATTTTAAAAATGTAGGGAGTTTTCTGCATAAATTAAATGTGGGAGTGAGACCAAATAATAAATTGTAGATTTGGAGGGAGGTAGATACTATTTTAGACATAATATGACGTTTTGTAAAAATATTGAGGGGGGCTAAAAGGGTAGAAATTTAAAAATCTAGGGGGGATTCTGCAAAGCTTGGGGTGCATTTGCCCCCCGCCCCTACATGGCTCCGTCCATGATTATAGGAAACAAAGCGACATGTTGTATCTCTAATATTTTATTATATTTTTAATCAATCGGATGAAACAAGATGTTTTGTCCGAGAAAATTTTTATTTATTTATTTTAAAAGCTGATATAATTAGTTAGTTAATCAGTTTAGTTAGATAATTAATTAGTTAATTAATTAAATAATTAGTTATATAATTAAGCTTGGTTACCTAATTAACATATTAATTAACCTAATCTTTAATCTTTAATCTACTATTTTAATGGGAGAGTTGGAGTGTGTAACTAAACAAACCCTAACTTTGTAACTAAACAAACACGTGTAATACACGTCCAAATTAAATTCAATTAATACAAACATTTGTAGACAAACAAATCCGTGTATTGCCCGTGCAAATCTAATCTAATATAAAGAAAGTATTAGATTTAAGGCTAGACTACATTAAAGTTTTTACTATTAATAAAAATATATTTATTAAGACATGCATCGCACGTGAAAATTACTGGTAATAATATAATATTTTAACGAGAGAGTTGGGGTTGTCATTTGTATACAACATGTAATTTGTAGACAGACATTTAACTATCTAATCTCAACCATTTATTTTTAAGTGAGAGTTATACTAGCCATTCATTTACTCAACTGTTGTCAGTTACCATAATATCCTCAAAGTTCAAATTGATTTACGACATAATTATTTACAAAAGTGCCACTCATACAAAATAAAATTTTGTGCCACTAGGGGTAATTTGTAATGAGTGTATGAGTAAAGGAAGGTCTCAGGTTCGAAGCCAACTTACGTCATATTATTCACTATAATTTTTTTTGGGATTAAAACGTGCATCACACGTGCAAATTACTAGTAACCTATTAATTAGTCCTAAAACCTGGGACCTGATACATCTCTTTACTCATTACATACTCTTTACAGATTATCCATAGAGGCATCAATTTTTAGTTTATATAAGTGAGACTTTGTAAATAATTATGTTGTAAATAAATTTGAACTTTGAGGCTATTATGGTAACCAACAACAGTAAAGTAAAAGAATGGTTAATATAACACCCACTTAAAAATAAATAATTGAGATTAGATAGTTGGTTGTTTATAAATTACCGGTTGTCTACAAACAACAACCCGAACTATTCCGTTATAATACTAGAGATTAGAGATAAACAAGTTGCTCATACCCATTTTTCCATATATATATATATATATATAATAAAACACAAAAAAAGCTATCAAGTGGCTCTCATTCAATAGAGTTGAAATCAACGATCCAAATCTAACATCACAAAACATATTTTCCCATCCAAAAGTTTTTCCTCAAAACTCAAATTCAAATTCTCTCAAAACAACTCCTTTATTTATTTATTTATTTTCTCTCTCTCTCTATCGCTTTCATTTTCTCTATATTTACTTAGAAATTTATATTTTCATATTTTAGATTTGTAAATTTTCAAATTTTTTATGCATTTTTTTATTGCTCATGTTACATTGAAAATAGCAAATATCTCATCAACAATTAAATTTCATCATTTTCCACAAGATTTAAGAAGTTGGATTTTACAACCTCATTTATAATTATTTTTCAACATATACTAATGGAAACATGGACTTTTATTTACAACTAATTATTGTTTTACTATTCAAACTTGAGCTACATAATTGTTGTTTTACTGTTTACAAGAGTTTCATATGCTGTATCGTTTTGAAGACGTGCCGTAGGCACGAGCCCACGGGCAAATCTAGTATATATATATTTCTGCACCAAGGTATATCAGAATTGTCAATATCGCCATCTACGACTTTGATAATAAATTCACTAAAGATGTTTTCCCCAATTCATATGATAGATGCTTTCATCCTCTAGAGCAAGGAGACGCTGTAAGATGTTTTCCCTAATTCATATGATAAATAGAGAAGGCCTATAGATTTCAAAAACAAGATAGTCATATGTACATACATACATATACACTTTCTCAATCCTTTTTGATATATCGGATAGAGCCAATAGGCGCAAGCCATCAAAAAATATTAATCAATAAAAACAGTAACGATACAAATTAAATTACAAAAGTTTTACAAGCTGTAAAACGGAAAGAAGAAAACAACAAATGAAATCAATAAATGACAGACTAGCATGCAAATAGAGAACTGCGATTCAAAAGAAGAAACAACACCGCAAAAGAGGACTGAGCTTGAAGCCAGGATAACTGAGCATGAAAAGGAACGCTCTGCCGCACCCAAGGGAGTGCAAACTCACACTACGGCTCCTGCCGCAAAGCACAAGGAACTGTCAGGAGCAAGAAGAGAAGATTCGGAACACCGACAACTCGACAACATGAGCGAATAAGGTGGTATCAGAACCGAATGATAGATCCATGAAATAGGAGGCTAAACATCCCCACACGGAACCACCAATCTCCACCTGGCACTCCACAAAAAGGGGAAGGCTGGACAAACAGAGCAGAAAACAAGACTGTAGCTCAAGGAAACTCTAGCAGCACACAAAGGAAAAGACTGACTGCCAAACTCAACTATGCACAAGCTGGAGAGCCGACACAGAAGCTGCTTTCCTAGCCAGAATACGCGCGCTCACCTGAATCTGCACATTATTAAAAACTTTCTTATTGTATTTCCGCTTAACGGTGGGAAGGATGACCTTCGCCAAAGGGAGCAAATCTGCAGCATGGTCAGACATGCTAGCTACGTCTTTGATGAAACTATCGGCGGTAAGGAGCAGACCGGAATCAACTGAAGCGGATATTGGGATGGAGTTAGTAAGATAGGAAAAACGAGAATAAGAAGAGTTAACATGAGTCGGAGAAAACTTGAGGAGATAAGAGTGCAGGTTGTGCGAGACCTCCATTAGGAGGTGCTTGATCCATGATTGAACCCCTAAATCTTGATACAAAGAGAAGATGCATCCCGGGAAATGAAGAGAGAATGTAGAAAGTTTGGCGGACGAAATCATCATAGAACAAGGAAAATTATAAGATAAAGAAGTTGTCTTAGAATAAATATTCGCCTTGACAGAGTGCATCTGAGGGCCTGAAAAGCGGCGAAGCAGAGCATGCCCAATCGCACTTCGTGACCAAGAACTACAAGAAACTAAGGATTTAAACAAAACTTCGGTATTAACCAGACTCAAACTCAATGAAGGCGCCACCGAACAAAAGTGGGGACGAGCCTTGAAACAGCCCATCCGAGGGAAGGATACCAGTTTCGAATACACCTTACGATCCTTAAAAAGGTTAGCAATATTAGGAGGCTGAATATTAGCAGTAGAAACACAATGGGCAGAGGACGAAGTAGAGGAGTTCATAGCTGGTAAAGGCACAACTACCAAGGAGTCGAGATCCTTTCCAGATTCAAGGCTAAACTTCCTTGCCAATCTAGCATTGAGCTTGCGCTTTAAAAGGGGGTAGTTAAGAAAGGAGAGAAGTTTGGCCGGTAAGAGATGTCCTCTGGGGAAACCAAGGAGTGTTTGAAGGGAAAAGCATCGACTGCGCGAGTGACCAAACTTATCACAGAAAAAATACTTCATTTTATTCACGCACTCGCGTTTAAAATGCCCAGGAAGGAGGCACCTGAAACAAAACAGAAGAGGGTCGGACCTACAAGAAGAAGGGAAAATATTGAAGATTGGAGAGCACTGAGAAAGATAGGAGTAATCAAAAAGAGGAGCAGACAAGTCACTCTTCCATTCCTTAACAGTTACAAAACAGTTAGACCTAGTGAAATGCTTGGAGCGATTCATGGTTGAAACCCAGCCAAGAATGCCTAAAACATTCACCAACAAAGAAAAGGCACTGTACAACAAATTAGAGACAGTACTGTTTCATTTTATTCACGCACTCACGTTTAAAATGTCCAGGAAGGAGGCGCCTGAAACAAAACAGAAGAGGGTCGGACCTACAAGAAGAAGGGAAAATATTGAAGATTGGAGAGCACCGAGAAAGATAGGAGTAATCAAAAAGAGGAGCAGACAAGTCACTCTTCCATTCCTTAACAGTTACAAAACAGTTAGACCTAGCGAAATGCTTGGAGCGATTCATGGCTGAAACCCAGCCAAGAATGCCTAAAAAATTCACCAACAAAGAAAAGGCACTGTACAACAAATTAGAGACAGTACTGTTCCAATATCACCAAAGCACCACCACCAATAGGGAAACCAGTGCCGTACGAGGGGGCAAAAAACTCCCTCAAAATAGAGGGAAAAGGAATGAGCTAAAATTCAATAAGAAAAGAATAACTGTGCTAACAGCAATTGAGCTCGCTGTTGCTCAGGGCACAGCGAAGAGCAGAAGACCACCACTGACGAAACGGAGCTGCAGGGGGAAGAGAAGAGCAGTTACAAGAGATTACAATAAATCCACAATGAGTGCCACGACACAGGAAATCCGAAACCGCCCACACTAGAAACAGTTATGCACTAGCAAAGACCCAAACAACACACCCAACACCCAATAAACACAGAAATACTCACAGTGGTTGGCTGAATAGAAGATCCGAGCTAGCGGTTACCACCTGGAAAAAACTCACAGATCAAGGATGAATAGGAGAGCGGCTGGATTTTGGGTTCCACTGGAGGGAGGGGCCAAGCAAAGGAGGACTACGAGATGTAGCGCTCGAACGTGAACGGCAGGAAACATGCGAGAAGAGCGCAGTCTCCTCCGGGGAAGGGGGGACCACACCGCGGTAGCCGAAGACTGGGAGACGGCGGAGAGGGGAACGGAGCGGGGACGTGGGTGGAGAGGGTCGACAAACGGCGGAGAGGGTCGATAACCGATGCTAAGGAGAGAGGAGAAAACAAGGAGATGGGTCGCGAGAGGAGAGAGAACTGACCAAGTTTAATGAAGGGGAGGAGGGGCGAGAATGAGAGGAGACGCCGGATCTGGAAGATGAAGGACGGAGAGGAAGCTGTTGAAAAATCGCTTTTTGAATCGCCCCTTTTGTGGTATTGTCTCTATTCCCATTTGCTCAATCCTTAAACAAACCATATACTCCCAACTCACTTTCAGAACCACTCAGAAAGGACTGCAAAATGCTAGACCTATATGGGTTTTTACCTCAAACATACATTATAAATGCATTGAGGCCAACTTTTCACTAAAAGACAAGATTAAAACCATGTCTTTTACTAAAAAGTGGACTCCAATATATTTATAATTTATGTTTGGGGGGTAAAAACCCATACATGTGCTGTCATTCCCGAGAGGACTAAATATAAGGGAGAATCCTCAACCTAAGAGCATCTGTAGTAGTCGACTGCTATTTTTTGGGTATTTGGCAAATGGAAACCGTTAAAATGGTTTTGTGCTGCAGTCGTCGATTGCCAAAAATTGGGTATTCGTAAGTTTTCAAATCTCAGACGAAAGACGAATTATCGTCTGAAAAAAAAAATCAAAATTTTTAATTTTTTTTTGGAATGGACGGGAAATCTTTTCCCGTCCATCCAATATTTTAAAAATTAAAAAAACTCAAAATGCCATGGACGGAAATCCTTCCCTCGTCCAACAATACAAGTGGTTTTAAAAATAAAAAAAAATGGACGAAAATCGATTTCTCGTCCCTACCATTTTTTTTAAAATTTTTTTCGATCAGACGAAAAATTAAATTTCGTCCAATACTTCACTGTTTTGCCAAATTCTCTCCGACGATTTTTTTTTTCTCCGTCCGATGTGACAGACGATAAACCTTTTTTCGTTTGCTATGTTTTTCAAAATTTCAAATCGTCTGCCAAATTTTAGATTTTTGGCCAACAACTACATCAGTCTTCATTCTCATTTTTTTGAAAAATTTGGGTAATTGAAAGACTACGACAGGTGCTCTAAGAAAATCGGACATGTATGGCATCAGTCATGGTGCCACACAATGGAAGGGAAGAGAAGGGAAGAGAAGGGAAGCAAGGAGTTTCCTCTTTCAAGCATTGATCAGAGAAAAAAGAAAATAAATTTGCTGTCACTCTCAGTCTGTCTCTCTCAGCATCTAATCATGCTTCCAGTGGTAAAACAGCTGCATGGATGACCAGACTAGACTTCTCCTTCCCTTCATAAAATAATCAAAACAATAATATTCCCAGATAAATCATCTTCCTGGCTAATAATTTGAAAATATTACTGTTTTATTACTGTTGTATTCAGGACCGATCCTGAAGTCCCGAAATAGAGATAGGAGAGGCAGTTGTCTCGGGCACTCAATTTTTGCACATTTCTAGAGACCCCCAAAATTTATTTTCTTATACCGCATATATATATATATATATAGAGAGAGAGAGAGAGAGAGAGAGAGAGAGAGAGAGAGAGAGAGAGAGAGGAAAAGGATTGGTTGAGCACTCATCTAGTGCTCACCACGTGAACACTAGGCCTTCGGGCGTTCATATCGAAAATCCGAACCGTTCACATTGATCTACACATCTAAATTAGTCTAAATATGTAAAATCAAATCATTTGAAATTCACTTGCCCATCCATCATGTGACTATAAAAACAATGATTTTCAGCCATACAATTTTGTAACACATCAATGAATGAGCAAATGAATTTCAAATGATTTGATTTTACATATTTAGACAAATTTAGATGTGTAGATCAATGTGAACGGTTCGGATTTTCGATATGAACGCCCGAAGGCCTAGTGTTCACGTGGTGAGCACTAGAGGAGTGCTCAACCGATCCCTTCCCTATATATATATATATATATATATATATATATATATATATATGGCAAAATTTAAAAAAACGTCACAATAGTTTGGCGCTGTTTAAAAAAACGTCACAAAACTTTGACTTTTTAAAAAAACCGCACAATATTTAACTTTCAACTCACAGAGTTATCCAACCGTTAACTGGGATAATAGTTATGTGATGTTTTTTTAAAACAAATGGGAACTTTTGTGATGTTTTTTTAAACAGAATAATAGTTCTGTGTTGTTTTTTTAAACAAAACAATAGTTTTGTGATGTTTTTTTAAACATTACGTATAACCCAGTTAACGGTTGGATAACTCCGCGAGTTGAAAGTTAAACATTGTGCGGTTTTTTTAAAAAGTCAAAGTTTTGTGACGTTTTTTTAAACAGCGCCAAACTATTGTGACGCTTTTTAAAATTTAGCCTATATATATATATATATATATATATATATATATATATATATATATATATATATATGAGATGGTGAGATGGGTGAGATGAAAATATTTTTTTGAGAGAGGAGTGATTTGAGTCCTCTGAATCTCGATCACACCGCTCACATCACTCTACATGTCATCTAGATGGTGTGTATAAAATTTTAAGCGATTTGGAGAGCTGTAGTCTATGCATCAAAACGTTCAGCACGTCATGAAGATGGTACAAAATACATATATATGCATTCATTTGAACATCTTGATACATAGGCTACATGTCTCTGAATTGCTTGAAATTTGGTACACATCATCTTGATGACATGTAGAGTGATGTGAACGATGTGATCGAGATTCAGATGACTCAAATCGCTTATCTCTATAAAAACATTTTCATCTCACCCATCTCACCATCTCATAATAGCATGATTCTCTCTCTCTCTCTCTCTCTCTCTCTCTCTCTCTCTCTCTCTTTGTATATATATATAATGGGAGAAGGCCTTAGTGTCATTTGTATATCTACCAACATTTGCAAATCTACCAACATGTGCAACGCACGTACATAATTAATATAAAGAATGTTTCAAGTTTGAGTCCTCCCTACATCATTTTTTTATATAAAAATTATTAAAACATGCATCGCACGTGTAAATTACTAGTATATCTCTAATCCAAGATAAGTTTAAAAGAAAATCAGGGCCGGTCCGGGGGACCGAGGCAAAAAACCCAAATAATTATTTTTGGGGACCCCTAATAACAATATTATTTTTTTTGGCACAAAATACATGTCTATATTTATAAGAGAAATACAAATTTGGAGGCCTCTAAAATTGCAAAAAATCGGGGGACCTGAGGCGGCCGCCTTACCAGCCTCAAGGTGGGGGCCGGCCTTGGAGAGAATCACCTCAGGATGTTTAGACATGTTACATGTAGATCTAGTGATGCTCCCGTTAAAATGAGTAATTTCATTAGTATTGAGGATAGAGTAAGGGATAGAGAAAGATATAAACTAACTTGGATAGAAATGATGAGAAAAGATATGATAGCTTGTGACCTTACAAAAAATAGTGCGCTAAACCGAGCAGAATGGAAAACCAGGATTTATGTAGCCGACCCCAACTAGTTGGATTGGAAATAGCTTGTGACTTTACAGAAAATATTGCGCTAAACCGAGCACAAAACCAGGATTCATGTACCGACCGGCCCCTGGTTGTATTCTGTGAATTTTGCGTAATTTGTTACACCGTGTTGTTCGCGGGGCATCTAGCCAAAAATTCTCATAAGCAGAATGGGTTAGAGATCCTGGACTTGGAGGCACCGCCCAAATATGTAACATCACCCAGATATACTAGTATCTTTGAAACTACTTTTAGCTCCTAATTAAGCCGTGACTTTCAACTTAATTTTTTCAAAAGCTAAACTTCACTGTTGCCTAATTATATATCTGAGGTTCAGGGTTGGGGTGTTGACTTTGTTGGCTGTTTTTGGTGCAAACCCAAGATTCCCCTCTTTTCTTTAGTCACATATCGGTGGTAAAGACCACCTTGTGAATGAATATATTACAAACCACTCTTTATCCCCTTGTAGTCTAGTGTGGTGTGGAGAGAACCCGTGGGCCACACGCGCGCTGCCGCCGCCGCCCGGCCCGGTTCGGTTCGGTTCGGCGCGCGTAGTGGGCACGGGTGTGTGCGCGCCCGCATCTGCGGACACGAATGCCGATCCGAAATTGCTCTTCGGGTTCGGGTTGAGATCCTAAACTTATTTTTGCTGTTATTTCTTTTCCCTTTGACTAATTCTTTCTGAACGTTGGATCAGTTTCTCAGATCCGATTTTTTGGCCTTCTTCTCTCCCAACGTTCACACGATTGTGTGTATATATATTCCATAAACCTACCGTTTTGCAACTACTGAAAAATCCCGCATCATATCCACACAGAAAATATACTTTCGTTCTGCTTCGCTGCTATCTCGATCCGCAACGTAGCAGCGCGTTTCGCTTCGCTGCTTCCGCTTCTCTTTTCCACCGTAGTTCTGGGCAAGGCTAAGTTCGGGTCATCTCTCGAAGTTGTGTGCGGCAACGAGACGCCGGTGATACCGGGGGTTTTACCACTAGGAGCATCTGCGAAGCGTCTGCACATAAGACCGCGGATCAACTCTTAGGGCAGTGCGTATCGCGCGACTTCCCCATAGGCCGGTAAATCAGTTTTATTTATTTTGTTTTCACAGATTAACAAGAAGATTAGGGACAATTTATACAACAATCTAAGAGTTGAGACGTATTGTTAATCTGATTAGATTATCATATATTGTTAACTAAGAACAGTCATCTTGTTAATCTGATTAGTTTAGCATAAATTGTTAATTAACAATAGCCATCTTGTTAATCTGACTAGTTTACCATATCTTGTTAATTAAGAATAGTCGTATTGTTGATCTGATTAATTAAGAACAACCGTATTGTTAATTTTATTAGTTTGTCATATCTTGTTAATTAAGAACGGCCTGATTGTTAATCAGATTAAACTAGTATTTATTGGTAATTAGCACATACATATTATCAATCTGATTAATTGCTACCTATAAACAGAATTGCCTTTGTTATCTGTCTACTTAGAAATTAAGAATACAATTGTACGATCCTATAGAACAGATCCATAGTATATACTTAGTTGTAGGATCTGTCAATTAAGTATATACATATTGATTAACTGATTAATTAGCACATATAATCATAATTGCTTATTGTTAATCTGTTAATTTAGTACATTCTGTTAATTCGCTTCATTATTAATATTGTAAGGGCTAAATAAATAAATAAATTATTAGTGAAATCTGAAGCTTTAATACTATCTTCGTTAATCACAATTTCGAGACAGATAATTAAATTTTGTTGCATCACTATAGATTTCCACACTATAGAATATCCATAGCTTTAAAATCCTTACATTATTAATTTATTGTTAAATCACAAAATTTGTTGGCACGAATTTGTGTTGTTAGATTCACTTTAAAATTCTCAAAGTCTTAGAATATTCCTTGCTGTACATTTGTTTTATTAGCTTGCAATTTGCTAGTATAATTAAGTGTCTTGCTATATTGTGAATAGCACTACTACCTACATAACAATATCAAGACGACTATTAGCTGTGGTGCTAGATATTTCTTAGTATCCTTTAAACATTTAATAAGGAATAGTTATTGATTTTGCAAATTCCTTAAAAGAAATCTAAAGGTCTTAAAAGGAAAGATAAATTTGGGAACAAGCCTAAAGGGTCCTTCTGTCAACCGGGTGTAAACAGCCCTAAGCGACACGGTATTTAAGCGTCTTCGGACCACCGCTAGCTGGGAACCGACTCCTACAGCTAACCCAAGTTAATCAGAACTTGATAGACTAAAAGATTTGTTTAGGTTCATTAGCAAAATCATTAAACTATTGTCTAGAATCCGCGATACCTTTATTGAGTAGCTACAGTATTATTTCTGCAGCCTCTAGACTATTATACTTCTAAATCATGACTGGGAAAGAAGAGACCGCTTCAGCCAAGCCAGCCAAGTTTGATGGAACCAACTTTAAAAGGTGGCAGAGTCAGATGAAATTCTGGCTCACCACCTTAGGACTCCTGTCAGCAATTGATGGATCCACACCCAACACGACTGAGTCTGACAAATTTGAGTCTACCAAAGAAGTTTCTGAATCCACTTTGTCATCTCAAACTCCTAAAGAATCCGCTAGTTCCCAAAAACCAAAAACCCCTAAGGAAATAGACTTCCACTGTTTTCATAGGATTCTAAGTGCCTTATCTGACTCCCTTTATGACATATTCTTTGAATATAAGAATGCTAAAGAACTTTGGGATGCTTTAGAAGATGAATATGGTTTTGATGATGCTGGAATTGAAAGATTCAATTCTTCAGCTTTCAATAGGTATTTCATGGTAGATAACAAGCCTATGAATGACCAAATCCATGAGTTCCAAGAATATGTGAGACATATTCAAGCCAAAGGCACAACCTTCTCTACTGAATATAAGATAGCTTGCCTAATAGATAAACTCCCTCCTTCTTGGTCTGATGTCAAGAAGGAACTCACTCATACTCAAGGTGAGCTTACCTTTGCCCAAGTCCTGAAGAAGATTAGAACAGAAGAACAACTTAGGCTTAGGTCAAACCCTAAAAATGAATCCAAAGCAAAGGTAAACCTTGTAGTGTCAAACCAAGGCAAATCCAAACCTAATAATCCTCACAAACCTAAGAAAACCTCCTTCAAGAAAAAGAACTTTCAGCCTCATCACCAGAATCACCAAAACCACCAAAACCGCCAACACCAGCAAAACCACAGGACTAGAAACTTCGGTCAGACTCAGGACCAACAAAAGTTTTGTTTGGTGTGTGGAAGAACAAATCATCTATCATTCAATTGCTTTCATAGGAAGAAGGAACCAATGAAGACTCCTTATAAGGGAAAAGGCTCTGCCAAACCAGAAGCCAATATGATTCTAAATGGATCTTCTAGTTCCTTCAGGTCTGTGACTTACCAACCTTCTGTTAATATTTCTTACCATTCTGATGACTGGTGGTTGGATTCTGGAGCTAATGTTCATGTTTCATTTGATCGCTCCTGTTTTTCAAACTATCAGGAATCATGTGGAGGAGGCATAACCCTAGGAGATGGATCAACGGCACAGATTGTAGGAAGAGGAAGAATAGACCTGAAGATGACATCAGGGAAAAATCTAGCTCTTCATGATGTACTTCATGTGCCGTCAGTTAGGAGAAACTTAGTTAGTGGTTCCCTTCTTGTAGCGTCAGGTTTCAAAATTGTAATGGAAGCAAATAAAATTGTATTTTCTAAGAATGAATCTTTTATTGGGAAAGGATATGTAAAGGATGGTCTTTTCATTCTCAGCACTATAAATAAAATATCTGATCCTTCTCCTGTTGTTTCAAATATAGAATCTTCCAATGTTTGGCATGGTAGACTAGGTCATGTGAATCTGGGTTCTCTTAAAAGAATGATGAACTTAGATATTATTCCCAAGTCTCCTATAGATAATAAACACAAATGTGAAATTTGTGTTCAAGCCAAACATTCCAGACTGCCTTTCAAATCTATAGAGAGGAATTCTGATCCTCTAGAACTAGTTCATAGTGATGTTTGTGACTCAAATAGGGTTTTGACCCGAGGCGGTAGGAAATACTTTGTCACTTTTATAGATGATTTTTCTAAGTATTGCTATACCTACCTTCTCAAAACCAAAGATGAAGTTCTAGATAGATTTAAGGTTTTCAAATCCGAAGCTGAGAACCAATTAGAGAAAAAGATTAAGATCCTTAGATCTGATCGTGGCGGAGAGTATACCTCAAACGAAATGACTAACTTCTGTGAAGAACACGGAATAATTCATGAGGTGACTGCTCCTTACTCACCACAGTCTAACGGAGTTGCTGAAAGAAAGAATCGAACTCTGTTAGACATGGTGAATGCCATGCTTCTCAGCTCAGGAGCTCCTGATAACTTGTGGGGAGAAGCCTTATTGACAGCCTGTTACATCCTAAACAGGATCCCTAGTAAGTCAAAGGATAAGACTCCTTATGAATTATGGAAAGGCAGAACGCCTAGAGTCCATTACCTTAAGGTCTGGGGATGTCTAGCAAAAGTAGGAATCCCTGAACCTAAAAAGAGAAAGATTGGACCTAAGACTGTAGATGCTGTATTCATAGGATATGCCCTAGATAGCAATGCCAATAGATTTTTAGTGACTCATTCTGAAGTAAATGAAATCTCTAATAATACCATCATAGAAGCTAGAGATGCAGTTTACTTTGAGAATATATTCCCTTTTAAAGATAGAATTTCTTCCAACCCCTCCTATCATTCCCTGCCTCCTTCTACCAGTTCCCATTCTCAACCTTCTAGCTCTCAACCTGATCAAGACTCAGAACCTAGAAGAAGCAAAAGAGGTAGGATTGAAAGAAATTTAGGAGAAGATTTCTTCACTTATTTGATAGAGGGTGATCCCTCAACTTACGAAGAAGCAATATCTTCTCCTGATGCACCTTTCTGGAAAGAAGCCATCAACAATGAGTACAACTCCATTATGGAGAACAGTACTTGGCATTTAGCAGACCTGCCTTTAGGTAGTAAACCCATAGGTTGCAAGTGGATCTTCAAAAAGAAACTTAGAGCTGACGGTTCAATAGAAAAATACAAAGCTAGATTAGTAGCCAAAGGTTTCACCCAGAAAAAAAGATTAGATTATTTTGACACCTACTCTCCTGTAGCTAGGATTGCCTCTATTAGAACTCTTCTAGCTTTAGCCTCCATTCATGACTTGATAATCCATCAAATGGATGTAAAGACAGCCTTTTTGAATGGAGACCTAGAGGAAGAAATCTACATGGAGCAACCTGAAGGTTTTATTGCTAAGGGTCAAGAAAAGAAAGTTTGCAGGTTAGTAAAATCTCTTTATGGCCTAAAGCAAGCTCCCAAGCAATGGCACAGCAAATTTGATAAAGTGATTTTAGAATATGGCTTCTTACCAAATGAGTATGATAAATGTATATACTCTAAAAATACTGATGGAAGTTGTGTCATTATATGCTTGTATGTAGATGACATCCTTATTCTAGGATCAACACTTGAGTTAATAAATAACACTAAAGATTATTTATCTAGCATGTTTGATATGAAAGACCTAGGAGTAGCTAACCTGATTCTAGGAATGCAAGTATCCAAATCCAAGGAGGGTTATACTCTCTCTTTAGTACATTCTATTGAGAAAATGCTAAGGAAATTTGAGTATTTTGAGAAGGCACCTGCTCGTACTCCTTTTGACAGTAGTATCATTCTCAAAAAGAATGAAGGTTCACCTGTAGAACAACATAGATACTCTCAAATGATAGGTTCTCTTATGTATATATCAAATAGAACTAGACCTGACATTGCATTTGCTGTTGGGAGACTTAGTAGATACACTAGCAACCCAAACCAGTCACATTGGTCAGCATTAGAAAGAGTATTTAGATATCTTAAAGGTACTATAGATTACAAACTTCATTATTCTAGACACCCTGATATCATAGAAGGTTACTCAGATGCAAACTGGGTAACTGATTCACATGATGTGAAATCCACAACTGGATATGTCTTTACCTTAGGAGGTGCTGCAATCTCCTGGGGTTCATGTAAACAAACCATCATAGCTAGAAGTACTATGGATTCTGAAATGATAGCTTTGGATACTACGTGTACAGAAGCTGAATGGCTAAGAAATTTGATTATGCATATACCTGTTACTAATGTTCCTGTTCCTCCTATTTCCATAAACTGTGATAATAAATCTGTTATAGAACTACTAAAGCATGATTCTGTGAATGCTAAGATGAACAGGCACCTGCAGCTGCGCTTCAAGTCAATCAAGAGCCTATTAGGCAAATATGTGGTTCTTGACTATATAAAGTCAGAAAAGAACCTTGCAGACCACTTAACAAAGGGTCTGTCTAGGACGTTGATCCTAGAATCATCGAGGGGGATGGGGTTAAGCCCATAAGTAAGTCACCAGCAGTGGCAACCCAACCGAGTCTGACTGGAGATCCCAAGAAGCCGGTTCAATGGGTAGAAACAAGCTGGACTTCGGTGACTATTATGGAACACTGACTCAGAGATTAAATTCTCATAAATTAATGCCCAGGTGGCTGTACGATGTTGTACAATGATATCCCATCCCTATGGTGACAGTGTTCCTGTGTGATCTGGTTAGGATGAGTTCTAAACTCTTAATAGGTCCAAACATTATTATGTAGGGTTGACTCCGATCACCAACCCTTTGAGGACTTACCTATATGAGAGGTCGTGAAGGCCGCGACTATGGGACAGGGCGATCCCAGACAACTCTCATGAATATGGAAAAGTGCGCATGGCCATTCAAAAGCGCCACCCGATAGACCCGAGAACCTCTAGCGTACTATGTGTGCTATTTTCTGAATCTGAGTCAAGAAGTCTGATTCAAGGCGTAGTCCATCAAGCACTTCTTCAGACAAAGACAATAGTCACTACGTGAGATTCAAGGCTGTAGTCCATCTCATCTATGCATAGTACACTCTTGCCCAGAACTTCTATATCATTACTCTTTTGTTATCACTGCCTTTGAATCTTGGTTTTGGGGGGGGATTGTTGGCTGTTTTTGGTGCAAACCCAAGATTCCCCTCTTTTCTTTAGTCCCATATCGGTGGTAAAGACCACCTTGTGAATGAATATATTACAAACCACTCTTTATCCCCTTGTAGTCTAGTGTGGTGTGGAGAGAACCCGTGGGCCACACGCGCGCCGCCGCCGCCGCCCGGCCCGGTTCGGTTCGGCGCGCGTAGTGGGCACGGGTGTGTGCGCGCCCGCATCTGCGGACACGAATGCCGATCCGAAATTGCTCTTCGGGTTCGGGTTGAGATCCTAAACTTATTTTTGCTGTTATTTCTTTTCCCTTTGACTAATTCTTTCTGAACGTTGGATCAGTTTCTCAGATCCGATTTTTTGGCCTTCTTCTCTCCCAACGTTCACACGTTTGTGTATATATATTCCATAAACCTACCGTTTTGCAACTACTGAAAAATCCCGCATCATATCCACACAGAAAATATACTTTCGTTCTGCTTCGCTGCTATCTCGATCCGCAACGTAGCAGCGCGTTTCGCTTCGCTGCTTCCGCTTCTCTTTTCCACCGTAGTTCTGGGCAAGGCTAAGTTCGGGTCATCTCTCGAAGTTGTGTGCGGCAACGAGACGCCGGTGATACCGGGGGTTTTACCACTAGGAGCATCTGCGAAGCGTCTGCACATAAGACCGCGGATCAACTCTTAGGGCAGTGCGTATCGCGCGACTTCCCCATAGGCCGGTAAATCAGTTTTATTTATTTTGTTTTCACAGATTAACAAGAAGATTAGGGACAATTTATACAACAGACTTTAGGTGTTAGTATTGGATGGGTTTTACCTGAAAGCTTGATGCAAATTAATTAGGCAATATCCATAACTCACAAAGCACATACAATCTCTCAGCTATTATGATGGATGCGTGAAGGATGGTAACCCTGTGAATGTCATTGGTGACTGAGTATGTAACTCCATGGATAGTGTATGTGCCAAATATCAAAGTATAACAAAGGATGTGTTTGGATCCACATAACTTCCTACGATTTAAATTTCAAGCAGAGGGTTTTAGATAATTGTCGCAGAATTTTGGGTTCCACAAACTCTCAAAATGGGTGGGTCTCATATGTATGATTTAATAAGATGGGTTTCAATTGTTTTCTCATAGGAACTAATGATACCTTATTTTGTTGCAAGTCCCAAACCCCCTATATGAAATTTCAACTGATTTCACCTATAATTGTTACAGAAATCCAACAAAATTTACAGCCCAAAGAAGGATCGCAAGAGGTTTTGTAAAACCTTTGTAAACCTAATTTCACGGATGCAAAAGGTTTCAGTCAGTTTTATGAGGCCAAATAACCCTATAATGGAGAAATGTAACTCCATACAGTAAATAACTACACTATTTTTAAATAAAAAAGAATCAATAAGTATAACGAAAATGTAAGTATATGATTATACAAAAATATATGTATATGCAAATAAATCGGGAGACTCTGAGTATGAGTAAGGGTTTAGGTGGGTTTCAAGTGTAAAACCTACAAAATTGGGGCAGAATTCAGGTATAGATACCAGACCGAAGAAACAACCCTTCTATCGCAAAAATCATCTGCAATCAATTTAAGAAATAATTCTTGATTCCCTATGGGCCTTTCCCCTATATAATTTGTTTTTAACAAAAATCACAACCTTAAATGGGTGAATGACTTGCAGCAGCTCTCTTTTTTGGTGAGCTTACTTGAGGCAAGGTTAACAGAAGTACAATGGCTTCAAAACTCTACACAGGTTTAGAGGGAAACAGAAACAGTTTCAAAAACAAATGTGTGCTTTATTCTTATCTAAGAAGCAGGGATACAGACTCAGACTCACAGGGATGTAGACTCACTGACACAGACATGGTTTGATACGACACACCAACACGAGGAGTAATAAAAACTACACTGAACTAAAGAGCTTCATGTCAGGTTTGTGTGTTCGAGACTACAAACAACAACAACAACAGCAACGCCTTTTTCCCAACTAGTTGGGGTCGGCTACATGAATCCTGGTTTTTCATTCTGCTCGGTTTAGCGCAATAAGTCACAAGTTATTATATATGTTACCACTATTTCCACCCAAGTTAGTTTAGGTCTTCCTCTACCCTTAACTCTACCCTCAATACTTATCAAATCACTCTTTCTAACGGGGGCACTACTAGGTTTACGTGTGTTTGAGACTCATGTGAGATATGTGCGCGACACAACAAGATTCGATGTGGATATGAAATAGAAATTTCCTTGCTTCATAGATTCGTCTGTGCATAATTTAGACGAAATAAAAAAACAAAATTTAACAGTGACTTTGACCCCTTCAATCCTCACCCTAACCCCTAACAAAATATCTAACCCTAACCTAATGGTATCTATAATCTTAATCTAACACCTCTGCTGTCATGACTTCTGCCCTAATACCTGTAGTATCCTTATCTCTGAGACAAACTCAAACAGTACCTAGAACGATATCCCCACCAAACCCAGCTTAATTGGTTCGGGATTGTTAGCTGGTTAAGACATGTAATAGAATTTGGGCTAGGTTTTACTGTGGTTTATTACGTATTAGGTTAGTGATAGGATACAGTCCGAGTTTATGAAGGTTACAGTTAAGCTTTGGGATAGAATATGAGTAGGGTTTAGATTACGCATTTGGAGTACGACTGTTGACAAGACTAAAAGTTGCAGATAAACAACCAAAACCTCTTAAACATGACACTATATACACAACTATCACAATAGAAAAACACACACACACATATCTCTAATCTCTAATCTCTAATATTATAATGGGAGAAGGCCTTAGTGTCATTTGTCATTTTGCCATTCTACCAACATGTGCAACGCACGTACATAACTAATATAAAGGAGGTTTCCAGTTCAAATCCTCCATACGTCAGAGTTATTATATTTATTTTTTGAAATTATTAAAACGTGCATCACATGTGTAAATTACTAGTAAGAAATAAAGGGTGAAGAAATATTTAATTCAAGAATTGATCACATTTGAGCTAAAGAAGATTTGAGACAGTTAAAGCTCTGTACCTCTGAGAGTCGACCAGCTCGAGTAAGAAGGCCAATGATGCAGTCGCAGTGCTCTTCAGTAACCTTCAACTTGTACTTTCGGACCATATAATCAAACACATCAAGAGCCTCATCAACAAACTCTGCCTTCTCACAAATGTCTAAGATGGCATCGAAAGTGAAATGATTCGGAACAAAGCCTTTTGATTTCATCCAACCAAACAGCTTGATAGCTTCTTTATACCTCCCATTCAAGCCGCAAGCTTCTATTATTGAAGTGCAAGTTAATGAACCCTTGGAATGAACCCCATCAAAGACTTTTTTTGCGCTCTCAATGTCACCATTCTTCCCGTACATTCTCACAATCTCAGCTATGAGAAACGGGGTTGACTCCATGTTCATCTTATAAACCTGCCCATGTACCTCCTTCCCAATCTTCAGTGCCCCTAAATCACCACTAATGCTCAGAACCCTGCTTAATGCAACAGCATCCGGCCTGTGATACAATAATCGCATGTATCTGAAGATTTTCAGAGCATCGATTAGACGTTCATTCTTAATGTAGGAATCAATCAAAGCTGTCCAAGCAATGACATTCTTCTTCTTCATATCCTCAAATACCCGACAGGACAAGTTCAACATGCCACATTCTGAGTACACGGTCATTAAGGCAGCGGAAATAAAGACATTGGGCAAAAACCAGTTCTTCAATGAGTATGCATGAATCTCCTTCGCCTGTCTCAGTGCTTTCAATTGCTTACAGACAGGTAGGATTGTGGAAATGGTGAGGGCATCTGGCTTGATCCCTTCCTTTTGCATCCACATGATTGATCTCAGAGCTTGCTCTAACCGACCATTGGAAGCATAACCGGACAATAAAGCCGTCCAGGAAACTGCATTTCGTCCAGCTGTCTCGTAGAACACATGACGACCAGAAACCATGTCTCGACTCTTGCAGTACATATCAACCAGTGACGACTGAACAAAAACCATATCTTTATAGTCCCTAAACTGTTTCATCACATAACCATGAATCTCCTGCCCTAGTTTTCTCTCCGAGAGGTCACCAATCACGGGCAGAACTGTGGTGAATATGACCGGATTAGGCTCAACCCCTTCTCTCACCATCATTCTCATGTACTCCAGCGCCTCCCTCTTAAGTTTGTTATGCGCAAAACCTGCAATGACAGTACCCCAGAGAACAGCATCTCTTCTTACCTCAGGCTCAGCAGCAGGAATAGTATCATGAAAGACCTTCAATGCCCACATAACTCTCCCACATTTAAAGTACATATCGATCAAGCCAGTCTGCAGCATTAGAAACCCATTATAGAACCCCTTCTTGATCATCAGGGCATGTACCTTGGTCCCCTGGAAGAATGCAGGTGAGCCTGCGAAGCTCTTAATCAGGGAAGAGAAGGTGTACTCGTTGAGTTGGACACCCGCTTGCCTCATTTCCTGAAAAACATCCAACGGAGTGGAACTCCATCTTCTGCCGTTAACAGCATTGCCTTTCAAGAGGGCATTCCATGTGAATACGCTCCTGGGCATTCCGTCGAACACCTTGCGTGCATCCTGGAGGGAACCGCAAGAAGCATAGGTATGGACAAGGCGTTGGAGGATGAATTCATTATGGTGCAGGGAGTTGGAGAGAATGTGGGCATGGAGAATGCGGGCAATGGAGAGGGATTTTAGGCGGGAGCAGGAAGAGAGGAGAGAGGAGAAGGTGGTGGGGTCGACAGGGATGCCTCGGGCTTGGAGGTAGTCGAGGATGGGGAGGGTGGAGGGGAGACGATCGTGGTGGGAGAGACGGCGGAGGTGGCGGTGGATGATATGGGGATTCTTAGAGCGGAGTAGGAGGTGGTGGTGGACATTCACATTTTGGAAGGAAAGAGAATCATCATCATCATCATCTACTTCATTAGTTGTCATCTTCATATTCAAGGGTTTGGTCCGCACATTCACTTTCACTTTCAGGTTGATTTTGTTGGAGTTGAGACTGAGAGCGAAGGAAGAAGATGAAGGTGGGAATGGGATGGCGTTGACTATGGGACTAGTAATAGCGGTGATGTTCGAGAGGAGAGCAGCCATCGGGGCTGCGGCGGCAATGGGAAGGAAGCAAATGGGCGTGCGCGCGCGTGTGATGCTTACTTTATACTGGTGATACTCCCTACAAATTACCGAAAATTTTGCCTTACTGCCCCCGCTCTTTAAAAATATTTGGCGCTCTGTGCCACTTCCGAAAACAATTAGCGATCTGCCCGTGTTTAGGACACGTCAGCATAAACCGTTATTGAAAATAACGACATAGATTATTTACGTGCCGTTATTTCCAATAACGGCATCTATATTTTAAAAATGTGTCATGCCGTTATTTGGAGTAACGGCATAGGTTATTTTGTTTTTCGACGGCTTGTAGTCTCCATTTAGAGAAAAAATTGCAAGTGTGAAAACCTTATAACAGATGCCGTTATTTCAAATAACAGTATTCTCAATACTGATGCCGTTATTTAGAATAACGACATTAGTTATATATATATATATATATATATATATATATATATATATATATATATATAACTGATGCCGTTATTCCAAATAACGACATCAGTTATAAATTTTTATTCTTTTTTTAAAACTTATTATTAATTCTCTCTGTTTCCAAACAACAGCAAGAGTTCATTTATATATAACTGTTGCCGTTATCTCCAATAACGGCATCAGTCATTCGAATGCCGTTATTCAGGATAACGACATTATTTATAAATTTTTTTCACACTTAGAATTTTTTAAAGTTAGAAGATTCACACTTGTAAGAGAAATATACTGATGCCATTATTCCAAATAACAGCATGAAAAAAATGTAAAATAGATGCCGTTATTGGACCCGAACCCGTATATTTTTAAAAGTAAATGTGAAGACTATAATGGGAGATTTAGAGTTGTACGTGCATTGCACGTAAGTAGGTAGATTTAAAACTCCAACTCTTCCATTATAATAGTTACTAGTTATTTACACGTGCAGTGCACGTCTTAATAAATAAATTTTTTTAAAGTAAAAATCGAGACGTAGTCTGGGTTTTAACCTAAGACCTCTTTTATAATAGTTATGTACGTGCGTTGCACGCGTTGATAGATTGACAAATGACACTAAGACCTTCTCCCATTATAATATTATTACTAGTAATTTACACGTGCGATGCACGTTTTAATAATTTCAAAAAATAAAAATAAAAACTCTGACGTAGGGAGGATTTGAACCAAAAACCTCATTTATATTAGTTATGTACGTGTGTTGCACATGTTGGTTGAATGACAAAATGATAAATGACACTAAGGCCTTCTCCCATTATAATATTAGAGATTATAGATTAGAGATATATAGAGACTAGAGATTAGTGAAAAATAAACAAAAAATATAACTTTTACACGTGCGATGCAAGTTTTAATAGTTCCAAAAAATAAAAATAAGAACTCTGACGTAGGGAGGATTTGAAACGGAAACCTCCTTTATATTAGTTATGTACGTGCGTTACACATATTGGTAGAATGACAACATGACAAATGACACTAAGACCTTCTCCAATTATAATATTAGAGATTAGAGATTTATATATTTATATATTTTTTATTTTTTTAAGACCAAGTCCAACTACGACACGACGACAACAATTGGCTTCAATGTGATGACTCCATCCACGATACCACTCTGCCTCCTCTACGAAAACTCTTGGTTTCGTCCATCCTTCATGTAATGAATGTTGTCAGAACTTGCTCAACTTTTCTTATTAACGCCCATAGTTAGTTTCGTCTGATCTAATCTTCATACAATAACTTGACTGGGATTCTGCTCTACCTTTCGTACTTAGTAGTATTACACGACTAGATTTTGTTTGAGGTCATAAGCCTAGTTTCGATTCATTCCGTTTAAGGCAGTGAAAGATTTTGATCAACAAGAAGAATATTTCTAATCCTCTAGCAATGAAAGCATTGAGTTTATTATATTGATATGGCTAAAAATAGGATTAAATCGGGACCGTTCGAATCGGGCACGAATCTTAGAGTTCAGGAGTAAAATGATAATTTCACCTATAAAAGGGTCTAAAGTGGAAACTGAGTCTTTTGTCAAAGCCCAATAATCCATAAACGGACCTGTCTTACTGGGTACGGGTTCCTACCCCTAAGAAACCCATTCAAACTGGATAAAGAAGGATTCAGATTCACAATTATCCCTAAGAGGTGGTTTTAACCACTTCTATCCATTCACAGCGGGAAGTAGAGATATGTTCTTATCTCGAAACTGACTCCTAAGACGACTATAAATACACCTCTCCTCCCACCATAACCATAAGAAGGTAATCAATCTTTTGCTAATTAAAGCTCTTTCGTAATCATTCAGATTACTGACAAGAGCGTCGGAGGCGTCGCCGGAATCAACCCTGGTATCTCGCACTTTTTGCAGGTTAACGACGAGAGTATCTCGGTCTAACTCCGGTGAAGTCGTTCAGGTTTGACTATTCATCTTCCCTCGAATCCACAAATCTATCTGTTTGCCCCCACACCAATTTTAGCGACAACAGATTGACACCGTCTGTGGGAAAACTCGTATAGCAGTCCAACCTCTTCCACCAGTCAAGACCGCCTCCAGCCATGCTACCAAGAAAAGCAAGATCTACGGCCTCCAATCGTAGACCCACTCCCATTCCTCCCCAACCGCAACCGGAGGCTCCCCTCCAACCCGTCCAACCCGTCCAGCAACAGGGACAACTCCCTCCTCAACCTGTTCAGCCGCTGCAGCAGGGGCAGCCTCCTTTTCAAAATCCTCAACCCCAACAGGCTCAACTCGGGCCCCAGAACGCTGGCGTAGGGACCTCTCGTCCTAATCCCCAGAAACAACCTCTTCAGCGCGATCATATCTCGGTACATAACCCTTCCACTGACTCCAGGGCATCCCATAACCCTCGGCCATCGGAAGATCTCCGCAACATCATAATCAACCGGTAGAAGGAGGAAGACCTTCACCGCCATTTGGATGAGAGGCGGGCCCGAGAGGGAGGCTTCCGCTCAGAACGTCCAAAGGCTCAATCTCCTCGCCGCAGCGACTGCAGGAGGTCCCCTTCTCCTAAAAGGCGGAGGGAGTCCCCACAATACCGTTGAAGGGGAAGTCGTTCTCGCGCTTGTCGACAAGCCCAAAGGGACCAGAACAGACCCATCACCAGGGCATAATTCCAAGACTTTCAGGCGGCAGTCTTGCGGGCCCTCAATGCCCCGCCAAACAACAACAATAACATCCAGAGGGTCCCCATTCCTGAGCCGGTTCGAAGCCCTCGCCATCGATCCCAAAGTCTTCGTCAAGCTCCGAGCCACCGCCAACACATCCCCATTCCTGACCATTCTCCGAGCTACCGTTGTCGTAGCCCACGTTCCCCTTCATACGAAGATGAGTCCCGAGGCTCACCAGGGTACCGTCGAAGGGAGGATGCTGTCTACTGCCGTCTCCATGAGATGGAGAGATGCCTCGGTCAACTCGATAGGGACGAGGAACTAAGAGGGAGAACCCTTCGTCCAAGCAGGCCTCCATTCTCTCGTACCATCATGGAGGCCCCCGTCCTGGCAAATTTCAAGCCTCCGCAGTTTGAGACATACACAGGGGAATCAGGCCCCATGAATCACATCGAGAGTTTCAAAACTTTCATGATGATCCATCAGGCCTCCGATGCCCTCCTATGCAAGACATTTCCGGCCACTCTCAAAGGCCCGGCTCGGGAATGGTACTCCCGCCTCGCCCCGTCCTCCATCTTCTTTTTCGACCAGTTCGAGGCCCTTTTCATAACCCATTTCGTGAGCAGCCACCGCTTCGAAAAGACGAGTATTTCACTACTCTTCCCTAGTCAAAAGAAGGGCGAGAAACTGAGGGACTATGTCAAGAGGTTTACCGCGGAGGCCAGGTCCATCGCCTCCCTTGATCAGTCAGTCGCCTCGGCCGCCTTTCAATCCAATGTCCTCAATGCTGACCTCCGGTTGTCCCTGGCCAAGAAGCCCCCCACGAAACTTCTCCGAGCTTCTTCTCCGAAGCGAGAAGTACATCCGGGCGGAGGAAGCTGTGGATCACCCTACATTCGAGGGGTTGACTTCTGGAAGTAAGAGGAAGGCCGATGAAGACGAGGGAGCAAAAAAGCTCCAAAAGGACAACTAAGGTCTGCGTCGCCCACCTCCCAGGTTTGAGAGATTCACCCCTCTCAATGCCAATGTCTCGGTCATTCTAATGGAGGTTGAGAAAGAAGGAATTCTCCCTCCTGCCCTAAAGATGAACACTCTTGGGAAGAAAGAAAGATAGGGAGAACTGGTGTCGCTACCATCAAGATCACGACCACGACACCAATGACTGTCGGGCCCTGAAAACCGCGATTGAAGCCCTCATTCAGAGAGGGCAGCTCACCAAATTTGTAAAGAAGGACCGAGCCGATCCTCCTCCACCCCCCAGGGGGGCTAACAAGCGGCCCGAGAGGCATGAGGAGACTCCTGACTTCGAGGAAGAGCTCATCTTGCACCTCATCCACGGAGGTCCAATGGGAGGAACTTCCAACTCCTCCCGAAAAGCCTTCGTCAGGGAAGTCAATTCGGTGCATAGCCTCTGAACGCCCCGAGCCCGGCTCAGCTGTGCACGCGGCTACACGTGCGCACACGCGAAGGAACGGACACAAAACTCTAGCCACGCCCACCACAGGCTGCCTCAAAAGGGTGGTTAACCGTTGGTACCTTTATCATTGGTATTTCCTAATATGTACTTCTTATTTCCCTTCCTATCCACCGATATGGGACATTACCCCATGGTCAAACCCGGTCAAGGCACCCAGCACACAACACTCCAGTCTTTCATTCATTTATTCCTATATCTAGCCCCATAGGAAATCCCATAGGCTTATCACACCATTAATTCCCATAGGATCATCTATAGGCCACCAATCCAAACTCATCATTTCTTTTCTTTCCTTCTTTCTCCACGTCACCTACCATTCTTTCTTTCTTTTTCTTATACTTTATTATATATATATTATTATTATTATTATTATATATCTCTATATAATATTATATATATACCGGGTGTTACAGTCTCCCCCCTACCAAAGGTCTTGGAGTCCTAGTTACTTTCTCGAATGATGATCTGGAGGGTGTCCGAACCCCCCACTGTGATGCATTGGTGATCAACCTCCACATGGCCAACTTCAAAGTATAGAGGGTCCTAGTGGATAATGGCAGTTCTGTCAACATCCTCTTTCTAGAAGCCTTCCGAGGGCTCCAATTATCAAGGGACAGACCCAAGCCCGCCGGTTACACTCTCCATGGGTTCACGGGAGTACCAGTGACGATCGAGGGTGTTATAACCCTTGATGTAACCGCTGGCAAAGCTCCTAATACTCGAACGGAGCCGATGGACTTCATGGTGGTTGACGTCCAAGCCGCCTATAATGTGATCCTAAGTCGGCCAGGCCTAGCTGCTTTAGAAGTCATCCCATCAGCTTACCATCAAAAGATGAAGTTCCCTACCAAAGTGGGCGTAGGAGAGGTGAGGGAAAGTCAGGAAACGGCCCGCAAATGCTATATGACCTCGACTGGAGGACCCGTCCTCTCCCTCGAGGCCCTTGAGATTCCCCAGAGGAACACCCGGCCTATGTCGGAGCCGGTAGATGAGCTAGAGGAAGTCCCCTTCTCGGAGGAAGATCCGACCCGCAAATTCTTAATAAGCAAAACCCTCCCTTCTGCCTTCTGCCCCGACATATTCCAGTGCATAAAGAGAAACCGCGACCTCTTCGCTTGGACAGCAGTCGACATGCCGAGGATCTTCGAAGAGCTCATCGTCCACCATTTAAGTGTCGCTTCGGGGGCCAGACCGGTCCAGCAGAAGAGACGCAAGTTTGCCCCCGAGCGCCAGCAAGCCATAAAGGAGGAAGTGGAGAAGCTCCTCAAAGCCCGGTTCATACAGGAGGTCAACTACCTGGAGTGGCTCTCCAATGTTGTGATGGTCAAAAAGGCTAATGGAAGTTGGAGGATCTGTATCGCCTTCACAGATCTAAACAAGGCGTGCCCCAAGGATCCATTCCCGCTCCCTAGAATCGACACCTTGATCGACGCCACATCGGACCATGAACTGCTGAGCTTCATGGACGCATTCTCCAGATACAACCAAATCCGAATGTTCCCCCCAAATATCTCGAAGACATCCTTCGTCATGGATCAAGGCCTCTACTGCTATAGGGTGATGCCTTTCGGGCTTAAAAATGCGGGTGCCACCTACCAACGTCTCATCAATAAGATCTTCAAAAATCAGATCGGGCGGAACATAGAAGTTTACGTGGACGATATGTTGGTGAAGAGCATCAATGGGTCTGACCATGTCACCGACCTCCAAGAAGCCTTTGACGTGCTAAGGAGGCATAACATGAGACTAAACCCGAATAAATGTGCATTCGGGGTCTCATCGGGTAAGTTCTTAGGCTTTATGGTCAGCCAGGGGGGAATTGAAGCCAACCTTGAGAAGATAAAGGCCATACTCAATATGGCTCCCCCCTCAAACGTGAAAGAAGTGCAAAAGCTCACCGGGCACCTCGCAGCTATAGGACGCTTCCTCTCCAAGTCCGGGGAAAAGTATCTCCCCTTCTTCAAAGCCCTCAAAGGGGCTAAGGGCTTCGAGTGGGGCCAGCAACAGCAAGAGTCGTTCGACCAGCTCAAACCCAACTTGGTTACCCCCCCACTCCTCAGCATGCCAACACCTGGGGAGTCCCTTTACCTCTACCTCGCCGCCACTGAACAGACCCTCAGCACTGTCCTGGTGAGGGAAGAAGACAAGGTACAGAAGCCTATCTATTACGTGAGCAAGGTCCATAGAGATGCCGAGCTCCGTTATCAGAGGTTGGAGAAGACAGCCTACGCCATGGTTATGGCGGCCCGAAAGCTTCGTGTAGAACCCCGTATTTTCAAATATTATTTTAATTATTTGAAAATGAATTTAAATAATTTTGAGGATTTAAATAAATATTTTCTAAGAAATCTATCTTTTGTACACGTGCAAAACACGCGCAAATGACTTTTCAGAAGTTTGAAAAATTTAGTTTTCCTTATGAAAAATCATTATTTATTGTTTGAGAATTATTTAGTATTTTTCCAGATTTTTCTGAAATTAATTAGTACTATTTGCAATTTTTGAGAAAAAAGGGACTTATTTGCAAAACTGACATTTTGATGGATTAAAATGCAAAATGTATTTGCTGGACATCACGATCAGTATTTTTGAGGTTTGGAAGTATATTCTTCTATTAGATCCTAATTTAAATGATATTTGATTGAGTTTTCAAGACTAAACCTATGTATGTAAAATTGTATTCTTAAAAGGACTATTTTGCAAAGTGGGAATATAACCCTAATATTTTACCCGGCATATTTAAGGGAAATTCTTTCCCAGCCGTCATTGAGTATATTCAGAATTTCTTGAGATTATTTTGGAAGAACAAAGGAGAATTCTTGGATCTAGCAAGGAGGAGCTTTTGCGGATCTTTTCTTCAAAACAAAGGTGAGTGGTTTGTTTTGTTGTTTTGTTTGCTTTGCTTGTTTTGTTTGTCTTGATTGATGGATGACGTAAGATCCTTGTTATGCTTGTTTGTGATCATTATGCCATTATTTGTTAGTCTCATTGTAAATATGATATGGATCTATTAGATGATATGGAGGATGAGAACTCTTATTGATAATTGGGTCATGTATGAGGAATACTAAGATTTGTTGATGGAAAAGTTTGATTTATGAGATCGTATTGTTGGGAGACATATTAAGAATTGATTATGTCGTGATCAGATGATAAACATCTGGATCTTGTGAGTGTAGTTCAGATTTTTGATTGAGTTGAGGAAGACATTTTGAAGAAAAAAAAAACCCTAATGAAAGGATTAAGAGTTTAGATCGTGAATATGTGAGATTTGAGTAATTGATTGATGGAATAATGTATCCATGATGGAGATTATTGAGAGATGTTTATTTGCCTGGACACAATTTTAATTTCATGATCAGTGAATCTTTAGAAAACCCCTGTTTGATTTGTGTTCAGACCTATTGTTAGAAATCTGTAGCCGACAGTCGTCTGGCCTATAGAGCAGTCGACTGGTACGAGCCTACTGTGTATTTTCAGTCTTTGAGTTTGGTTCGGGACAGTCGACCTAGACTGAGGTCAGTCGACTGGTCCTCTGTTTGTGATTTTGTTCAGTCCTTTCGGGACAGTCGACCTTTGACCTTTCAGTCGACTCACATACTTAGATTATTTTGACGAGGATTATTTGAATTTGTCTCGGGGCAGTCGACTGATGACTTGTCAAGTCGACTGGTCATGCCTTAGATTATTTTTGTAAAATGTTGGGATATGTCCTCTGGACAGTCGACTGGTCCTTTATGTAGTCGACTGGTCCTGAAGGATCTTTGTATTTGAATTGAGATATTTTGTTTAGTGTTTGATTTGGAGACATTTGTTCAGTACTTGATGTTGAGATATTTGTTCAGTATTTGATTTTGAGATGTTCAGTTAAGAACATGATTTTGAGATATTTTGTTGAGCCACTTGTTAAGTGGAATTTGTTCAGATATTTGTTTTTGAGTCTCTAGAGGTAGGTGACCCTAGTATACCGGTGTTTGTTCAGTTATTTGTTGAGGCCCATCGAGGCAAATTTTCAGTTATTCAGATTTTTAGTCCGGTAGGGTACACTACTCTAGGAGATTTGTTCAGTAACCCAAATTAATAAGGACAGGCATTGGTAGTGTCATGACGAATGGGAACTTGAGTTATGCACCTCAGTATGGCTTTTGATGTAGGATTTAATCTCCTGAATTATCCAAGTAGTTAACTTGTGATGTGTGATCTATCTCCGGAATTATCCAGGCAGTTAACCTGTGATGCGAGATATTTCTCCTGAATTATCCAAGTAATTATCTTGTGATGTGGGATTGAACTACGGGATTATCGGAGTCGAGGCGACGCTTTTGGGGTATTCTTGTGATTATGAGTCTATGTTTAGATGTGGGATGATCTCCTGAATTATCCAGGGAAAATACCTGTGATGTGGGATCAATCTCCGGAATGATCAAGCATGGGCAAATTATCATAGTTTATCTTCATCTCTTAGTAGTCATCGTTGTCAGCATGTAGTCATGATGTTTTTTTGGAATCACTTTTCTGCATTCGGATTTCCTGTTTTTACACACTTGGCTTTTGGTTTTGGTATCACCCATTATTCTTTGTCGTACTTCATACTTTAGTGTTTGATTATTATTTGTTGGACATTATGTGTTAAGTTCATTTATGCTATTTGTTGATTTGTCACCACTCACACCATTTATGGCTGACCCCGTAGTTTTGGGGTTAGGGTTCAACTCTAGCCTCACATGTTGCAGGTTATTGCTTAGATTGGAGGTTGGATGCTTGAGTAGGCAGTTTGAGACAATTGGATTATTTAGTGATTGGTGTAAAACTGTAAAGGATATTTGAGATCATTATTGAGTTGTAAATAAAATATTAATGTGTGTTGAGATGTTTAGACTTCCGCTGTAATTGTAATAATTGTTGTAATAGAGAAAGAAAATTTTAGTGGTGTTGTTGGTATTTATTGTTGTATTGAAGTGGATTGCTGGGATTTCACCACTTATTTTTCTAAGCTCTCATATTAGAAATTTGGGGCGCTACACTTCGTCCCCATTTCCAATCCCATTCCGTGGTCGTCTTCACCGACCAGCTGCTCACGCAGGTCCTGTATAAGCCCGAGACCTCCGGACGCCTCATGAAGTGGTTAATCGAGCTGAGTCAACACGACATATCTTATCAGCCTCGGACCGCCATCAAAGCTCAAGCGCTAGCCGAGTTCATAGTGGAGAGCACGATCCCTGAGGTCAGTCAAGCAGCAAATGGGCCACCCATCTGGATGGTGTAAGTGGATGGGTCTTCTTGCGCCGAAGGGAGCAGAGCCGGAGTTATCCTGGCAGGCCCAGATGACTTAATCCTCCAATACTCCCTCTGCATCAATTTCAAGGCTTCCAACAACGAGGCCGAGTATGAAGCCCTCATAGCGGGCCTGGGCATGGCTCACAAGGCAGGGGCAAAGCGTGTTCGAATGTTTAGCGACTCTCAGCTCGTGGTGAATCAGGTCTTGGGAGAATACGAGGCACGAGACGACCGTATGGCCAAGGTCAAAACTCTCACAGCTTCATTCGAGGAAGCACAACTCCATCGGATCCCCCGAGAGGAGAACGCCCAGGCTAATGCCCTATTAAAACAAGCCTCCTCTTCCCTCCAAGGGCTCGAGTAGACCATCTTGATCGAAGTTCTATTAAGGCCCAACATCGAAGAAAAAGCTCCCAAGTCAATGGAGTCTCTAAGTTCTACTAAGGCCTTTAGTTGAGTTCCTCAAAGACGGGAGCCTTCCCCAAGATCCTAAAGAAGTTTGCTTAATCCGAACAAGAGTGGAGCGGTACACCCTCATTGAGGGAATCTTGTATTAACGCTCCTACACCCAAGTAGATGGCCGACCCTACTTGAGATGTCTCTCTCCAGAAGAAGCCATGTATGCTTTGAAAGAACTCCATGAAGGGATAGGCGGAGCCAATTCGGGATCAAGGTCCCTCACCCGCAAAGTCTTGAATTACGAGTACTTCTGGCCTACCCTCCTTCGGGACGCCGAACAACATGTCCGACAATGCGGCCCATGCCAACAATACTCCACTATCCATCGCCTACCGCAAGCTCAACTCTCGTCCCACTCAAGTCCAACCCCCTTCGCAATGTAGAGAATGGACCTGCTCGGTCCGTTCCCACCAGCTCCGGGACAGTTCAAGTTCCTGGTCGTGGCAATTGACTATTTCTCCAAGTGGATTGAGGTCGAACCACTAGCAAGTATTACTGAGAACAAAGTGCAACAGTTCTTCTGGAAGAGCGTGATCTGTAGGTTTGGCATTCCCCGAGTCTTGGTGACAGACAACGGAACACAATTTGCAGGGGCAACATTCCGCTCCTTCTGTGAAGACCTTGGCATTCAGCAGCAGTTCTTCTCTATCTCCCACCCTCAATCCAATGGTCTAGTAGAGAACGCCAATAGGCAAATCCTCTCAGGCATCAAGAAGAGATAAGTAAGTCGGCTAGAGGATTGTGGGTAGAACAGCTTCCTAACGTACTGTGGAACTACTACACTACAAAGAGAACCCCCACAGGAGAGTCGCCCTTCAACCTCACCTACGGTTCTGAGATCGTAATCCCTTTAGAGGTTGGTTTGCCATCCCCCCGCCTAATTGCATATAATAAAGAGCAGAACGCAAGGGAGCTCCGAGCCAATCTGGACCTTGTCGATGTACTCCGCGAGAGAGCCTCGATTCGCCAAGAGAATTATTGAAGTAGGATTGAGCAATCCTACAACAGAAGAGTCCACCCCACGGATCTTAAGGAGGGGGACTTAGTCCTCAAAAAGCTAGCCATTTCGTTCCCCAGCTAGAGGGGCAAGCTAGCCCCAAATTGGGAAGGACCCTACAAGGTCTCCAGAGTAGTTCGCCCCGGAGCGTACCAACTTGAAGACCAAGGGGGCAAGAAGATACCAAGAATATGGAACGTCGATCATTTACTGAAGTACCAAGAGGGGTGTTTGAACGCCTCTCCAAGCAAACAACATCAGTTTTTAGGCTATTCTATTTGTTTTTTCCATTGTAATAACGGCTCGCAACCTAGAAGCGGACGATTAGCAATATTTAATACAGAGTTTCTTCTGAATAATAATTCTCTTGTGCTCAGATTATCTCTGTTTAATACCTCAAGTGTATTGATTTAAACGACGAGTCCGGATTAGGAATTGAAGAAGTGAAAATGTGTGGAGATTTAGGATTAGGGAAGTTAGGGTATTTGGGGATTTGGAGTTAAGGTTGGGGAAGAAGAAGAAGAAGAAGAAGAAGAAGAAGAAGAAATGAAGTAAAGTGAAGTGGAGAGAGGAGAGTGGGAGCCCGATCGTCGGGTCCCACTGCGACTGCTGGTAGGAACAGTCACCGACGTATAGGCGAGGTCGATGTTCCCATCAGCGGCCTCTTCGTAAGGATTTTTTTTTCTTCTTCCAGAGAACAACAGCTCTCTGGAATGATCAAGAGTTTCAATATGATTGAGACAATGTCGTTATTTTCATCTGTGACTTCATATAGGCTGTAACTATCAATAGGAATAGTGACAACTAAAACAATTTTTTTAAAAAAAAGAAGAAAAGAACTGACCACTAATTCCATTAGCAATCTTCGAAAGATAGTGACCGCTGCTGACGTGATGAGAACTGACTTATTTTGAAAATATGTTTCACCTTTGACTTTAAGGCATTGTTTGGTTGGAGGGGAATGGAGGGAACGGGAGGGGAGGGAAGGGGTTTTTTAGTACTTTTTTTGTTTGGTTCAATTTTTAGGAGGGGAGGGGAGGGAAATGGGGGAGTGCAACACCCCTCCTGAGCCAATTTTGGCTCTCCTCCAAAAGTGGGGGGATTTGAAGGGAAGAGAAAATAGGGCTAATTTTTTAAAGTGACTAGACTGAATTGCCCTTAAATCTTTTTACTTAAATAAATTTCAATCTGATATGATAATGTAGAAAAGCGTAATGTTGTTTTAAAACAGCTCTAGCATAAAAATCATATTCAAACATATTAGGCTTTATGGATGAGATTTTCTTGTATTCATACTTGATCTGATTTCCTCGTGAGAGCTAATGCCAGTATTGTAGGTTACAGTCACACTTTTTTGAAATATGAAATCATCAGAAAATGGATATATACTATCGCATATTTAACGCTGGATGTTGTAAATTTAGAATCATATACTTTTTTGGGGGGGGGGGGGGGGGTACATGGCTTTCTGTATTTTTGTATTCAGATACTTGGCATTTCTATCAAGTAAATGCCGTATATATTCACACTAGAAACATTATCTTATGCTAAGTTTATGATGAAAGCTTTGGTATTTAGATTGTTCTGGACACTTGCAAGTTTGCAGAAAGTTGAAATATCAATGTTGCATATGATGATTGCATTGTTGTGTACTTCTAAAAAAATTGATTCCTATATATAGCTGTTTCCGCATGATCAACGAGAGCACATTCAACAGCATGGATTAAAAAATTTCTCTAATTCGTTGTTATTTCAATTCTTATTGTATGAAGTGGTTGTATGAATTTCTTATTATATGCAAAAGGGTATAAAAGTAATTTTATTATAAAATCCATTCCCTTTCCTTGTGAACCAAACAAAAAAATTATTATTTTCCCTCACCTCCCCTCCTTTGAACCAAACAGAGTTTTCATTAAATCCCTCCCCCCCCCCCGAACCAAACAGACCATTAAAGAAATCCAAACATAAAGTTTGAAAAACTGGCTTATTTTGGGAAAAAAATAATCCATTGTCACATTGAGAGACTCTCCTTCCTTCGCCCTATCAGCATCATGTGGCTCCACAAAGCACACACAACCACAAATGCCTCTTTTGTCAAATCTCATCTCCACTCTCTCTCTCTCCCTCCCTCCTAAGTCCTCAGCAAAGCCCCCAACTTCAATCTCTCTCTCTCTCTCTCTCTCTCTCTAGCACTGCATCAATGGCAACAACCGCAACAGCAACCAAGCTCCCATCCACATCCAGTAGTGCATTTTTCTTCTCCTCCTCCACTCGATTAATCCATCATCACCCAACTCATCTCATACCCTTTAAACAACAACAAGCAGGCCTTTCATGCCTCAGAACTGCTGCAGTTAGACGAATTATTGCATGTAAGGCCACGGAGGTTGAGGAAGGCGAAACTACAGCAGCAGCAGCAGCAGTTAGTACTGTTGATGATGGGAAGAACTGGGTTCCAGTGGTACCACTAGCGGCACTCCCCAAAGGTGAAAGGAGGGTAATTATACAAGATGGAGAGACTATACTACTTTTGTGGTATAAGGACGCGGTGATTGCTATTGAGAACAGATCACCTGCTGAAGGGGCTTACAGTGAAGGCTTGCTCAACGCTAAGCTCACTCAGGTACTTCTAAGAAAGCTATTAAAGTGCTCACCTTCGATCTCCAAAATTAAAGATCCAGATCTAACCTTACAAAACACATTCTCTTCCAATTTTAAAACCCCAATTTTAAAACCCCAAAACCAAATTTACCTCTCCAAAAAAAATAAATAAATTAAAAACATATTACTTTATTACTATATTTTTCTTCTCTCTTCACTTTTTCATGTTTCTCTCTATCTTTCTCTCCCATTCTTTCTTTATTTACTTAGAAATTTAGATTTTGAGATTTTCAGGTTTGTAAATTTTCAGATTTTTTTTATTTACACGTGTTATATTAAAATAGCAAATATCTTTTTAACAGTTAAATTTTCTTATTTTCCACACTTAAAGTTTTAAGAAGTTAGATTTTACATACCCATTTATAATTATTTTTCAACATGTACTATTGGAAATATGGACTTTTATTTACAGCTAATTATTGTCGTATTATTCAAACTTGAGCTACATAATTGTTGTTTTACTGTTTACAGGATTTTTGTATATTGTATCGTGCTGAAGACGTGCCGTAGGCACGTGCCCACGGGCAAATGTAGTGTGTGTGTGTGTGTGTGTGTGTATATATATATATATATATATATATATATATCTTCCGCTAAGTGACGTTAATATATATATATATATATATCTTCCGCTAAGTGACTTTAACGTATACACACAAATTAATTAATTATTGTATTGATGAGTAATATATTTTAAAAAAAAATCGTGCAACTTTCATTCTTCACACTACCGGATTATATATGTACAATAAAACCAACCACATTTTGATGGGATGCCAAAAATGGGATATGAGATAATTCACGAGCTAATTATATTTTACGACCCGAGTCAAATTATTCAGCTTAATTATTTTTAGACTATATATATATATATATATATATATATATATATATATATATATATATATATATATATATATAAACCCGAGTCAAATTATTCAGCTTAATTATTTTTAGACTATATATATATATATATATATATATATATGAGTAATGTGAGCCTCATATTTGTATGAGGAAATTTTCCTCATACAAAGTGATTATACTCACTTGGTGGGGCCCTTATGGAAGATCCAGGCCGTCCATCATTTTTATCATGCTAATAGATGTATGTGTAGAAAAAATCAAGTGGTTTGGAGGTCATTCACCCATGCATCATGTGGGTCGAATTTGTGGTTCAATTTTTATTACTGTTGAAATTGTTCATTTTTCACCCACATGATGCATGGGTGAATGACCTCCAAACCACTTGATTTTTTCTATATATACATCCATTAGTATGATAAACATGATGGACGGAGTGGATCTTCCATAAGAGCTCCACCAAGTGAGTATAATCACTTTGTATGAGGAAAATTTCCTCATACCCTATATGCGGCGCACTTTTCTCTATATATATATATATATATTCTTAATGAACCAATTTCTTTGCTGTTTCCCAGGATGGCTGTATAGTTTGCCCTACGACAGATAGTACTTACGATCTTCGAACTGGAGCAGTAAAGGACTGGTACCCAAATAACCCTATTCTGAGAGTTCTCACTCCCTCTTTGCGGTCACTTTTTCTATACCCTGTCAAAACAGACGATGACAACATCTACATCAGCATGAGTCAGGGTTTTGGATCTGGAGTATCTGCAGAGATCGTTTTCAGTGGCAGAGCTCAACCTGGTGTCACTGCTTCTGATGTTAATGTTGAAGAGGTATACATACATCTCTCTCTCTCTCTCTCTCTCTCTCTCTTATAAGCACTCTAATTTCTACGGGTAATTTTGTTGTGGAATAACATATGGATGACGGAAATTTGTTACAATACCAAGACATAAATAGATAAAATTGTGGAGATTACTAACTAGAGTATAGTCAAGTGGAAACCATACCATCTTAATTATTCCCAATGGTCCCTTGAATGTGATCAGGTAAGCACATTCCACATTTATCATTTTTGATTATAAGTGGGGGTTGTTTAGTCTAAAATTTGCATGCTTGGTCAAAGAGTGAAGCTTTTTGTACTAATATATATTATAATAATTTTGGCATAAAGACAAATCGGAATTGAAGGAACTCAAGGAACTCACTAGTTGCAATGTACAAGTTCCAAAATAGGGAACCGATTTTTCAAGTAAAATATTGAAAGAACAATTGCCTTCCACTGTGCCATACATGTTGGGCAATTGTCAACAAAAGAGATTAATAATCGTACTGATCGCTAATCAACAACAACAACAAAAACTGGATAGTTAGGAAGAACTAGCTTCGGAGAAATGACAAAAAAAAAGCTTGCAATATATGCTGCTGTGGTAATCGACATAAAGATTGACCAGCAAGGACTATAAGGCGATGAGGATAAGAAAAAGGATAAAGGGAGACAGTCATACGAAGAAGAGGAAGGGCTAGAGAAGTAGACAACCGATAGGAGAATTTAGAGTTCTATCTTAATTTGTCTTGCACTGTAAATTTGAAATAAATCTCTTGAGCTCAAACCTGTTAACCTGATATAACTTTAAGGCTAAAAGCATGGTTTTCTATGACAAAATTTATATGAATGGTCAGGTTATATATATGTCAGGAAACATGCCCTCCCTCCGAAATAATAGGTCCAGATTGACATTTTACTGAATTTACACAATAATGACTTAGGTTAGTAATACTGGCCATGTTGGCCAACACTCAAAACGCCGGGTACATATTAATAATGTTTGTGTTACAAATGTCGACCAAATTCAGTTCTCTCATTGCATTTGGTTTTTGTTTCTCACATTCGATCTCTTTTTGTGCATTGGTTTTGCCCATTCTTACCATCCACTGTCCTATTTAGTTATTTTTTTTGACATAAAAGGTGGTTGTCGTCACCGCTTCATTAATAAAAAGTTAATGAAACAAAGTACAACACAACAAAATAGTTAAATCGAACTACTCTCGATTCTAACCCCTCAAACAAAATACATATACGAAATAGAAGTTATCCTGACAAAAGTACAAATAGCAGATACAGTCAAAATATGCCATCATCCAACGGAAGCCAAAATCCGCACTCCCCCGACCTCTGCAACTACTCCTTCTCTTTACGAAGTCTCTTCCTCACTTCAGCTTGACCTGTCCATTTAGTAATGAAGGAAAATATATTATGCATCAAAACATGAAATCTATTATTAATATTATGAAAGCATGATTCATTTCGGTCTAGCCACAGACCCCACATAGTAGCAGCAACAGATATATCCCATGCTAATTTATTCTCTTTTCGAACCAGACTCCTCACCCCTCTATTCCAAATCTTTATCGTAGAGTTCGGAATGTCCAAAAAACCAAAACCTAAACACACTACCTCCCAAGCCAACCTAGCTTTAGGGCACCTAAATAAGATATGGTTAGTGTCTTCGTCGTCATTCATGCATCTTGAACACTTTAAATCCACCCGGAATGTTGCGCTTATTTAAATTACTCTTGGACAAAATTGCATCATTCACAACCAGCCAAAGGAAAACCTTCACTCTCATCGGTGCATTGGTTCTCCAAATCGTAATTGCCTCCCTGCCTCCCTGCTTCGTACTCCATCATTAAGCTAATTATACATTGATCTCACCGTGAAAGTGTTGCCATGCACTAAGGTCAACCTCCGCAAGTCTTCCGTCTCACCCAACCGCTGACCCTTTTCCCTGAGGAAAACCATCAGATGCTCAATTGGTTTTGTGCAAGCTTGGTATGGAGAACTCTTTAATGTAATCTTAAGGGTCCTGTTATTCCATACATCAGCCACTGAGGTATCTAAATTGGTAACTTCCTTGGCGACATCTGGAAAAAGCGCTTGCAGTGTATCTAAACTATGTGTCACATAAAAACACAATGCTTCCATGCACATCCCCATATCAAATGAAACACACGTTCAATACACAGGCAAAAAAGTCGATATCCAAGTTGATCATAACTTAGTATTAAAATATAAATAAAGACACATAATTCTCGATAATTTACACATGTAAAATTACAATATTGACACTGTTACAAAGTTTAAGGTTCCCCATTGCAAATTTGAATGACTCGGTTATATGCCACTCCTAACTTGAGCTTTTCAGTAAAATTTATTTAAAATACAAACATGTAAAAAGCATGACTGCATAAGAGGATAATATACCCTTCCTCGAAAGTATTTTATTTCATACCTGACCGAAATTTTCAGAACTGGGAACATTGTTTTTAATCTCGCTAATCCGTCCTGCAATTTTGGCTTTCCTGAGTTGCCCAAAACAAGTTCCATTAAGCACTCAAGAAACAAAACCAACAAAAGTCACTGCAACAAATTATATAACAAGTCCATTTCCAAATCTGTCAACCTTGTCACTTGCATAACTAGCAGCTCTGTTTCTAGATGAGGGGAGGATGCAACACAGTAACTTGTCCCAAAGATTAGTTCGGTTGGACATATCGATCACCTTGTGAAGGGTATAACAGTAATTTTATTATAAAATCCATTCCCTCCCTTGTGAACCAAACAAGAAGATAATTATTTTCCCTCCCCTCCCCTCCTTTGAACCAAACAGAGTTTTCATTAAATCTCTCCCCTCCCTTTCCCTTCCCTCCCCTTCCCTCCATTAAAATCCCTCCCCTCCCCTCCCCTCCCCTCCCCTCCCCTCCTTTGAACCAAACAGAGCCTTAAGATTGTTAGAGGTGATTAGGAGGAATTAAGGTTAGCGTTTATCTCATAGCCGCTTAAGATATTATTCCCTGCTTATCAGTATTGGAATATCACAGAGCACTATCTCTAGACCAGCTTTTATATGAGATGAACTGGGTTTAGGGTACTGGGCTTTATGCCCACTCAACCCGGTCCAACAATTAAACAGATAACACGTGCAAAGCACGTGTTGCCCCATAAAACATTATACACAATAATATTCTATTATATTGAGAATATATCTTTATACCCAACACCCACACCATTTATCTTTCCAGGATATAGTATCCTTATTGTTACCCACCTCACATATCGTGTTGGCGTGAAAGGGATCTCCTACTTTCGCCACCCCTTTCCATAAGTAGGAGGCCTTACCGTGTTTGCTTCTTCCCCTGAATCTGAATTTTTTTCGTCCTATTTAGTTATTAGCTTCCTGAAGATGGGGAAACGAGTTTGGCTTTATTAAATTCCCTCAATTAAGCTCATTGAGGTCGATCCCCAACCTTCTTTCCATTGATTCTAATAAAATCTCCTTTTCAAACTATATAAATGAAATAAATTATTGAAACTTGCTGACCCCCTTGAGTTATGCTATCTTGTTCACAAATGAAGAGAGAAAATAAGAAGCTAATAATAATTTCCCTAAAAAAAAAAATCTAAAGAAAGTAACAACCAATAAAAACTCAAAATAGTACTAGCTAGTTCAGATGGTGATTACTAGTGTGTGAATTTGATGGGTTTCAGGTGAGAATGGTAGTTGATGAGGATTCAGTGGGTTTTGGCTTCACGGCAAAGAATGAGTTGATAAATGGGAAGGCAGCAATAATCGGTTTTCTCTTACTTATAGATTTTGAAGCATTAACAGGAAAAGGCCTCCTTAAAGGAACCGGGTTCTTGGACTTCATCTATGCAGCTTCAAATGCTATCAATTCTTTATAGTCATCCGATGAGTGAGTTGTTCATGAACGTGATTTGCAATTGAAGATGTTGTAACACATAAAAAAAGTATTTAACTTTTTTCTTCTTCTTCTTTGGTTTAGATTTATGTGCTTTAATTTTTTTCTCAGCTCGAAAACAGATACATATGTTGGAAATCTTGATATTGTAAGATATTACTGCGTTTCTCAATTGGCAACTTTTGGTTATGATGATCTAAAAGCTCTCTTGTCGTGTGAAGAGGAGATACCATGTCAACTGGGAAGTAGGTCGTGCACTCCTCAATCTAAGAAAAAGAAAAAAAGGGAGAGGAGATTTTCAATGTCTTGGAGTATAGAATAATACATCATATAATCATAAATATATATAAAAGGGCAGAACAGAATGTAGTTGCTTGGCTCTGCGATGCGCATCACAGTGAGATCGAATGGTGTTGTTTTATTTCTATATGATGTACTTGCATACATGATCGATGGTGTATATATATATAATATGATTTTGTTAGCAGTAGTAGTAGTAGTTGTGCTGTTGGTAGTTGTTGTCAAGTAAAGCTACAGACAGCAAAATCTTTAAAAATCGCGCGGCCTCCCGCATCTTTAGCCCGTAAAACCCTCTCTATTTCTTGTGTTAATTCACAATTATTACCGTTTTCTTCCGTTAATTTTATTGTTATTATTTTTTTT